>JBBBVM010000595.1:600000-1042491 GCA_037355625.1 Petunia x hybrida
GAAACGCTTAGGAGTCAATTCAACCCCAGCTGCTCCTTTGATTGGAGTGTTTGTATCCTTCATAAATGAAATGGTGGCCAAAAAGGTAACCATATCCACCAATGTGTTGAAACTTAACATGAAGAAATACCACATAGTGAACACTAGCCATTTCATGAGTCTTAATATATTAGAAGAAATATTCTTTCTCATCATGACTTCTTTGTTAATATTCTTCCTGCTGGTTGGTAACGAAGGCAAAACTTCAGGATTAGAGGTCTGAAAAGAGCTAGCTAGAAGAAGGGAGATGAGAGACAAGCCATCACCCATGGAATGATGAACTCTGAAAAGTACTATGGAATTTGCATAGCAAGTCTTGACATTGAGAATATGCAATTCCCAGAGGGGCTTGGTTAGGTCCATGGATTTCACACTCAAATTTGACATGTAATTTTCAAGAAATTCATCTGTTGAGCACTCCATCTTTGGGTCGAAATCCACATTGATAATATGATTCTCTATGTCCACATTTGTCTCAATCCACTTTCGGTTTCCAACCTTTTTTTGAAAATTCCAGGAAGACTAATTAATATCATCAACAAGAAATACTTAGAATTGGCTGAATAATTAAGTAATTAACTAATTATTTTACGACCATGTAAGTGGCAAATATAAACAAACCTTGATTTTATGAGGTAAAAAAATGACATACAATGATCCCAATATATAATATAACATAACTTGAAAAATCAAATTTAAATATATTTTTGTTGTTAAGTGAAGTGTAGTCATATTAAAAATACTTATTATAAAATTAGTTTTACTGGACGTATATATGTAAGTGTAATTAAGTGCATGACAAGTTACCTTTTAGTAAGTGACAAAAAGGAAAAAGCATGATAATAATCCTCACCAGGACACTACGAAAACGAGAATGATTCATTATGCAACCTTGTGTCCAGTTTTTTAAGTTGTCAATATTGATCTCTGTCTTAAACCCTAAAATAGTTAAGATACAACAGTTCAAGCCATCTGCATGAAATAACCCGTCTCCTGGACTTAGTGGCTCTTCCTCCATCACCTTTTGGTAAGAAGTAGTATTATTCAGTATCTCCATATATATGATACTTCAGGAGCTATCTCTTAGAAGTCTCAAGGCTATACTTTTCTTAATAATCTCTCTTTTTTTGGTGCAAAACAGTATACACCGGGCATCCCTTTATATAACCCTACATATTAAATATATTGGTTAGGGGTTGTTATCATTGATTGGTAGAGATAGAAGCCAGAATTTAATCTTAATTGGTTTAAAGATATGAGTTCGTGTTTAAAAGATATACGGGTACAAAGCGAAGTATTATTTATAATAATTTTCAAGAGTTTTTCTTAAATATTTATGGTAAACATAAAATATTATAAACTTTCTAAATACATCTGATACTGACGCCAGTGGCGGATTAGTGACTCAATTTTAACTAGTTCATCTTGGAAAATGGATTCAAAACCTGATATCTATGCACTTTTGTATATTTATTTTTACGAAACATGATGAGTTCAGTTGAAACTCAACTCAAATAAAAATTATTAATTCGGTTCGAGTACTTTGCATTTTTCACCCTTTATGTATGTGCCACTTTTTAATTAGCGCCCGTATCCTTTTATCATTTGCGCTTCTCCCACCCTATTCATGTTTTTAGCGAAACCAAGAAAATGTTCAATTCATATTGAAAACAAATTAAGAATTCTTTTATTTGTCATATCAAAATGCTCAACATATGGATGCTTGGGGTCAGCAGCCATACAAAACACCTCTGGATTAGAAAGAGTATCCAATTTGTTGTTTTGATTGACTGATTAAACATAGTGCTAATTCACAAAGAAAGGTTTTGGAAGTGTAATGCATAAACGTTTTTCTTTCATGAAATAAAAGTTTTTCTTTCCACGGAATAAGAATTCACATTGACTGGGATTGTCATAATATAGGTGCCAGTACTGAACATTAATACTATATGGGCCACGGGGTACCCCTTTATGTAACTGTATGGGCCTAAACCAATTTTAGGATTATTACAAATCGAATTTGGGTTTGAATATAAGCAAAACTTCGTATCAAAGCTAAACAAATGCGCGAAATAGATATAAATGCGAAAGAATAACTTGATTTCAAGAATGGCCTTCTTTAAGTTAAATGAATCTTTTTGAACTAAATTACCCCTGAACAAATCATATAAAGACAGGATATAAACCAGACCTTGCCTCCATTAACTCTGCAACTTATTTCCAGACATTCGTCCCTTTACTCTTCCAACTGATTAACCTAAGAACACAAATTTTCAGAAAAAAGAAGATTCAAAGGTAAGTTTCTTCAATATTTCATTAATTTTACGTAGTTTTTAAATTAAATTTTGCATAATTTCATCATAAATTCGTGGAATTTGTTTAGTTTTTGTATAATCACAGATTAGCTAATGCGATTTGTGGATTTTGATGATAATGTTTGAAAACTACTGCTAGATAACCAGCAATTAACGTCACATTGATTTTCAGTTGCTGCAAAAAAAAAATTTATATTACTTTGAATCTGTATTTGCTGCAGAATTTACGAATAGAAATTGCGATTACTCTTATTTAGTCACAACTGCATTGCTTTGCCTAAATTAACTTGAAATAACTTGTAGATGATGTATGTTAATTGGTGCTAACAGAAAAAGCTTTTTAAGATCTGTTGCAATGTAATTTGTTTGTAATGCACTCGCTGCCTTGTGGGCAGCACTTGCAGTTATACTGCAAACAATTGCTTGTAGATATTCTCTACATGTGTTGCCTAATATGCAGCACTTTTAATTGCATGGAGTGGTGCCTTGTAAGTGTTGCCCACAGGGCTACACTTGGAGGTTCGATTAAAAACTGCACATGTAGAGTAGCTCTACATGTGCTGCCTAATAAGCAGCAGTTTTGAATGCATAGTAGGTGTCTTTTCAAGTGTTGCCTTGTGGGCAGTTTGGTGCAAAACAACATGTAGAAGAATCTCTATATGTGATGCCCAATATGCAGCACTTTAGTTGTGCTGCAAAATCTTTACATGCACCTGATATAACTTTTGTAGGGGAATTTTCCTACAAGCTGTGGCCGAAGGCCAACACTTTAATTAAAAAAGTGTAAACAAGTTCTACAACTTGTTGCTAGTCGACCTCCACCGCTTATGCATAATACTTAACAAAAGAAAATTGATGTTTGCTTTATCTTGTTAATCTATTAACCAAACTCTAAACTCATATTTCCATTTCATTGCGTGCAGCATTTGAGTAGCTACAAATTGCATCTACATTTCTTACAACGGAATATAGAGCGCTATTTTAAACGTAGCAAGTCTGGATGACAAAATGAAAAATTAGATGCAGAATTTGAAGTTCGAATCACAATGTCCATAAAAGTACTCAAGCAAAACAGAGAGATGATGCTTACGCGACGTATAAATGACGATGACGGACCTATCATTGACGAATCTACTCCATTGGCTTCACCAAATTAGTGTTATTTTGTCATGTCATTATATATATATATTTTTTTTTTAAAAAAAAAGATATTGTGAAGCACATTTTAAAGAACAATTTGTTTGCCTTTGTCTTATTGTATTTTGATTCAATATGTCTTGGCTTCGTTTCTTTCTTAACCCCTTTATCATTGTGCTTGTCTGCTAGTGTTGGTAAATAGGCAACAGTTGTCCGCCAACCCTTATCAATTTCTCACAGGCAATTG
This sequence comes from Petunia x hybrida, assembly GCA_037355625.1. NCBI lineage: Eukaryota > Viridiplantae > Streptophyta > Magnoliopsida > Solanales > Solanaceae > Petunia > Petunia x hybrida. The sequence continues at coordinate 603,739 of JBBBVM010000595.1, forward strand.
CTTTGAGTTGCTACCCAGGCAACACTTGGCCTCCCCTGCTCACCAAATTCCTTTGCCAATTCTAGTAAGATGCTTCCTAGGCAACCCTTGGCCTCCACCCCCTCACCAAATTCTCAAAGCCAATACCCTTGAAATGCTTCCTAGGCAACAGTTGACCCCCACCACTTACCAAATTCCCTCAGTCGCCAATTCTCTCGAAATGCTGCCTAGACAGCACTTGACCTTCATCCGGCATCAAATTCCCTAAGCCAATTGTCTTGAGTTGTTGCCCTTATATAATAAGAATAAAATATACAAACAAACATTAATAACACAAGCAAGGCATTCAATATGTCTTAGATTCATTACTCCATTAACTCTCATATACCATTGTGTTTAATTTTAAGTGTTAACAAATAGGCAACAATTGTCCGCAAAGCCTTACCAAAACCTCACAGCCAATTGCCTCAAGTGGATGCCTGACAGGCAGCACTTGGCCTATACCCCTTACAAATCAGATCCCTTAACATACAGCACTTGGCTCAACCCTTACCCAAATTCCTAAAGCTAATACACTTGAAATGATGCTACCTAGGCAGCACTTCACCCCTACCCCTCACCAAATTCCACAAGCCACTTGCATTGATTTACTTCCCCAATAACATCATAAGCTTATAAAATATAAATAAATATTAAAAAACAAGCCACGATGCACATAAAATACTTACAGGAAAATGTACATTCGACACTAAATACAATCAAACTCTACAAATTCCAAGAAGTTAACATTGCTAAAACTGTAAACATCCGTTATACACAAACGATTCAGTCGCATCAGCTAAAAAACAAGCATTCACATTAAAAACTCAGTCATTTTCATTACTTTTATACAACGGGAAAGACTTTCCAAGTACTCCTTCATAAAAAAAATAGAATTATGCTCATGGTAATCATCGTCTATCTTCTCAGGACGAGTATCATATCCACCATTTTGACTTGGACCTTGCATGACTCTACAGATTAGCAGCCCAATCAAAACGATAATCTTTCAACTGCGTACACTTCATCTTGGAAACATATTTATCATGCATTATTGAGTCAGCACACTTAAGTACATAAGCACCATAATCATACCTGCACAAAATTTAACGAAAGGCTGAATGCAAAAATATAGTACAAAACATATAAAAAATCAAATCAACAAATGCCATCTCACACCATAAATAACTCAATCTTAATAGGCAACAAATTTCTCTGTACAATCAACAAATGCAATGTCAACATCACAAAAAGAAAGAAAAAAAAAAAGATAATACCTATTACTAAATATTAAGCAAAGCACAGCCTGACAGACAATACTTTCCCTACAAACAGAATATATGCTTAAATGTTATGTCAACTCTTGCCATGTGGGCAACAACTTCTACAATAATAGGAAAAAAATGCAACAACTAACAGAACTTATGCTTGAATGTACTCTCAGTTGTTGCCTTGTGGGCAACAGTTTCTACATCAAAAAGAAAATAAAATGCAACACAACACTTTGCTAAAAATTTACATCAACTACATAATTAATATAACTTCATATAACATATTCAACAATATTAAACAAACATCACCGATTAACAACAAAATTTAACGACTCAAGGAAGCAAAAATTACAAAAAAAACAACCTGACAGGCAGCACTTTCCATACAAAACACAATGCATGCTTGGTGTTATGATTTCAACCGTTGCCTTGTGGGCAACAGTTTCTACAGAAAAGAAAAACACAATAGCCAATGGAACTTATTCTTGAATCTTCTGTCAATTGTTGTCCTATGAGCAACACTATCTACAGTAAAAGAAAAACAATGTGCAACATCAGCACTTTACTAAAAAATAAATTAACTACCTAATTAATACAATTTATGTCAACTGTTGCCCTGTGAGAAACAATTTCTACAGTAAAAGGAAATCAAAGCGCAATGACAATACTTTGCTAAATACATTAACTACCTAATTAAAATAATTTCATATTACAAATTAAATAAATACTACCGATTAAAATTAAAATTTAAACATTGACGGAACCAAAAATTGAATTAATAATGATAACATCAACAAAGGAAAAATTAAATTTGCAGAACACTAAACAAAAAAAAAAGATAGGAGAAGGAAACTAACCAAGGCGTAGAACCCTAATTCACAAGAGGGGGAGGGAAGGGAGACGGAGAGAGAGAGAGAGAGAGAGAGAGAGAGAGAGAGAGAGAGAGAGAGAGAGAGAGAGAGAGAGAAAGACAGAGAGAGAGAGCATAAAAAATGAGCAGCTTTGAAAATTAGAAATTAGGGCTAATATTAGACAGGGGTAAAATAGTCTTTTCATACCTTTTAAAATAGGTAGGAGGCCATTTTGCTAAAACATTTCTTAGTGGGGACAAAAGAACATAACCAGAGATAATGGGGTACATGTGATGAAATTATTTGAATATAGGTGCCAGTACTGAACATTAATACTATATGGGCCACGGGGTACCCCTTTATGTAACTGTATGGGCCTAAACCAGTTTTAGGATTACAAATCGAATTCGTATCAAAGCTAAATAAATGCGCGAAATAGATATAAATGCGAAAGAATAACTTGATTTCAATATATAATAGTGAGTACAAATTTGGGCAGAGTTTCCGTATGTATTTCTGGATGCCCGTTATACAAAATGAAATACTATTTATAGGCCTAAGAACCTTGCCCGCGTTCTCCACTATCAGTTATGCTTTGGCCCATGATCTTGGCATTAATGGAAGGAGTTAGTGGGCTGACGTAGTGGGCTGCAAAGCCGCTGGAACCGAGGCTATTCACCGAGGCGCATATATGTGACCTCGATGAGGAGGCCTTGCTGTTCGCTCGAGGTAGACATCACCGAAGCTCAGCTTACAGCTCGCCTTCTGTGACGACCTCGACGTGTGACTTCGGTGACCCACTTATTTGCTTCGGTCTTTGGCTTGTTGTTACGTGCTCGGTCGCTGTCAACTTGCATGACCGGGGCGAATCATCGCGAGCCGATTTTTACCCAATATAGATAGTCCCCCCACTCTTCGGTTACTTACCGAAGTTACCGAGGAGTGGAGTGAAATTCAGCGGGAAGGCGACGTGGCTTGATCTTATCCAAGCATTTCAAATTTTGTCAACGGTTCGCGTCTCTTCAGGTCACTTCTTGTTGACACGTGTCATCCACCCGTTGGGTTTTCAAACGGTCACGCCGTATTTTTTGTTTCTCCCAACGTTACAATGATGATGCCCTTCCACCTGGCTTTTCCATACCTATAAGTACTTCCCTACCAAACTCTTCTTCTTACTTTCATATCTGCAATCAACAGTGCTAAGAGAGAGGAAATTAAAAACTTCCATACTTTCTTCGATAGATTCCCATCTTCGCAAGAACTTCTAGATTCTAAGCTCCAATCATGTCTGCTACTCACTCAAGGCAAGATTCAAGCGACTCCGGTGAGAGGGCAAGGATTGCACAGTACGCCGCCATTATTTCCAGTGGTGATTTTATCACCACCGTGCCGGCGCTACAAGTGATAGAGGCGGAAGGAGGCGGAGAAGTAACTTCTGGCGCTGGTGGTTCTAGGCGTCGAAAGGAGGGAGCTCGGCGTGACGTCGCTGTTGGAGGCGAGGACGTCAGCCTAGAGGAAGGTGGTGACGTCGAGGGTGATGACGTCATAGAGGCGGCTGGTACTGATGATGTCACACATAGAGACGAGGATGTCGAGGGCGATGACGCCGTGGATGAGTGTGAAAAGGAAAACGTCACCGAGGTGGGATCTTCGGGCCCGATGATTCCCCTCGAGCAAGAGCTCGAGCCTCACCAAATAATCCCTTCTCATTTTGACAACGGCAAGGATCTCAAGCTACAGGTTCAATCAGCTGATCAAGAAGAGAATAATAGAAACATACCAGTAAACACGACACCAACCCGCATAACACAAGCCCAAATCGAGCGGGTTCGGAGGGAGTGTGAATTTGGGCCCGAGGTGAAAGTGGTCATTCCTGACCCGACAAGCAGAGTTTGCCATCATATTGAAGGGCTTTCTTTCGTCTATACTTACCCTTTACCCTCGGCTTCTCCCTTCCGGTGCATAGGATTATTGACGATTTCTGTCGAGCCTACAATTTGTGCTTGGCTCAACTAGGCCCCGGCGTCTGGAGGATTATTCAATGCATGGACTGGCTGAGCAAAAAGGCCGGGGTTGATTTTACCCTACAGCATCTCATTTCCCTCTATTATCCCTACTTTCACAAGGCCGGGGTTGTGGCTTTGAACAACCGAGGCAAATATGCGCTTCTCCATAAGAGCGAGGATCATGGGGACCGAGGCTGGAGTGATCGCTACGTCCTTTTGGAGACTAGTGTTCTGTCCGCCGAGCCTGATTTTCCTGAACGGTGGAATAACACACGTAAGTGTCTTTCCCTTTCTTACTTCATCCTCGGTGACTATTCATGCAGGCTAACCCTGTTTCATTATTATTTCTTAGCCAACAAGGTCGACATCATTCACCCCGAGGGATTGACTGAGTGGGTGAGAGCAATGATCGGGGCTCGTACACGCCCCGAAAGAACGTGGATGAAGATGGCTGCCAACTTCGGTTGGCAATGCAAGCGACATGGTAAGCTCTTTTTGTGGTGTTTTCCCCGATCTGTTGATCCTGGCTTCGTCGGTTTTGTTTTTGATGACTTCTTTCCCCTTGGTATCAGGTTTCCCAAACCGTTCTGTTAACTCAAAGAAAAACAAGAAGAAGAAGAAGAAGGAAGAAAAGAAGAAAGAGAACGATGGAGAGGAGACCGAGTCAGACGATAATTTGGCTTCGGTGGTGGGTGATTTGAAGGAATTGAAGGCTGCGAAGTCTTCAAAAGTTTCAAAGGGGGCCCCCGGTCAGGGGTCTTCCAAAGGTAATCACTGTTCTTGATCAACTCGTCGGTTGTCATTCCTCTTTGCTTCCTTGCTTCAATTCCTCTTACGTTGCTTTTCGTAGGTGTGAAGAGGAAGAGGGCAGTTTCAAAAAAGCCCTCTCGTTCAGTGGCACCTCGTACTGAGGGAGCAACCTCTCATGGGCACGAAGCTATAGCGGAGCCGCGTCGAAGGCTGATCGACGAGGATTTCATCCTCGGTTGGGTCCTTCCGGAAGTTGGATGTGCCCACTTCTTCAAATTTGCTGTCAGGCACCCGAGGGGATATATTGAGCCTAATGCCCCTGCTCGGCCCCGAAGAGGATAAAGTGGTACAACTATATTCCCCAGCCAAGCTATTCACCGTCCTCTCGGCCAATGCTCTCAGAATAAGCTTCGATCCTTTAAGTTTACTTCTTTTCTGGGCATGTTTCTCCATACTGACTTTTGACGAATTTTCTCCCAGGGGCTCGTGTTGTCATTGAGAGCCATCAAGCTCGAGACTGCGAGGGCCGAGGAGTTTCAACGCATGGCTGGGTCTTAGGACAAGCAGAAGGACAGCTTCAGGGCGCAAATAGCTTGATTGAATGCTGATCTAGCCAAGTCTCAGTCCGATTTACTTGAGGCTAGAGCTTCCTCCGAGGCAAGGATTCAAGCTCTTGATGCTGAGTCCCAAGCTGTGCGCTCGAGGTTAGAAGCCGAAGCTGCTAGTTTGCGTGCCGAACTGACCCAAGTAAAAGGTGAAACCGTGGAGATGGCCAAACAACATCACGAACAGCTGAAGAAGCATGTGCTTCATATCAAAAAGTTGGAGGGTGAGAACTCCAAACTTTCAGCTAAGGAAGCCGAGATCGAGGCCTTTCGAGACGAAATCACCGATCGTAAAAGTAGGGCTGCGATCAAGGTCAAGAGGGCCGAGCTGTATAAGCGATGGGCCATTATCCAATCTCGGTTGAGGCTGCTAAAGCGGTGCCGCACCGGCGAGCTTAACTTAGATGAGGAGATTGCAAAAGCCGAGGTGAAGTCGGCAGAGGCTCAAGCTATCATTGATGAACTCCCATCAAGTGAGGCCTCGAGCAGCGATGATGATGAGGAGGATGATGAAGAAGCCGAGGGGGGCTCCGAGGATGGAGGTGATTCTCCCGAGGCTTAGATTTCTGATAGCATTTTGTAAGCCTTCGGGTGTTTATGCATAACTTTTTGGACCTTTGGGTCTTTTTGATGTAAATATTCTTAGCCTTCGGGCTCCTTAATGAAATGTCTTTCAAGTTTTCATCTCAAGTGTTGGTTTTTTGAATGTACCGAACATCTCATAATAAATAAATAACTTGCTTGCAAGACTTGATTGAATTTAATCGATGCAAACTTAGAACGACGTCTCGTCCTCGAGTCGATGCATTCAAAGTACAGCTTCGGAGTGCAAGATTATAGATTATAGAAACAAATAGACATGGGATCAAAATTATTTCATTGATATCAACGAGCCAGAAATCGGCTATTTACATGGAACCAAGTCGAAACGGACCTTGGGTAAAAAACACAAATTAACAATATGCCACTGCCGGGAGAGATTACAATGTACTAAATCTATTCCTCGGGCGTCAGTCCCCGGTTGTCGGATAGATAAGCTTCAGTTGGGAGGCTCGATGTCGACCTCGGTATCAACTCTCGCCTCTCACTCTCCCCCAGTGTTCGGTTGTGAATCTTGATGAAGAACCGAGCACTGAAAATCGTTCGGTTCGCTTCCTTAAAAGGTCAAGCAAAAATGGAACGAGGAGCAAGTTAGTACATTTCAACCGAGGCCATAGGAGCGTTGTTAGGCTCGGGGCGGTGGATGAATTTAAAAAGGTTAAAAGAGCATTTACCTCGACTAGAAGTAGTACCGCTTTAAATTGGAAATGTTCCAATATAGAGGTTCGGGCTCGCCTTGCAGATTTTCAATTTGATATGACTCTTTCCCAATGACTGCTTTGACTCTGTAGGGTCCTTCCCAATTTGCAACAAGCTTTCCCCCGTTGTCTTCCTTCGTTGACTGATTCGTGGCCTTTAGCACATAGTCGCCAACTTTGAAATCTCTGAGTTTGGCTTTCCTATTGAGGTATGCTTCGATTTTCCTTTTTTGGGCGACCAGCCGAACCAAAGCTAATTCCCTTTTCTCCTCGAGCAGATCCAATTATATGCGCATAGCCTGTTGATTTACGTCCTCGGTGGTGTGGGCGTACCGAAGACTTAGTTCGCCCACCTCCACGGGGATGAGGGAATCCATACCATAAGCAAGCGAGAAAGGAGTCTCGCCGGTGCTGTTCTTCTCCATTGTTCGCATGGCCCACAGCACCCCTGGCAACTCCTCGGGCCAAGGACCTTTCTTCTCATCGAGCCTTTTTTTGAGGTTTTCGATTATTCCTCGATTATGATTCTATTTGAAGACTCAGCTTGGCCATTGGCACTTGGGTGATAAGGAGTCGAAGCGATTCTTTTGATCCCCCATTGTTTGAAGAAATCAGTGATGGCCGCCCCCATGAATTGTTTACCATTGTCGCAGGCAATCTCCCTCGGGACACCAAACCTGTAGATGATGTTCTTTTTGATGAAATCGATTACTTGTTTTTGCTTTACCTCAGTGAGAGCCCCTGCTTCCACCCATTTCGTGAAGTAATCAGTTAGCACTAGAATAAAACGAACACCGCCCTTTCCCTTCAGCAATGGTCCAACAATGTCCATCCCCCACTTCATGAAGGGCCATGGTGACACCACTGAATGTAGAGGCTCGGCCTGCTGGTGGATCATCCATCCATGGCATTGGCATTTATCACATTTCTGCACGAAAGCCTTTGCATCGGCACTGATAGTGGGCCAATAATACCCAGCTCTTAACAACTTACGCACCAAGGATTTTCCCCCCGAGTGGTTGCCACACTCGCCTTCGTGCACTTCGGCCATCACATACCTGGCCTCATCGGGACCCAAGCACTTGGCCATCGGGCCGCAATATAACCTCTTGTACAGATTACCCTCGATCAAGTGATATGAAGCTGCTTGGGTCCTTAACTTTTTGGCTTCTTTTTTATCTAGGGGAACAGTCCCCGAGTCGAAGTAAGAGATGAACTTACTCCGCCAATCCCACCTGTTGTCCACCGAATTGACCTGCAACTTCATCTCTCTCATTTGTGCGGACAACAACCGAACAACTGAATCAGTCCCCGAGTGGGCCTCGTCAATCGCCGAACCCAGATTTGCCAGGGCGTCAGCCTCGGTATTTTCCTCCCGAGGCACTTGTTTAACTTTCCATTCTTGGAATTGGGCCAAGATTCTTTGTGCTCGGTCCAAGTATAGTTGCATTCTGGGCTCCCGAGCCGTATAATCACCGAGGACCTGGTTCACTACCAACTGTGAATCACATCTTAGTTCTATTCTTTCCACCCCCATCTCTTTGGCCAACTCCAAGCCCGCTAGAGCCGCCTCGTACTCAACTTCGTTGTTGGTCACTCTTTTGAACCGAACCGAGTGCCTGGCTTTCTCCCCGGTGGGTGCTTTCAACACTATGCCTAATTCCGAACCCTTGGAATTAGTCGCCCCATCGGTGTGTAGTACCCATAGCCCCGAAGCCGTCCTCTTCGACATTGAGTTTTCCTTTTTCGCTTCGGGCAGAATACCAACACTAAAATCAGCTACGAAGTCAGCCAGGACCTGAGACTTGATAGCTGTTCGGGGTTGATAGGTGATGTCGTACTCGCTCAACTCCACCGCCCATTTTGATAACCTCCCCGATAACTCAGGTTTATGCAATATGCTCCTTAAGGGAAAGGTTGAAACTACCGCTATTGGGTGACATTGGAAGTAAGGTCGTAGTTTCCGAGCAGTAAAGAGTAAAGCGAGTGCTAATTTTTCCAAATGTGGGTACCTGGTTTCGGCGTCGATGAGTGTCTTGCTCACATAGTAGATAGGCTGTTGCTTGCCATCTTCTTCCCGAACCAGCACAGCGCTGACTGACACCTCGGACACAGCCAAGTGGACCAGCAATATTTCACCTTCTTTTGGCTTGGCGAGCAACGACGCATTAGCCAGGTATCGCTTCAAATCTTTCAACGCTTGTTTACACTCCGGTGTCCATTCGAAGTGATTGTTTTTCCTCAAAACGGAGAAGAATTTGTGGCATCGCTCCGAAGACCTTGAGATAAATCGACTCAAGGCAGCGACTCGGCCAGTCAAGCGTTGAACTTCTTTCACCCCGGTCAGCTCTTCGGGGATCTCCTCGATAGCTTTGATTTTATCTGGGTTAGCTTCGATCCCTCGTTCAGAGACAATGAATCCCAAGAATTTGCCTGATCCAACACCGAAGGCGCACTTCTCAGGGTTCAATTTCATGTCGTATTGCCTCAGAACAGCAAAATCTTCCCTCAGATGATTCAAATGATCCTCCATTCGGATCGATTTGATGAGCATATCATCTATGTAGACCTCCATAGATTTTCCAATATACTCCTTGAACATGCGACACACCAACCTTTGGTAAGTCGCCCCGGCATTTTTCAGGCCGAAGGGCATCACCTTATAGCAGAAAGTACCTCGGTCGGTGATGAACGAGGTCTTCTCTTCATCCTTCGGGTCCATGAGGATCTGATTGTAGCCCGAATATGCATCCAAGAAGGTTAATAGTTTGTGTCCAGCCGTGGAGTCTATTAACCTGTCTATTTGTGGCAATGGGTATGAGTCCTTGGGGCAAGCCTTGTTCAAATTGGTGTAATCCACGCACATCCTCCACTTGCCATTTTTCTTCGGTACGACAACCACATTGGCCAACCATTCGGGGTATTTCACCTCCCTTATGAAACCATTTTCTTGCAATTTTGTGGTTTCATCTTCGATTGCTTTCTTTTTGACCCCGGCGTGAGGTATCTATTTTTGCTTTACCGGAGTGAATTTTGGGTCCACATTCAGCTTGTGAGTCATGATCTCCGGATCAATACCAATCATGTCTGAATGAGACCAAGCAAAGCAATCGTTGTTGGACTTTAAAACTTCAATAATCGCTTTTTTCGACTCCGGGTCCAACTCCGAGCCTACAAACACTTTTCTTTCGGGAAAATCTTTCAATAGGATGAAAGATTCCAATTCCTCAATGGTAGAGTCCTCAGCTTTTTGTTTCCGAGGCTCTTGAATGCAAACCGGGATCTTCTCAATTTCCCCTCGGAGGTCCTCCTCGCTCGACCCCGGTTGCTGTAGTTACTATCGCTTTGGCCCGGTCGGGGCGACTCCACTTTTTAGCGCAACCGAGTAGCACTCCCTTGCTACTCGTTGCTCTCCTTTGATTGATCGAACTCCCCAGGGCGTAGGGAATTTAATCACTTGATGCAGTGTGGAGGGAACAGCTTCCATGGAATGGATCCATGGCCTACCGAGGATCACATTGTATGCCAGATCCTCGGGCAACACTTGGAACAGTGTTTCTTTGCTTACTCCTTCAGCAAATATTTTGAGTGTGATTTTACCCAAAGTTTTTTCTGTGGAGTTGTTGAAGCCGGTTAGCACTGTCGCTTTGGGGACAACCTCCCCTTTGAGCCACATTTTCTTAACAGTCCCGTAGCTGATTATGTTGACCGAGCTACCGGGGTCGATCAAGACTCGCTTGATGTCGGAGTCATTGATTCTTAGCATGATGACCAAGGCATCGTGATGAGGGAACATCATCCCATCATAGTCATCATCGTCAAACACGATCTCTTTACCCAAACCGCCAATTCAGGTTCTCTTCTCCATGGTGATCGATAACTTCGCGAATTTCTTGGCTGCTGCGAAATTCACACCGTTCACCTCTGATCCCCCGGTGATGACATTCACAACTCTCTCCGGGGGTGGAGCCCGAGGTGGTTGCCCATCACCCCGGTTCTTGGAGAAATTGTCCTTTCCCTTTTCGGTAAGGAAATCGACTAATACTCCTTTTTTCAACAAGTAAGCCACCTCGAGGCGCAAAGCTTTGCAATCCTCGGTTTTGTGGCCATAATCCGCATGGAACTCGCAGTACAAATTGTGGTCTCTCTTATCTGCTGGAGTCCTCATGTCCTTGGGCACCCTCACCCCGGCAGTCCCTTTGACTACATTGACCAACTCCGAGGTCGATATGTTGAAATTGTAGTCAGGGATCTGAGGCAGATCCTTCTTCGGGGACGAAGCTGGGCCTGAGGGATTTCTTTGGTTCGTGCTGGGTTGAACCTTCCCTCCGAGCCGTGGGCTTATGTGTGGGCTTGTGTATGAATTTCCGAAGGAATTTCCCAGCCTTTGGCTAACAGGCTGTCTTGTTGAGGTATATGGTTCGTACCTCCCCTTCGGATTTCCTCACGACGCCTCGGCGCGGTGCGAAGATTCACCTCGGTTTTTATAATTGTAACCTCGGTTCTTGAACTCGGCTTCCTCCAATCTGATTTTGGAGTAAGTCCGCTTGTGTAGATCCTCCCATGTCAAAACTTGGTATTGTTGGAGCTCCTTTCGCAATTCAGCAGCGGCGTCAGAATTGCGAATATTGATACCCTTTTCAAATGCCATGATGGCCAGGGTATCATTCATCCGAGGTAACTCCATGCGCTCGGCGTGAAAGCGCTCAAGGAACTCCTTAAGTGGCTCACCGGGCTTTTGTTTAACCTCACATATGTCCTCCTTCCTCTGGAGGATTTTTTGGGCCCCGGTGTGTGCCTTAACGAAGGCGCTGGACATTTCCTTGAAGGTAGAAATCGATCCCGGTTGTAAGCACATGTACCAACACAGAGCTCCTTTCTCCAAGGACTCGCCAAACTTTTCTAAAAACATCGACTCGAGCTCTATCGCTGTTAAGTCGTTGCTCTTTACCATTGCCATGTATTCTCTTACATGCTCTTTAGGATCGGTGGTCCCATCATATTTCTTCAAAAATATGAGTTTGAAGTTCTTGGGAGTTGGGGCTGGAGCCGCTTCGGGCTTGAAGGGTAGCTCCCTGTATTGAGCTATATCAAGGTCATCTTCAACCTTTGCCAACCCCGGCATGCTCTCGAGGCATTTTTCCACGCGTGCCTCGACGCGAGCTTCAACGCGTGCTTCAATCTCCCTGGTCAATCTTTCGACGTCGACCGAGGACGTTGTTTCAGCCACGGTGGGAATCGTTCGAATTATGGCGTTGTGCCCGGTGCGTTTTCCGAACCCCCAGACGTGGCTCCATTAAGAGGTCCCCCTATTATCGCGCCCGTAGGAACGAAAGTCGGAATGCCTCCATTTTGAGCCGAAGGCTGGTTGCCGTTCGGCACTGCGCTGTTCCTTGCTTCCAACGAAGCGCGAAATTCAGCATTGATGTTGACTTGCTCCTCCTGTCTATCTTGGAGAGCTCTCAGTGCGTTGACAACGTAAGCTTGGAACGCTTCGGTTGTCATTGGTGATGTGGACTGTTGGTTCGACGGAACGCCAGCCCGTTCATTAAGATTATCACTATTGTCGGCCATAACGTCGTTGAACTGTAAGCTTTAACGAAAAAGGACGTAGAACTTTGGAACAAAGCGTTTCTGCTTATATCCCCACAGACGGCGCCAATTTGTATGGGCCTAAACCAGTTTTAGGATTACAAATCGAATTTGGGTTTGAATATAAGCAAAACTTCGTATCAAAGTTAAATAAATGCGCGAAATAGATATAAATGCGAAAGATAACTTGATTTCAATATATAATAGTGAGTACAAATTTGGGCAGAGTTTCCGTATGTATTTCTGGATGCCCGTTATACAAAATGAAATACTATTTATAGGCCTAAGAACCTTGCCCACGTTCTCCACTATCAGTTATGCTTTGGCCCATGATCTTGGCATTAATGGAAGGAGTTAGTGGGCTGAAGTAGTGGGCTGCAAAGCCGTTGGAACCGAGGCTATTCACCGAGGCGCATATATGTGACCTCGGTGAGGAGGCCTTGTTGTTCGCTCGAGGTAGACATCACCGAAGCTCAGCTTACAGCTCGCCTTCGGTGACGACCTCGACGTGTGACTTCGGTGACCCACTTATTTTCTTCGGTCTTTGGCTTGTTGTTACGTGCTCGGTCGCTGTCAACTTGCATGACCGGGGCGAATCATCGCGAGCCGATTTTTACCCAATACAGTAACCCTGGATAAAAATGACCTTCTCCGTTCTAAAAAAGATAGACACAATTTTCTTATTAGTCGGTTTAAAAAAGAATGACACAATTCTATATTTATAACAATTTACTTTTAAACTTACCATTTTACCCTTAATGAGATGGTTTATAGCCACACAATTAACTATGTCTTATTTTAGACCATAAGTTTTAAAAAATTTCTCTCATTTCTTAAAATTCCAGTCCAAGTCAAACTAGGACATCTATTGTGGAACAGAGGAAGTTGTATTGGGTGAAATATAGCTCGCACTGATGGCACCTCGAGCGGAGGGCTCGGAATATTTCTCACAAGATTCGTAAGTTTGCCACGAGGCAAACAACATGATCCACGAGGCGAATCCCCGAGGTCAAGGACCTCTGCAAGCCACGAGGAAGAGTCGCCTCGGGAAATAGAAAGTTCATCTCCCCGAGGCGAGTGATTCAAGCCTCGAGAAGGCAGTTTAACTCCAACGGAAGGATCGCTCCACGATTTTAACTCAGCATTTAATTGGTAGGATCATGGGCAAACCACAACTGAAATGTGGGTGAATGACTACTTAATTGTCTCTGAATCACTAGCATTGTCATATTGATGGGTTCAAAGTTATGAATTTTTTGAAATATGAATTCAAAACGAATTACTTATATTAACTTTCAAGAGTTTGGGTTATATATTTATGGTCTAATTCATTTCGAGTTTTTTGAGTTTTCCGCCCTTATGTGTGTACAATTTTTAATTTGAAGCCAATTCTTTTTATCTTTTAAGATTTGTGTCCGACCTCATTAATGGTTTTAGCAAAAAATGTTCAGTTCGTTAATTAGGACAAATAAGGTCTCCTTTGATTATCATTTCAAAAAGCTCTACTTAGATACAATTAGGATCTAGCAGCCATAAGAAACAGTCTGGATCAGAAAGAGTACCCAATTTACGTTCATTGATTTAGTCATAGCAGGAGAAATCACATGTTTTGCATGATAATTCACAAAGGTAGGTTCCTCGAAGTGTAATGCATGCATACATGTTTTTCTTTCATGAAATAAGAATTGACGTTTGTATGGAATTTATTATGTAGGTTCCACAGTTTTAAAGCTAGTGTCCTCCTCGAGGGGCTCATAACATTATAAAACATTTCATAGTATATAATAGACCATCTGCAACAGTAGTCAATTAATTTGGACACTTACCCTAGTTTTTGTATCAGTGCATGTGTTTATTAGGTGTGTATGTATACAGTTGAGATTATGATGATTCTTGATTCCAAGAAGACATTAACGACTCAACATCAGCTAGATAAATATAAAATTCTGCTCTACCATTTCATCTGTCACATTCCTTTGGGAGAATATGTGATGAGCTCACTTGGAGTTCTAAAGATAAGCGGATGGAAGGACATCCAATGTCCACATTGTAAGATAGGTAAAGATGAACAACTCCAATAAATAGCTAAAAGGAAACATAGTCAAAACAGTAGTAACTGCTATCAAAATCGTTGCTCAATATAGCTTAGGTGACAATATTTTCCAAATAAAGCTGAGAGAATGTCTAAAACAAGTAGGCCCTGCAAGAGCTCTATAAGCAAACAAATTAAACATTTCAAGTGTTGGTAGCCCTGGTGTAAATCTGCTGGCTAGCATGTGCAGACACCATCCTGATCAAGCCTCTGGCCATCAATTCTCTGATTGCCTTCCTAGCAAGTGATCCACTAATCTGCACATTCAATCAAAATTATAACATCAGTCAACAAACAAATAAGCTGACCCAGATATTGCTGCCAATTATATACCAAGTACTACTAAATACACTAACAAGAAAATGAGTTCTATAATCAACTCTTACAATTAAGAAATACACAAGTAAACAAATTAATCACTTAGCACAATGCAACAAACTACAATTCAATAACACAAATGATTCACGAAGCAATGAATCGTCATTCTATATCTTTATGGTTTTCCTATTTGTGCACGCATTTAGTGGAACAGGTCAGATAGCCAAACATAAAGAGAAAAGAAATGGCATCTGTCATGGCTAGTCCCCCTTCCACCAGCCTAATTCATTCCTCAGATCACACAAATACCAAATCTCGAAACCCACAACACAAGAAAGATGTCCCATTAAGCTCACAAGGTAACAACCCCAAAGTGCGCTGGCAATAGAATACCCTCAATTAATAATCGTTAAAAAAAAGTTGAGCAGCAATCACAAATAAAATGTGATCTTACAATTTCACAGTTCCCAAATAAAAAGGTGACAGGAATTCAAACCAAGAACGAACACAAGCTCTCCATAAGGCAACAGTACAATTTTGCAAGTAATACAACTGAACACCTGTTGATTCTACAGTTTTATCGGCCTACCAGGAAATACAACATAAGCTCTCCATAAGGTAACGGTACTACACTTAACAACCTCCACATAACGTAACCCCAGCCCCCAATAATTAATTCATAGTTCCATAAGGTAACATCTTATAAGTTACCAAACAAAATAACACAGACTAACCACCATTTGCCTCCACGATAAATATAACTTAATCATCCCTCAAGATGTATATATTTTTAGAAGTATACTACATTTTAACAAGTTCATATAAATAGTCAATAACTAGTTGCAAACAATTCATATACGTGATACAAACTAGTTGAACTTAAGGCATAGTAATCAAGAACTTCTAGCATAACCAAAGTTTTAACTATCGGAGTAATTCCAGTTCAAATGAACCTAAAAGTTCGCGGTGATTCATATAACTCATCATTCAATATTTACATTATACCTATCGAAGCAATTCCACGTCAAATGAATCTAAACAGTCTGCGGTGATTCATATAACTATTTGTTATGTATTCACATTATACGTTCATAGCCATCAAGAACTTCTAGCACAACTAAAGCTTTAACTATCGAAGCAATTCCAGTACAAATGAACCTAAACAGTCCGCGGTGATTCATATAACTAATCGTTGTGTAATTTCATTATACGTTCATAGTTCTGTATCTATATTTAATTTCACACTCATAGGAACAGGCACAATGGCATTAGATCTAGTGTAAACGAAACGTACCCTCAAACGATCCGAAAGAACAGAAGGCGTAATGAGCTTGTACTTAGGTGCTTCAGACAAGAGCTTATCATAAGTACCCTTGTCAAACAATACCATGTTGTTCACCTTTTCCTTTTGCTTTCCCTTACTCCACTTCTGCAATTTTCAAATAATTTCACATTAGTATTATATCAAAATAAAGGACAGCCCAATGCACAATGCATCTCGCGTTCACGCAGGGTCCGAGAAAAGAGTATATTTGACCTTCTTCTTTTGTTTGCCACCACCAGATTTTGCTGGCTTGGAAGATGGAGGTGGAGCTTGTGCCTTCTTTGGAGCCTACAAAAAAAAAAAGAATAATACACAAAAGTTAGAAATAAACATAAGTATAATTAAAAAAATTTAGAGATGAAAATTTAGAGTACCATTGATAAGCGAGCGGCGGAGTGTTAAGGTGGAAAAGAGAAATGGTGGTGGAGGACAAATGGCGATATAAAACCTAGTAGGGTTTTTATTGTGAACCAAGAGGAAGGTTAGATAACTGGGCTTCTTAATGGGCCGTGAAGCCCAATTTATTGGGCGAAGTGCACCAAAGGCCACTTTTAGCAGTGGTCTTTGATTTGAGGCCACTTTTTTTAATGGTTTTACAGGAGATGCCACTTTTTAGAATTTCAACTCTCTTGGGTTGAACTTCACACGAGTTCAGCCCACAAGGATTGAAGTTCAACTTCAGCCCATCACAAGGATTGAAGTTCAACTTCAGCCCACAATGGTTGAAGTTTCCGCATCTATACCTAAAAGTTCAGCCCTTACAGATTGAAGTTGAAACTTCATAATTTAGGCATGAAGTTCAACCCACAAGGTTTGAACTTCAGCCCACAAGGATTGAAGTTCTAAAAAGTGGCCTCTTATGTAAGACCATTAAAAAGTGGCTTCACATTGAATACCAGTGACAAAAGTGGCCTGTGGATGAAAATTTTACCAATTTATTTGTTGTTGAAATGTCCTTGAACTGAAAAACTGAATTCCAGTATACTGACTAATCCTTAAATAGCAGTCTTTTGGAATGACTACTGATGTCATGTCAAAATGGAAACAGCCAACACAATTTGGGTGAATTACAGAAATGAGCACAAAAGTTCCTGTTCTTAATAACATGAGCAATTTTTTTGTGGTCTTAATAACTTGAGAACTTTACATTAACTGAAGCTGAATATACAAAAATACCCTTACTTATAGAGCACTTCCTATAATTACAAAAATGTCACCGCACCTTTTTGAAGCCGTAATTACAAAAATATCCCCGCACCTTTTTAAATATGAAATTACAAAAAATGCCACTGCTTTCTACACAGCAAAATACAATGCCAATCCTGCTGTGTTTCACGTCCATTTTGTGAATAAATAATGTCAAATCATCATCGTTTCGGTCATATACAAAGCAGAAAAAATATATCAATCTGTTTGTGTTTCACGTCAATTTTGTGAATAGATAAAGTCAAATCGTCATTGTTGTGCTCATATACAAAAATCAAAACAAAATATATTATAAGACCAACCCGGCATCATTTCTTCATATAATGAACAGAAAATTATGTTCATTTTGTAAATAAATGACGCGAAATCTGTCTTACTTTATTTATTCATAAAAAATACCTTCAAATACTTATATATTTAGAAATAACGACAATGCGGATGTGTCTATACATATAATGGTGTCCATTTTGTTTTGGCCCCACTTCATACATCCACAAAAAGACCTTCAATTGCTTATATATTTAAAAATAATGACAATCCAACTGTGTTTATTCATATGTTGAACCAAAAATTACGCTCATTATGCAAACAATTAAGTGCAGATCGTCTTCACTTCGTTCATCCACAAAAATACATATAAAAATATAAAAATCAACAAAAATTCAAAGAAAAATATAACTACCCCAATTTGTCATCATTTAT
Organism: Petunia x hybrida; assembly: GCA_037355625.1. Taxonomy (NCBI): domain Eukaryota; kingdom Viridiplantae; phylum Streptophyta; class Magnoliopsida; order Solanales; family Solanaceae; genus Petunia; species Petunia x hybrida. The sequence continues at coordinate 621,772 of JBBBVM010000595.1, forward strand.
TCATAATGTGAGCCAAATATTAAATATATTTTGTAAACAAATGAGTTTAAATCATGTTCACTTTATTCATCCATAAAAATACAAATGAAAATATGAAATGAAGATAATTCACCCGTATTTATTCATAACTAAGAAAAACTACTATGTCTATTTTAAAAATAAATGATAACAAATCGTCATCACTTTGTCAAAATACAAAAATTCAAAGTAAAAATAAAACAAGGTCAATCCGGCATCATTTCTTCACGGTGCAAGCCATATAATATGTACATTTTATAAATAATTTACGTCAAATCGTCATTTCAATACAACTTTGAATACAATTTGTTATCACTTTCAATACAAATCATCATCACCTTCAACACAGCTTCGAATACAAATCCTCATCACTTTTTCAATGACTCCAAAGTATCATTACTTTTTATAATATAACTTATTATAAAAACGAAAAAAAGAAAAAAGAAAAAAATGTGATTCAACAGATCTAATGTTGCTTCAGTCTGATTGGTCTCCTAAAGTTACTAGCGTTCTTTATAAGCAGGAATAAATTCAAAGCATCATTCTTCATAAAAAAGGTAAATTTCTCCATGCATATTCTCATCAATTGCTTCAATCACTAATGTTGTCTCAACTGTAAGAAGGTGAAACTCTTAATGTGAATCGTTCTAACCATTAAAATAGAAAAACTCATGAACGTAGTACGTAGAAACATTGCCCCTAAACTAGTGGAAAAGCGATTAACATGAGTTAAAATATAGAGATTTGGAATGAACTAACAGTAAAAGATGGTACCAAAGTACCGCACAACTCCAACAGTTCAGAAGATTATAATATTAGAAGTCATCGGTAAAAGTTACTCGTATTTTCAAAATCAGATCCACATTAATTCAACATGATTTTAGAAAAACCAATGGTAGAAATAGAAAGATGAGGCCAACACGGATCTGAGGATTTAATTTTTGCAGCATTCTGGCAGCAGCTAGTGGTGGCACTGTGGCGGTCAACACTGGTTAATGGCGACAAAGCAATGGTGGAGAAAGGGAAGAAGTGAGAGACGGGTTTTCTAGAGAGAGAAAATGTGAAAAAAGAAAAGTTGTCCAATAATGTGAAAAATACTTAAAAGGTAGAAGTAGAAATATCTTTAAAAGTGCTCAACTATTTAAGGGTATGAAAAAAAATGCTCATCAAATTAAGTCCATGATCAAAATTGTTCTATTCATATTAATAAATGAAACAATTTTGGGGTGAAAACTTCTTCATTTTCTCATTCTTTGAATGAGTATTTTTACAAGTTAAGAATCTAACCTAGCTTGGTCACCAAGTAAAACTAATGGGTCAAGCCCAAAATACAAATAAAACATAATTGCACCGATAACATGTATACCCCTAAATTTTACATTAATTACATGTTATGTATTTACCAATATGTCATTACCACCCTCAAGTTGGAGCATGAAGATTCTGAATGCCTAGCTTGCAAGAAAATAACCGAACTGTGCCTGTCTCAAAGCCTTGGTAAAATGTTTGCCAGTTGAGTATCCATCGCTACATGCCGGGGACGTATTGTGTCTTTGATGATTTTATCCCAGATGAAGTGATATTCAACTTCAATATGTTCGGTCCTTTTATGAAACATCGGAGCTATATGTAAAGCCGTTTGGCTATCACATTTTAACTGTATCGGAAATGGATGACTGATGCTGAAGTTCCACAAAATTCCCTTAAGCCATTTTAACTCTCGTACAGTTATGGCCATCAATTGATATTCAGCTTCAGCCGAGGATCAGGAGACAATTTGTTGTTTTGTCCACCAAGAAATCGATGAGTCTCCCTATGAAAAATACCAACTGGTCAAAGATCGTCTGGTCAATATGCATCCTACTCAATCTGAATCGCAGCATCAATATAAAATGGAGATCACAATAAGAACTTATTAGAATACCTTGACTTGGACACCATTCAATTATCGTACCTCTCATAGAGCTGTATCCAGATGCTCAACACGAGGACGTTATATGAAGTGAGATAAAACATGAACACTGTAAGATAAATCCGATCGCGTGAAATAAAAGATAGATCGGACACCCAATTAATCTCCGATAGCGTCCCAAATCATCAAAAAAATGACCACGTGCTAAAGCCAAACGGTGATTTTGTTCCATCGGGGTGCTAACCGGCCTAGCACCCAACAATCCGGCCTCAAAAATTATGTCCAACACATATTTTCTTTGGCATAAGAAGATCCCTTTAAGACACCTGGCTACTTCAACTACCATAAAATACTTCAAGATTCTGAGATCCTTCATATGAAAATAGTCGGAGAGATACATCTTGAAAAATTGAATATCTCTAGGATCATTCTCGGAGATAATCAAATCATCCACATATACGAGCATACTTAATTGTACCTTTCCCTTCTTCGATATAAACAAAAAATAATCAGAATAGGACTAGCGAAATCCATAGCTCTTCAAAGCATCCGATAATTTTGCAAACCAAAAAAAGGGGCGCTCGCTTCAACCTATATAGTGATAACTTATGACGATAAACGTTTCTAGACTTATAATTTTGATAACCCAGAGACAATTTCTTATAAACTTTTTCCGAAGATCCCATGTAGAAGTGTATTATGTATATTCATCTGATGCAATTCCTAATTTTTAGTCCAAGAAGATCCGAATAGTCACCATCTTAGTGACTGGTGCAAAAGTCTTCGTGTAATTAATTCCATCAGCTTGGTAATTCCCAAAGATTACAAGTCTTGCCTTGTACCAATCAATGGTATTGTCAGAATTATACTTGATTTTATACACCCATCTGCAACCGGGCGCCTTCCTTCCCGAAGGCAAGCATTCAATTACCCAAGTTTTATGTGTTTTCAAAGCCTGCAACTCTTGTTCGATAGTTATTCTCCATAATTTGTTTTTTACAACCAGCTCATGTCCATCTGTTATAGCTGCAAGAAAACTGATATCCTTCGAGGAGAAATTATCACAATTGACATAGTGTCCTAAAGGATAAGGCTTACCTGGACGTGGTTACAATATATCATGATATCTTAAGTTTTCCATTTTTTCTTCAAAAAACTCTAGCTATTAATCAAGTTGACAATAGAAAAGCTTGAATGATACTGATATCGATCAAAAGCTCATGAAATAATAAGATAATCGAATTAAATTATTCTTTAGTCGAGGTATGCAAGAGGAAATTCTCTCTGTGTATGTTATCAGTTAGATAGGAAGAATTATATTTTCAGTTCTTGAAATGTTTTAAAGTTCAATAATTAGTAAGGGTTAATAAAAAGAGACGACTCTATCATTATAAAAAGTATGCAATGCTTTATTAATATTAATTTCTCGGTACACGCGTTGCACGTGTTTCTTTTTTTATTAGGCAAATTTTTTTTTAATGAATTAGCAAAAGTTAGATACACATAATGGGTAAGATAAATATTATTAGAACCGATAATAAAATATGTATAAATTGGATACATGCTTTGGGCGTGTATTTCGAATAAGTGTAAATAAATTTTAAAACATCAGTTAGAAACAATAAAATTTAAGGAGACAACGTAAATTCCTAAACAATGATCCTGTTTAAATAAAGGAAAAAACCTAAAGAAAAAAGTATTCTAACACCTTATTGTAATTTCATATAAAATCATAATTTGTTTTAGTAGTTGAGGCAGTAGCACAATATGTAATCTCATTTAATAATGAGATATTATAAGCCGCTATAAATTTAATTCTGACCCAATATTATTCGTAGCAATCTTGATAAGTGTATCAAAGATACAAAGAACTACTCGCGTATATTATCTGAACACAAGAAATAGTCTCAGCATCTGATCTTTTAATCATGGTAAGTGTCACAGGGGCAGATTTTAGCAACCGATTCTGCCGAGGTTTTCTCCTCTGAGGCAGTCAAATCCCACCCGACTCACCCAACTTTTCCAATACTTAACCAAAATCGTGGTTTGGACTTAGAAACTTTTAGGCAGGAAGAAGTAAAACGAAAACAAGCAATTTACGGGAAAAAACTCACAACCTTTATATTTATATATCAAGTCAAATACAAAAGAACAACTTCGACTTTGGCCTAAGCTAAGAACACAAGTCGTTCAATGGCTTTTCTACTTGGAAAAACACTTTTACAAACCCTCACTGTTAAACCTAGATATGATTTTAGGCCAATTAACAATTAAATTTGTATTTGCGGAGTCACGATCAATAATTTAGATTAAGAGTTTAAATGAAGAACTGCGTTGGTTGTTGTGATATCAATATATTCGTGATTCCCAATAATAACTAGTAATATGGAAATCAAATATAATAGGAAATGAATAAAGATAAAGAGTAAACAAAGTAAATAGGAGTAACCGTGTTGGATCGCTTGATCCCAGTGAGACTTCCTCCTTACTGATTGCACTTAGAGACTAAAGAACAAAGTACGCAAGCAAAAGAACAGTGTTTGAGAGTAAAAGAATATTCTTATTGATGTTGTAGACAGGAAGTAAAGTTGTGTTATAATGGTATAGGATGAATGCTATTTATAGGTCTGATAGGCGTCCGTTGGGTTTTGTAACCGCCGGGCACGTATCCGTCGGATATGTAATCGCTGGGTTGTAATTACTCCATTTATGACCATTTATTGGGTGATCGCGCATGATCAGGTTAATAACTCCTCATTCAGATCATGTTGACTGATGAGGCGTTACATAGTTGCTTAGGATCTACTCGTAGTAAGCGCCTGGCTAGTTGTCTGCTCGTAAGATGTCTGTCCGGAGAAGCGTCTGCCCGTGCCACATGGCAGATACGTGTCCTTTTTAGGTGACGTTAGATTTTATCCAATACAGATAGTCCCCGCACTTCTCGAGCAGAGTATCTGTTCGAGGAGTGGATGTGAGTTTTTTTGGCGGGAATCTCTATTTTGCAAAATCCCATTTTTGTATGATAGGGTTAAGTGACGTACATATCCCATCAGCTACGTGACAAATCCTTCATGACGTGCGCATTGAATGCACCGTATAAAAAAGTAACTGCAGCTGGCATGCCTACTCGCCTGCAGTCCATTCTGAAGTGACTACTGCGCATTTCAAGGATAAAAATAATGATTTTAACCACCTCAGCCACGTGGATACGTCGACTGCTGATCGCGAGGTGACCACCGCACTTCAGGGTAATGATGATACTAAAAATGTTGGTGAAATCTACTTCTTCTTTTGACGGTTGGATCTGATTGTGGCCTCTCGGATGATCTCCACGTGTTTCGGGGGAATTCCACGAGCCGGATTTCTGCTCTTATAAATAGGGATTTGTTGAGTGAGAAATCTTTTTACTTGCTTTCACTATCTTTCTGCTGAATCTTGAAAATTCTTTGAACATCCCTCAGCCTTCTTTGCGAACTCCTTAATTCTTCTGAAATTATGTCTTCAAGGGCTAGAAAAAACCAAAATGCGGATGCAGCTGGTAGTTCCTCGGCAGCCACCCCCAGGCCTAGGGCTGCTCAGGCCATGACTGCTGAGATCATCCCTAAGAAATGGGGTGAATTAGAAGCAGACTGCAATATCAAGGCCTTTAATAACCACGGAGATATACGCGTGTGGCCTGCGTATAGGTTCAAATCTGGGATCACATCGGAGGTGATTCCTCATGTTAGAATGGATTGCAACTGGGACAAGAGTGTCCCCCTCTTGCCGGTTTCTGAAGAGGAGAACATCACTTCACATAGGGCTGGGTGGACAGCTATGTGCACCTACCCTTTCACAGTTGGATGTAAACTACCCCTGCATCCTGTGCTTGAGAGGCTTTTCAGGGAGTACTTACTCTGCCCGGGGCAACTGTGCCCCAGCGTATATAGAATAGTTACCCTTATAGATTGGTTTGCGGAAGAAACCGATCAACTTTTTGAATACGAGCATTTTATCTCCTTGTATAGTATACAAATTTTCAAGGACGGTTTCATCAATTTTAGGATGCGTGGGAGCAAAGGTTTGGTGCGCAGCTCTGAGGACACAAGTGACCGGGGCTGGTTGCACCGGTATGTGTTTGCGCGCACTCTGGCCTTGTCTCTCAATTCCAAGGCTTTACTTTCTGAAGTTTGAAACAAGAAGCGTAAGTCCCCGAGTTTCTTTTAGAATTTTTCGTACTTCTTCTTTCCTTCTTGTCTGATTATTCCTTTAGTTCTTCTTTGCAGCCATCAAACGACCCTACGCCGGGCTCATATCAGTCGATGAACTGACGGTGTGGGTTGGGGCGATTTTGGAAAAGTTTTCCCCCAAGCAAAGGGAGTGGATGTATTTTGCTACGAAAAAGAGTCTGACCGTGAAAACTCATGGTGAGAGTTTTCCTTGTCATAGTTATCACTTTTTCTTCATAATTTTGCAGTATCTGACTGTTCCGCCTTTTGTAGGTCTGGGCACTCAGGGGGACTTTTTCCCGGCTCCTCCTTCTCCTCAGGCCGTGCCCTCTGGGTCTACTGCCGACCCCGATGCTGAGGTCGCATCTTTACTTGCTTCAGTAGAGGTATTGAGAGGTAGGGAAGGTGGCGAGGAGCTCTTGTCCAGTAGCCTTGGTTCTTTAAAGAGGAAAAAGAGCCAAGGCGGGGGCGGAGCACGGAAGAAGTCTGTTCGTAAGACTTCCGTTGCTGCTGGGCAACCCTCAACTGCTGGAGGTGAAACCCCGCCCAAAGCCAATGTGCCAGAGTCTATAGGAGAGAGTACTAAGGTCGCTGCTAAAGTCCCCGAGTCTCCACGGGGAGAAGGTTTAGACAAGGTGGTGATTGATCTTTCGGATACTGAGATTGAAGCCGATAATCAAACCAATGAACCTCTTGTGCGAAAACCTTATATTCGGGGCGATAAGAGGAAGGTTGAGGAAGAAGATGCTGCCCGTACTCCGGAGAGGAGTCCCCGAGTTGACGACGGGGTGAGGGTAGCTCCTTCCCGTGTAGACAAAGGAAAAAGAAAAGTAGGTGAAGAAGAAGAAAAAGAAGATGAAGAAGAAGAAGAGATAAGGGAAGAGGTTCCCCAAGAGGGTGGCCGAGGTCCTCGTGTTTTTCGTTTCGAGGATCTGGAAAATGTGGCCACTGAGGGGGCGACGCCGGTTGGTCTTCATTAGTGTGACACGATAGATCCTGGAGTGGGAGGTGACTCCAACTTATCAACAACAAGACTTGTCTGGCGGTCCATCATCAACGATCATACTGGAGTAAAGGACATCAGGGGTGTGCGCTACAAGTTTGGTCCCAACTACCCCTCTGAACAGGCTTGGGAACCCAAGTACTGCGAGAGGAAGCATACCATGAAGTTAGCTCCTGACGTCAACTTTATATCCAGGCCGGGTAGTTTAGCCAAGGTTGTCTCTTCACTCATTGGTCCCCGAGAAGAATGGACGATGAGGGAGATGAGTGATGAGGAGTTGGCTTTTACAATCGCCGACGATTCCGCCCGGGTAAGTCTTTGCCGCTTGTTCTTAGAAGTGATTTGATTTCATACTTCTAATTTTGTTTCTTTTTGTTTCAGTCAAGCATGATGCCTGCTGAGCTGATGTTCCGCTCCAGGATCAACAATGTCGATCAAGTTGTCGAGGTAAAGAAAGAGTTGCTGAATGCCCTAGAGGAGAATAAGATCCTGGCAGAGCAGTGTGGTCTTCTTGGGGGTGAATTTAACCGATTGACTGAGGTTAACAACGAGCGAATTGAGCGGATTAACGAGCTCACCAAGGAGAAGGACCTTCTTTCTGAAGAGAAAGAGGGGTTCGCATGTTCTGCCCAGGATCTGGAGATTCTACTTGAAGAATGTAAGGCTTCGCTGAACAGAGCTCTTGACGATCGTGGATCTCTTGAGATGAATCTGCAAAGAGCTAACGACGAATCTGCTAGGGCCAGAGCTGAGCTCCAAGCTGCTAAGGATCAGGTTGCCCAGTCGATGAGTGCTCAACTCGCGTTGTCTAAGGACTTGGCCAACCTTCGTGATCAGTCTGAAATCAAAACAAAGCTTGCTGTACTCGAGGCTAAGCGTTCGCTGCTCGGGCAGGTCCTAGCTAAGCATATCAACATCGAGGAGATATTGCAGAAGACAAAGAGTACTGTTCATGGAGCGAGACAAATACTGAATCTCTCTCCTGAGGGGTCTGAAGCAAACGATGATGAAGATGAAGATGACAGTGAGAATTCGGGTGGGGATGGAAGAACTGACGGAGCTGGTGCATCAAGTTCTGTTCGTAGATGTCCCCAAAATTTGATTGAGTTGCAAGTTTGTACATCTGGCGAGAGCCGGATTAGTTCGTTGTGGATAGAGGTTTCGTAGAGACTCTCTGATCCTTGTATGACCGGTTCCATTTGGCCTTTAATCACTCTGTAAATTTCTATCAGCCGTTTTCGGCATCTTATCACTTTACAGAATTGTGTTTATATAATTTTAGATCTATTCAATGACTATATTTAGCCTAAGTTTTTGATCTTTTGTTTGTATGTATTGTGGCCTTTGTGTCTTATGTTTAGGAGCCTTTGAAGTTTGAACTTTATTAAGTTCTGGTCTCCAAAAGTCTGTCCAAATGTTTTAACTTAGCCTTACCCAAGGAAGAGGTCATAAGTTGTGAATAATCTGCGCAAATGTTTTATTTTGACCGAGTCGCGGCCGGTATATTTCTAGCCGAATCGTTGGCTTTTGCGAACGACTTTGCTTATCGCCTTGATAGTCGAAAGTCATCGCAGGGATGTGTACATTGGCTCTGGCCGAGTCGCTGGCCTTGTGAACGACTTCTCTTATTTTCGTTGAAGTTTGTCGCATAAAAGTTTTTCAAAAACTCGCCTTTTCACAAGGTCTTTTGCCTTTACGAAGGTCTTATCTGGCCTACCTATAGGGGCCTCTTACCACCCTCCTTATTTTTATGTTGGAACACGATAAGTGATAACATAAAAAGAGTTAAGGCAAGCTGTATGTAAAAGAACACATATAACCAAATGAGGAGTGTGTCCGTTGTGGGATTCGAACCCACAGCCGCGAAGTTGAAGAACTTCGAGCTCTACCAATTGAGCTAAACGGATCTGACCTTATTCAGGCCGTTAGTACTATTTAGGAGAAATACAATAAAAGTAAGAACAGTCATAAAAGTAAAAGGCAAGAAGGAAATAACTGACCGTTTCACCACTCAGAAGTGATACCTTTTGAGGTGAATCACGTTCCAACTGTTCGGGATGATGGAGCCATCTGGTCGTGCGAGGCGATAAGATCCCTTGCCGACTGAGGCGATTACCTTGTAGGGGCCTTCCCAATTGGGGCCTAGTTTCCCTGAATTAGTTTCCTGTGTGCTCTGGGATACTTTCCTTAATACAAAGTCCCCAACCTAAAAACTTCGTACGCGCAGTCTCCGATTGTAATATTGTTCAATTCGTTCTTTTTGGGCGACTACCCATACGAGGGCTAGTTCCCTTCGTTCTTCAAGGAAATCCAGCTCTTCAGAGAGATTGATTGAGTTCGACTCTTCAGTGGCATGTGCATACCTTAGACTGGGATATCCGATTTCGACTGGAATTAATGCATCCACGCCGTATACTAATGAATAAGGTGTCTCACCTGTACTCATTTTATCGTTGTCCGGTAAGCCCATAGCACACCGGGCAGTTCTTCCACCCAACACCCTTTTGCCCGTTCAAGGCGCTTCTTGAGTGACTCAACGATGATCTTGTTTGTCGACTCCGCCTGTCCATTGGCAACCGGGTGATAAGGGGAAGATGTGATCCTTTTGATATGCAAGTCGCCGAGGAACCTAGTCACTTTCTGGCCGATAAATTGCGGGCCGTTGTCCATGACTATTTCCTTAGGTGCTCCAAAGCGACATATGACGAAACGCCAAAGGAAGTCAATAACCTCCGTTTGCCGTATCTTCGCATATGCTGCTGCTTCTACCCATTTGGTGAAATAATTAGTGATGATCAACAAGAAACGTACCCCCCTTGGCGCCGCGGGAAGAGGTCCAACTATGTCCATTCCCCATTTCATGAATGGCCACGGGGAGATTATTGAGTGTAGTGGTTCTGCTGGCTGATGAAGGAGATGTGCGAACCTCTGACACTTGTCGTATTTTTTGAACAACTCATTAGTATCCTTCTCCATCTTATCCCAATAGTATCCTGCACGAATCAATTTGCGAGCTAATGCCTTGCCCCCGGAGTGATTACCACAACAGCCTTCATGGACCTCCCGCATCACGTAGTTGGTCTGGTTTGGTCCGAGGCACTTTGCGAGGGGTCCAGGGAACGTCCTGCGGTAGAGCTCACCGTTGAGGATTGTATATCGAGCAGCTTTTATCTTGAGCTTGCGTGCGGCTTTGGCGTCAGCGGGCAGAGTTCCATGAATAATATAATTTATAATTTCATTCCGCCAATCCCAAGTCGCGTTTATGGCATTGACTTCGAACTTCTCTCGATCTACGGTTGTATGGAGGAGTTAAACGATAGGTGAAGAGCTGGTCGCCCTACTGATCTGAGATTTGCGAGAGCATAGGCTTCATGGTTCTCTTCCCATGGTATTTGGAGTGCTTCCCATTCGTCAAACCGTGTCAGGAGTTCTTTCGCACGGGCAAGGTATACTTGCATTCTGGATTCCCGTGCAATGAAGCCTCCGGTTATCTGGTTGACCACCAGCTGAGAATCACTCTTGAGTCTGATGATGTTTGCTCTATAGCTCCGGGCTAGCTCCACTCCTGCAATTACGACCTCATATTCGGCCTCATTGTTAGTAATAAACGGGCATTTGATGGCTTGCTTGATGAGGACTAGTCCAAGACCAGACCCTTTGACACTCGAGGAGCCATCAGTATATAATATCCACGTGCCAGGAGTTTGCTCGGTATTCAGAACGGCGTCCTTTTCTGCCTCAGGATAGATATTAGCGCTAAAATCTGCTACAAAGTCTGCTAGAGCTTGTGATTTTATGGCCACTCTAGGTTGATAAGTAATATCGAATTCACTTAACTCTATAGCCCATTTTACCAGTCTTCCCGAAAATTCAGGTTTGTGCAAAATATTTCGTAGGGGAAAGGTTGTTACCACAGCTATTGAATGACTTTGAAAATAAGGGCGTAACTTACGAGCAGCAGTTACTAGTGCTAACGCCAATTTCTCCAAAGGTTGATAGCGTGTTTCTGCGTCAATTAGAGCTTTACTAATGTAATAAATAGGAAGTTGTTTACCTTTTTCTTCTCGAACCAGAACTGCGCTTACCGAAGACTTTGACACTGCCAGATAGATCAACAACTGCTCCCCCGGCCGAGGTGTCGAGAGCAGTGGTGGATTGGACAGATACTTTTTCAGATCCTTCAGTGCTTGTTGGCATTCGGGAGTCCACTCGAACTCTTTGTTCTGCTTCAAGACGTCGAAGAAGCTTTTGCACCGATCTGAGGAGCGGGATATGAACCTTCGCAGAGCCGCCACCCATCCAGTCAATTTCATGATGTCCTTCCAGTTGTGGAGCACGTCTGGGATTGAATCGATAGCTTTGATCTGAGCGGGATTGACTTCAATTCCACGCTGAGAAACAATGAAGCCCAGGAATTTTCCCGATCCGACTCTGAATGCGCATTTCTCTGGGTTCAGCTTCATGTTATACTGATCGAGAATTCGAAAAGCTTCCTTTAGATGTGTTAGATGGTCCTCTGCTCGCTTGGATTTGACCAGCATGTCATTGATGTACACTTCCATAGTCTTACCGATATGGTCATGGAACATTCGATTGACTAGGCGCTGATACGTTGCACCTGCATTTTTCAACCCAAATGGCATAACTTTATAACAGTACGTTCCTCTGCAGGTTATGAATGTTGTTTTCTCCTGGTCATCGGGGTCCATGAGTATCTGGTTGTACCCAGAGTATGCATCGAGGAATGTAAGCACCTCATGCCCGGCTGTTGCGTCAATCAGTTGGTCTATCCTGGGAAGGGGATATGAATCCTTCGGACATGCTTTGTTTAGATCTGTGAAGTCGATGCAGACTCGCCATTTGCCATTCTTCTTTGGCACAACGACCACGTTGCCTAGCCAGTCTGGATACTTGACTTCTCGTACGGATCCGATCTTCAACAACCGATCGACCTCGTCGTTGATGATCTAATTCCGGAAAGCTCCTTGCTGTCGCGTCTTCTGTTTTACCGGGCGATGGTACGGGTCGACGTTCAACCTGTGAGAGATAATATCAGGAGAAATACCTGTCATGTCTGCATGAGACCAGGCGAACGTTGTGTGCCGCTCCTTGAGGAACCGGAGGATATCTCCTCGTAAGCGTTCGCTTAGCTCGGTCCCTAGGTAGACCTTCCGATCTGGCTTGTCTGCGAACAGTTCTTCGGCCTCCAAAGCTTCCATGGTCAGCATGTGTTTTTCCCGCTCGTCCAGCTTTGTAATGAATTCTGGGACCTCGTACCTTACTCCTCCGTCTGATCCCGGTTGCTGTAATTGCTATTTGCTTTCTTCGAGCAGCTTGAGGGCCACTGAATAGCAATCTCGAGCAGAACGTTGCTCCCCTCGAACTTCACGCACTTCCCATTCAGATGGGAATTTCAACACCTGATGATAAGTGGAAGGAACGGCTTGCATATCATGGATCCAGGGCCTTCCCAGGATGATGTTGTAAGCTAGGTCCGCATCAACAACATAAAACGTCGTCTCCTTCACTTCTCCTTCAGCAAGAGTCGTAAGAGTAATCTCGCCAAGAGTCTTTTCACTTGAGTTGTTGAAACCAGAGAGAACTCTTGATATTGGCACGATTTTATCTGACAGCTGCATCTCCCTCACGACTCGTGATTGAATAATGTTCGCAGAGCTGCCCGCATCGATGAGTACTCTCTTGACGTCGAATTCTGCCACGCGTAACGTTATGACTAACGCGTCAGCGTGTGAGAACTGCAACCCATCGGTGTCTGAATCTTCAAATGTTATGGTCTCCTCTGATCGTGGACGTTTGGTCTTTGTGATGGAGACCTTTGCATGCTTCTTTGCCGTGAAAGTGACAGAATCCACCTCGATCCCTCCAGAAATAACATTAACTGTCCGCTTCGGGGAGGATGCTCGCGGAGGGCCAGATTTGTTCTGCTGAGCCTTCGCGTGGGTTTGCTTTCCCTTCTCGGTCAGGAACTCCTTCAAGAATCCCTGTTTCAATAAATGTGCAATTTCATACCTTAAGGCTTTGCAGTCTTCGGCGGTGTGACCGTGGTCGCGATGGAATTCGCACCATAGGTCTTGGTTTCGCTTGCTAGGGTCAGTCTTCATGTCCTTTGGCCATTTAACCTTCTCTCCCATATCTTTGAGCGCCGCTACTACTTCAGTTATTTCGACGTTGAAGCTTGGCAGGCTCGGAGCTCCACGGGGACTAGACTCGGAATTTTCTCTTCGGGATAGCCCTCTGTTGTTGCGGCTGCGTCCTTTGGAGTTGTTGCGTGACTGGTCAGGGTACGGCTCGTAACGCACGTCTGACCTCTCTGTTTTCGCCTTCCCGCCAGGGCCGCCGCTGCGAGATTGAGTCCTTCATCGGGTACCTGTTCCAATCAATTTATCTTCATCAATACGTACCTTCGAGTTGTAGCAGTTGTAGACGTCCGACCAATCAGCTGCTGAGAATTCGCGGAGGGATTCGTATAGCCTGCGCGTAGCCTCTGAGCTCCTGATATCCAGGCTGTTGGTGAACGCGATCGCTGCCCATCTGTCCGGTACCTTAGGTAACATCATTCGTTCCCGTTGGAAGCGATCCACATATTTACGGAGAGACTCGTCGGGCCTCTGTTTGATCTCGAAGATATCTTCTACGTGAGTCTCCGTCTTCTGAGTGCCGGTGTGTGCCTTTACGAACAACTCAGCCATCTCTGCGAATGACCCGATGGAGTTTGGCGGCAACATTGAGTACCATCGCAGAGCTCCATCCGCTAGGGTCTCTACGAACTTCTTCAACTGGACAAATTCGATCTCCTCATCGGTGAGATCGCTGGCTTTTATAAAGTTGCTGAACATCATGAGATGATCATTGGGGTCGGATGTCCCACGATATCTCAGAATATTTGGCATTTTGAACGTCTTGGGTATCGCCTTTGGGGCTGCTTCTTTCTTCCAAGGCCGCTGTGAGTATCGCTGAACATCGACTTTCTTTAGCGTGGGTGGAGCGCCTGGTATCTGATCGATTCTCTCGTGGAGAGACTTCTGAAGCGCTTCCTGGCTTTCCTTGAATTGCTTGGTGAGGGCTTCCACGACGATGCTCATTTCTGTAGGCGCCATAGATCTTCCGTTTCGATTTTGGTTGATTTGAGTCGTTGGATCCATGGTGCCTCCGTTGTCTCGCTCCCCACCTTGTCTTGATGTATGTGAGGAAGGGGCATCTCGATCTGGCGCTGTAGCGTCAACTCTTACGACCGGGGGAGCTCGTCCTCGGAGAGAATTGATCGCCTCCCTTATCCCTCGGTTGACTTCTGCCTGTTCCTGCATAAACGCATAGAGGGTTTCCTTGATGTTCCCTTGGCCAGGGGAGAGACTCCTATGGCGTCTTCTCCTAGGCGGAGTGGCGCTCTGAGAGTACCTACGCCTATTTCGCTGCCTGTCCGTTCATTGGGAAGATTGTTGCTGCCCATCGGACGAATAATCGGGAGAATAATTGGCAGAACGATTCGATGAAGGAGTACGTACCTGTTCTCCTCCCATGATAGTTCGTTGCGAATTGCTTTCTGCCATGTTAGTTGTAAAAACAAAAGATTGACAAGAAAGGGGTAAATTTTATACAAACAAGTAAACTATTAACCTATAGAGGCTATTGACCGGCTCCCACTGTGGTCGCCAAATTGTTTAACCTAGATCCGATTTTAGGCCAATTAACAATTAAATTTGTATTTGTGGAGTCACGATCAATAGTTTAGATTAAGAGTTTAAATGTAGAACTGCGTTGGTTGTTGTGATATCAATATATTCGTGATTCCCAATAATAACTAGTAATATGGAAATCAAATATAATCGAAAATGAATAAAGATAAAGAGTAAACAAAGTAAATAGGAGTAACCGTGTTGGATCGCTTGATCCCGGTGAGACTTCCTCCTTACTGATTGCACTTAGAGACTAAAGAACAAAGCACGCAAGTAAAAGAACAGTGTTTGAGAGTAAAAGAATATTCTTATTGATGTTGTAGACAGGAAGTAAAGTTGTGTTATAATGGTATAGGATGAATGCTATTTATAGGTCTGATAGGCGTCCGTTGGGTTTTGTAACCGCCGGGCACGTATCCATCGGATATGTAATCGCTGGGTTGTAATTACTGCCTTTATGACCATTTATTGGGTGATCGCGCATGATCAGGTTAATAACTCCTCATTCAGATCGTGTTGACTGATGAGGCGTTACATAGTTGCTTAGGATCTGCTCGTGGTAAGCGCCTGGCTGGTTGTCTGCTCGTAAGATGTCTGTCCGGAGAAGCGTCTGCCCGTGCCACGTGGCAGATACGTGTCCTTTTTAGGTGACGTCAGATTTTATCCAATACACTCACGTTTTTTTCTATGTTTTCCTACTTCGTCTCATGCTTACATATGACTGAAAATAACGTTTAAGTACAAAAAGGGCTGCCTTACGCAGTTACAACGGAAAAGGGGTGGGCTTGGCACATGTCAAGACTGTTTTACACACATCAGCCCATATCTGCCCACATTTTGGCCCATGTTCCTCTAATTTCTCGGCACTTGGCATTGTCAGCCGGCCGCTCACGTGTGCTGCATGCCTGCGCGCATCTGCCCATGTCGTTGACCCCACTTGCGCGCCTACGCTTAGTGTTGGCGTTGCCTACGTTTGCCCAGATCCGATGTCGTGTGTATGCCCGTCTCACCCACATGCGCGCATGCCTTAGCCAAGGGCCATACTGTCACGACCCAAAATTCGAATAGGTTGTGAGGGCACCCAACTAACCCTGTCGGGCGAACCCACTTGATTATGAACGAATAATATAAGCTTCTCAATGAAAAATATAAATATCTCAATACCATAGAATAAAGTAGAAATACTCCCAACAATAAAAGGTTTAAGTGCTCCCCGAATCATGAACATCTAAGAGTGTCGAATAAGCTATACAACTCCAAAATCTTGGGAATACATCATAGGAAAATATAAACTATATAGGTGGCCACCACGGACGAAGGGTTGGCTCACCGCTAATAGAAGGATACTCCGCCTCGGTCAACCGCGATGCTCACTAGTAGATGGTGTCGAACCTGTAAGATATAAATAAACCAACAGAGAAAAGGAGAGGGGTGAGTCGAGTGACTCAATAAGCGGGGACAGGGCTCCAAGTAAACTAGCAAACAAGGCAAAATAACTCAAAGATAATCGAAAGTAAAGAGAAACCGTTCAATTAACTATCAAGTAATGTTCATATTCCATCATCAAGTACCACGACACTTTCATTGTAACTCGGGGATAAATACATAACTACGTCACACTACAACAATATGCACGGAACTACATCGTGCTATGATAGTACGTACGGAACTACATCGTACGTCAATAATATGTATGGAACTACATCGTACCACAATAATATGCACGGAACTACATCGTGCCTCAATAATTTGTACGGAACTACATCGTACCACAATAATATGCACGGAACTACATCGTGCCTCAATAATATGTACGGAACTACATCGTACCACAATAATATGCACGGAACTACATCGTGCCATAATTACTTGTATAGAAGGAGATATTATATATATAGGGTGTGGAGCAAGTCCACCAAAAAGAGAAATACACTTACCTCGGTCCGAAGCTCATTAGCTACTCAACAATAGTTTTCCCTTTTCGAATCACCTCCAAACGTTCTCTCTCTATTAAAAGAACGTAATACAATCAATACCAAGGCTAATGGCTAAACAATACAAACCTTAAGCTAAAGGGATTAATAAATCAACTTAAAAGTTAATCCCCGGGCGCACATGGTCAAACCTCAAAATTAAGCTCACAATCGCATTACCCATAATTACACGAGTCTAAATATATAATCAATTTCATATTTTGATGACATCTAGCCATCTAATTTCATAAAGTACCAATTCTTATATTTAGGTCTAAAGCCCCAATTTTCTATGAATAAAGCTCAAATTGTCGAAAATCATACTAAAATTGTATCTATCCTTAATTCAACTACAAGTCTGATGCATACATATTTTGATCCAAAAGGGAAGTGCCACTATATAAACTAAAGGAAAGATTTAAAAAGAAGAAGAAATGGAACAGAGTGGTGCGAAGTGATGTGAAGCTGCCATGGCTTCTCAAATCCAATTTCAATACATAATTTTTAAAATAATGAATCCATAATGTAATTGTTTGCTTCCCTCATCATTATAGTAATCATTGAATTCATTACTTATTTCCATCATTATTTTATTGAGCAAAGACCCATCTCCTTTACCATAAATGCACAGGACTCTATAGAAATGTTCTTACCTTGGCGTGACCACCTTTAAAGATTGTAAGAGAAATCCACTGCTGCCATGGTGAGCCGCCCCAACCAGTTCCCAAATATTTTTCTATGTGTGGAGTTGATTATAAATGAGCTAAGATATATAGCTATCTCACTATTAACCCTAGTCACTTAAAAGGTGCATTAAATTTGGGCTTTTGGGCCTATAGTAACTTGACATATAATTGGACATTTAATTCCATGAAGTGAGCGTTTAGCCCAATAGCTATTCTTTTATTTCCTAGCCTTTTTCCATCTCACAAATATTAGGTACTTATACTTAATATCTCATTAAATTAACTTGACTATAAGTATAAATTATCGGGATATTACATTCTCCTCCACTTAAACACAAGTTCGACCTCGAACTTTTTCCACCCAAAACCAACAACCAATCTATACTCACGCATCCAACACCAAGCCTTTTACCACTTGCAACCAAACTTCATAAAAACTCAAAATCTGGCTAAGTCCCAAAATTTACAAAAATTTCGCCGGAGTTTCCTTTGTAAATTGGACTATCCAAAAATAATCCCTGTCTCAAATACCAACAACCACCAGATACAACATAATAAGCCATGCATAGGCACCAAACAAAGCTCAAGATAACCTCAACCGCTCCGACAAGGAGGTAAATCTCAATAATAAATCAAAAACACTCCGGCAAGGAGCTAAATCACTCTAATAAATCAAATACTCCGGCAAGGAGATAAATTACTTTAACGAATAAAAAAAACTCCGACAAGGAGGTAAACATGCCATAACTCACAATTAATAAGAGAAATTTAAATGAAAGGACTTTAAAATCTACTTACCTGATGCCTCAAACAAGTGGGGATATCTATCCCGCATGCTCGACTCAATCTCCCAAGTATCCTCATCATGCGGACGGTTATGCCATCGCACTTTTACTAATGGAATCTCTTTAGACCTCAACTTTTGGGTGTCTCTTCCTACAATAGCAACTGGAACTTCTTCATAAGCTAAGTTCACATCCAGTTGAACCGGGCCCACCTCTATGACATGAGTGGGATCTCGAACACACTTCCGGAGTATAGAAACATGAAAAACGGGATGAACAGGCATAGACTCTGGCAATGCAAGTCGATAAGCAACCTCACCAATACGTTTCATAATCTTAAAAGGACCAATGAACCTAGGACTCAACTTGCCCTTCTTCCCAAATCTCTTCACACCCCGCATTGGTGACACCTTCAAGAAAACCATATCACCTTCCTCAAATACCAACTCTCGGCTTCTCTTGTTCGAGTATGATATTTGCCTACTCTGAGCATTTCGAAGACAATCCTGAATGATACGAACCGTATCCAAAGTCCGGCGAACAATATCAGGACCCAACACCTCAACATCTCGAGACTCGAACCAACCAACTGGAGATCGACATCGGCGACCATATAATGCCTCGAAAGGCGCCATCTGAATGGAAGACTGATAACTGTTATTATAAGCAAACTCTGCAAGAGCCAAATGATTATCCCAATGACCACCAAAATCCAAAGCACATGCTCTCAACATATCCTCCAAGATCTAAATTGTCCACTCTGACTGTCCATCTGTTTCTGGATGAAATGCGGTACTAAGCTGGACCTGAGTACCCAACTCTCGCTAAAAATTCTGCCAAAACTGAGAAGTGAACTGAGAACCTCGATCAGAGATAATAGACAATGGAGTACCATGCAACCGAACAATCTGCTCAATAAAGATTCGAGCCAAATTCTTTGTTGTATCAGTTGTCTTCACCGGAATGAAATGAGCCGACTTGGTAAGTCTATCAACAATGACCCAAACTGAATCATGATGCCTCAATGTCTTCGGCAAGCCAACTACAAAATCCATGGTAATCCTCTCCCACTTCCACTCAGGAATGGGTAGCGCCTGGGCTAAACCTGCGGGTCTCCTATGCTCGTACTTGACTTGCTGACAGTTCAAGCACCGAGATACATGATCAAAGACATCTTTCTTCATCCCCTTTCACCAATACAACTCCCAAAGGTCCTGGTACATCTTGGTGATACCGGGATGAATGGAATACCGCGAACTATGAGCCTCATCAAGAATCAACCGCCTCAAATCACAAACATTAGGAACACAAAGACGACCACCAACCCAAAGAATACCATCACTATCCAACTCAAACGGAGGGGCTCCTCCACTTTGAATGCGCCCCCGCAACTCAAGAAAATAAGGATCCTCGAACCGTCTTTCCTTAATCTGGCTAACTAAGGAAGACTGAGCCACCATACAAGCAAATACCCGATTCGAGTCCGAACTATCAAATCTCACCCTCGAATTATATAGAGTCTGCAACTCTCGAGCTAAAGGTCTCATCTCAACACCAAGAAATGCAAGACTACCCATAGACTTCCTACTCAATGCATCGGCCACCATATTGGCTTTCCCCGGATGATAATGAATAGTAAGATCATAATCTTTGATTAGCTTGAGCCATCTACGTTGCCTACCATTCAAGTCCTTCTGAGTAAGCAAGTACTGCAAGCTCTTGTGATCGGTGAAGATCTCAGAAGGCTCGCCATACCGGTAATGTCTTCAAATCTTTAAAGCAAATACCACAGCGGCTAACTCTAAATCATGGGTCGGATAGTTCTTTTCATTCACTTTCAACTGCCTAGAAGCATAGGCAATGACTTTACCATGTTGCATCAAGACACATCCCAACCCAATACGAGAAGTATCACAATAAACTACAAACCCTCCAGCTCCAGAAGGAAGAGATAATACTGGAGCGCTAGTCAACAATGACTTGAGCTTCTGAAAGCTCGCCTCACACTCTTCTGACCAACGAAATTGAACTGCTTTCTGAGTCAGGCGGGTCAATGGAGCAGTAATAGATGAAAACTTCTCCACAAATCGCCAATAATATCCAGCCAGACCAAGAAAACTACGAATCTCTGTCGGAGAAGTAGGTCGTGGCCAATTCTGAACGGCCTCAATCTTCTTAGGATCAACTTTAATACCCTCGCTGGACACAACATGACCCAAGAAAGCCACAGAGTCCAACCAGAACTCACACTTCGAGAACTTAGCATAAAGCTTACGTTCTCGAAGCGTCTGAAGAATCAATCTCAAGTGATGCTTTTGCTCTTCACGGTTATGTGAATAGACTAAGATGTCATCAATAAAGACAATGACAAACGATTCTAGATAAGGCTTGAACACACGGTTCATCATATCCATAAAAGCTGCTGGAGCATTCGTAAGCCCAAAGGACATAACCAAGAATTCATAGTGACCATAACGGGTCCTGAATGCTGTCTTTGAGATATCGGACGCCCGAATCTTCAGTTGATGACCCAGACCTCAAATCAATCTTGGAAAAGAACTTGGCTCCTTGCAACTGATCGAACAAGTCATCTATATGAGGCAAGGGATACTTATTCTTAATAGTGACCTTGTTCAACTGCCTATAATCAATGCATATACACATAGAGCCATCTTTCTTCTTAACGAACAACACTGGAGCTCCCCAAGGCGACACACTAGGTCGAATGAACCCCTTATCCAATAAGTCTTGCAATTGCTCATTTAACTCCTTCAACTCGGCTGGAGCCATACGATATAGAGGAATAGATATAGGCTGAGTTCTGGGCACCAAATCAATACCGAACTCATTATCCCTATCCGGAGGAAGTCCAGGCAAATCATCAGGAAATACATCAGTGAACTCTCTCACAATAGGAACAGAATCAAGAGACGGAACCTCCATATTGGTGTCCTGAATCATGGCAAGATAAGCAGAACACCCCTTGTTCATCATACGCCTTGCTTTAAAAAATGAGATAACACGTCCTGTAGGTGGCAAACAGGAACCGTGCCACACTACCGGTACTGAGCCAGGAAAAGAAAGCCGAATAATCTTGGCATGGCAATCGAGAGTAGCATAACATGATGCTAACCAATCCATACTGATAATCATATCAAAATCTACCATGTCCAGAACCAATAAATCAAATGTGGTCTCACGCTCCCCCAAAAGACATAGGATAACCAGGATACACCCGCTCTACCACAACAGACACCCCAACAGGAGTAGAAATACAAAAGGGGTCACGAATACACATATAATCAATCACTAAAAATTTTAGCCACTACGTTGGATGCCACGACATCCTGTCTGGCTGGCAAAGCATAAAATTATCTCTGAGGCTAGCTGAACTGCTACTCTGATGACCACCCTCGGAGGACATTACCACCATACCCACGGCCTCTGCCTGGCGGTGGTGCACTCCTAACTGGCTCACTGCACAGATGTCTGGGGTCGAGGAAAAGAGTTACTACCTCCCTGCAATAGTCTAGGATAATCCTTCATATGATGACCAGGATTACGATAATAATAGCACCCAATGTTGGTTCTGCGCGATATGTGCAGCTGAGGACGTGAAATAGATTGGTCTGAAAAGGAAGGCTGAGAGAATCGAGTCTGCTCATGATGGGTTACAAATGTGCTCCTCGAGCTGAAGAACGAAGCCTCACCATTTGCGCGTTAGACAGTGGAAAAGATATGTCTTGTTATTGAAATACTACGCACGATAAGGAGGAATAGAAGGGAAGTTGCCTAAATGTCACCATAGCCTCTCGTAGATAGGTACGGACGTCTCCGCCCGATCAGCGAGACTCTATTAGACACTGTTCATGATTCGTAAGCACTCTAAACCTATGGCTCTGATACCAATTTGTCACGACCCAAAATTCGAATAGGTTGTGAGGGCACCCAACTAACCCTGTCGGGCGAACCCACTTGATTATGAACGAATAATATAAGCTTCTCAATGAAAAATATAAATATCTCAATACCATAGAATAAAGTAGAAATACTCCCAACAATAAAAGGTTTAAGTGCTCCCCGAATCATGAACATCTAAGAGTGTCGAATAAGCTATACAACTCCAAAATCTTGGGAATACATCATAGGAAAATATAAACTATATAGGTGGCCACCACGGACGAAGGGTTGGCTCACCGCTAATAGAAGGATACTCCGCCTCGGTCAACCACGATGCTCACTAGTAGATGGTGTCGAACCTGTAAGATATAAATAAACCAACAGAGAAAAGGAGAGGGGTGAGTCGAGTGACTCAATAAGCGGGGACAGGGCTCCAAGTAAACTAGCAAACAAGGCAAAATAACTCAAAGATAATCGAAAGTAAAGAGAAACCGTTCAATTAACTATCAAGTAATGTTCATATTCCATCATCAAGTACCACGACACTTTCATTGTAACTCGGGGATAAATACATAACTACGTCACACTACAACAATATGCACGGAACTACATCGTGCTATGATAGTACGTACGGAACTACATCGTACGTCAATAATATGTATGGAACTACATCGTACCACAATAATATGCACGGAACTACATCGTGCCTCAATAATTTGTACGGAACTACATCGTACCACAATAATATGCACGGAACTACATCGTGCCTCAATAATATGTACGGAACTACATCGTACCACAATAATATGCACGGAACTACATCGTGCCATAATTACTTGTATAGAAGGAGATATTATATATATAGGGTGTGGAGCAAGTCCACCAAAAAGAGAAATACACTTACCTCGGTCCGAAGCTCATTAGCTACTCAACAATAGTTTTCCCTTTTCGAATCACCTCCAAACGTTCTCTCTCTATTAAAAGAACGTAATACAATCAATACCAAGGCTAATGGCTAAACAATACAAACCTTAAGCTAAAGGGATTAATAAATCAACTTAAAAGTTAATCCCCGGGCGCACATGGTCAAACCTCAAAATTAAGCTCACAATCGCATTACCCATAATTACACGAGTCTAAATATATAATCAATTTCATATTTTGATGACATCTAGCCATCTAATTTCATAAAGTACCAATTCTTATATTTAGGTCTAAAGCCCCAATTTTCTATGAATAAAGCTCAAATTGTCGAAAATCATACTAAAATTGTATCTATCCTTAATTCAACTACAAGTCTGATGCATACATATTTTGATCCAAAAGGGAAGTGCCACTATATAAACTAAAGGAAAGATTTAAAAAGAAGAAGAAATGGAACAGAGTGGTGCGAAGTGATGTGAAGCTGCCATGGCTTCTCAAATCCAATTTCAATACATAATTTTTAAAATAATGAATCCATAATGTAATTGTTTGCTTCCCTCATCATTATAGTAATCATTGAATTCATTACTTATTTCCATCATTATTTTATTGAGCAAAGACCCATCTCCTTTACCATAAATGCACAGGACTCTATAGAAATGTTCTTACCTTGGCGTGACCACCTTTAAAGATTGTAAGAGAAATCCACTGCTGCCATGGTGAGCCGCCCCAACCAGTTCCCAAATATTTTTCTATGTGTGGAGTTGATTATAAATGAGCTAAGATATATAGCTATCTCACTATTAACCCTAGTCACTTAAAAGGTGCATTAAATTTGGGCTTTTGGGCCTATAGTAACTTGACATATAATTGGACATTTAATTCCATGAAGTGAGCGTTTAGCCCAATAGCTATTCTTTTATTTCCTAGCCTTTTTCCATCTCACAAATATTAGGTACTTATACTTAATATCTCATTAAATTAACTTGACTATAAGTATAAATTATCGGGATATTACACATACACTGTACCTTTGTCTTGCCTAAGCTGTCTTGCCTTGGCCTCATGCCTTAGCCTCATCTTTCTCACACTTTGTTGTGTTCCATCAGTCACATATAAGCCAACAAACAAGGTCGTCCACCTTGATCATGCACGCTGCCACCTGTACTTAGACTAATAGTAAGGTCATCGTGCCAAATCTTTGCTACTGCCGTGCTATGCCGAGTTCCAAAGTCAAGCCACTAACAGTAAGCTAGGTTGCTCCCTACTCCAAATTATCCATGAATACGCCCATAAACATTGATACTCCTGGCATGCTTCTGTTCCTGCATACTATTGGTGGAACAGTTGCATCTTCATTCTTCAAATGATCTACAACAATAAGGATGTGACATATAAGACTACCTAACAAAGATAAGTTATTGTGCTTTACCTTATTACCAAAAGTTGTTTTTTATTAAACTGAATATCATTTGATACAGTACGTGATAAACAATTTTGAATGTACAAGTCAAGCGAAGACTTATCGTGGATAAGCTCAAACACCCAATTAATACAATAACAGGAACACATCCGAAATAGCAACAACAAACCAATAAAACTGAGGTTTGAAGAATATTACTTTCATAGAATTAAGTTACCATCATATTTTGGCTTCAATAACACATAAAATTTTTGTATTCTTTACACATTGGAAAGTCTCATTCAAAATCACAAGAAAGTTTGAAATGGTTGTCCCTTTTTCTCATAAATTTATCCGTTACCTTTGTAACAATTATAGAAATGCTAGAGAGTACCATATATCTCTTGATCGCAAGTCATTCTTCTCGATAAAAGCCAAAGTAAGAACTTACATCAAACCTTATTTGAGAGACCAAATTAAGATAAAACCGGAAAATTGGATCAAAAACACATAGTATATCCAATATGAAAATCCTTCTCTGGTCCCTTGTCTTTAGTGAAGGTACAATTGTTATCCAATAAAAATCCTGCCTGAAAGGTTGTTTGCACCAAATAACTCATGTGACATACATAGTATAAAGCACAACCTGGCCATTTATGTAGTGATAAGAACGGGTTCAAAAGAGTCCGGAATTCAATGGATTGCAACTTAATAATTAATTATAATCACTATTCCTATGTGAATGCCAAAGAATTTACTTTACCAGTTGCTTCAACGCCCTCCTTTCATGAATGCCAAAGAATATTTAGTAAAAACTTTCAAATTCAAACCATTGTAAAATTTGCAACTATCCAAATTAGTATAAACACATTGGAAGTGGTGGTATTAGCGATCCCACATGGGAGGTCGTGCGGATTAACAATCTCATAATTATAATCCTGAAATTATTAATTATCAGCCAACATCATATTTATTCTCAAATTTCATCGGCTCAAAATATTATGCTCTTATTCGTTATCATTGTCGTGATACACTGCAAAACATATCACAACAATTGAACCAAAAGATTAGCAAGATTTCGAAGAATAGGACTTAGAATTAAAACTTACAAACAATAAATAATGCAGTACGGTTAATCTTTACATATAATGAAAAATACCATGCTTTTTAATGCATGCACATGCATTCATGCGATTAATCAAAAAGAAAAAGAAAGACAACAAAAATTGCATAAGCAGCCCTAATTCATGCATACATGCGTTAATATACAGGTGCGACTTTAAAGAATTCTTTCATGCAAGAATACTGAAGTGGGTATTCTTTTGGTATTAGAAGTTGATTATAGGCTAAATTTTTTATTTTAGTATTATGACAATTTCATTGGCAGTAAAAGTCATACAACGTCATGGTAATATTTAAACACTCTAACTATGGAAAAAAATGGAGAAAATAAATGTAATAAATAAAATATAGGAAAAATAGCAAAATGACGATTTTTTCTATTGTAGAAACTTTTAATGAATGGCAAAAATTTCAATCAATATGTTTAAGGGCCTTTGTGCTTTTAATATAGTATAGATATAGATAGATAGATATAGATATATATTTAACTAAGTTTTGTTTTCACATGTATTTAATATACTTTATGTTAATGTATAAAATTATATATAACAAATTTTACAAAAGATTTGATCGCGCGAAGAGCTAGCCTATCGCAAAAGTGGGGCCCACTAATTTAGGAGCTTTAAGGCGGGTTTTACTTGTTTCTCCCAAAGGCCTGCCCTAAGTTTAATCGGATAATAATTATGATTGCTGGTAACCATTGTTTTCAATCCCACTAAATGATTAATCAATTTTTCACCAAGCCCTTCAAACAATTTTAGCTAACTAATGCTGCTTCACACCTGACTAAACCTAAATTCACCACCCTTTAATCTATATTAAGTGGACCCTCCTTTGGAAATCAACCTTGATGCAGCTATTGTGGTTTACTTGACCATGCATAATGATCTGATAACAGAACTTACTCACCTATTATTTATGAATATGAATGCAGGTGTGTGCTCTAGCTCCTGAGTAATCCACAAGTGATGTATACGTCTACATAGGAACTCCAACAATGTCTTGTATTCTCAGTTGAAATTTAATCATTCATACTTTTTCTTTCCTGATATGTCACCTCTGTTGTTATGGTTTTTCTATTTCCATATATTTCCTCTTCAAGAATTTGTTGTTGCCATGTATGATGGTCATTGCAACTCTCATCTGTATTGTATTTAAGTATGTAACAGAAGTGGCTCTAATTAAGCAATTCTCATAATTGTTTCAATGATCTGGACAATCCCCGACAATGGGCTGCAAATAATTTAAAATGATGTTAAAACTAATGTTTCCTTCTTTTGCAGCTCAAGAAAGACTAATGTTTCATTCTTTAGCCAGGTTTAAAGTTTTACCACTGCATTGAAGAAGTTTAAAGAGTTCCGACTACAGTAGTCAATTCGGAGACATCCCACATGGAAGACAATTTTGTTCTCATCTTCAATAAAAGTTATTTGGGGAATATACTTACAAACTTAACTTCATATGTATAACTATCTGTTATGTAAGACACATAATAATATCTCACTTTTAGTGACTTGAAATTTTGATAATTTGCTTTTCGCTCTACTGTAGTTAACGAAATTTTAACGAATTCAGATGAAATCTGAGAAGACGGAGCAATAGTGAGACACCATAATTTTGCAAGTTTTTTTTTTTTTTTTTTTTTTTTTTTTTTTTTTTTTTTTTTAGAAAACAAGTGCTTTTATTCATCAAAACTGTGAATACAATTCTGGTGATTCCTTGATTCTTCCATCTGATTTGATATCCGTATTTCGAGGGTCTTAGCGGCGTATTTCTCGAACATAGGATAGATATATATTTTCTTGATGTATTTGATTATCAAGAAGAGGCTTGAAAGACATATTTGGTGTCTTGAATATTTGTGAATATCCCGAATTATGGAATTTGAGATGATCTCAGGGAGCTTTTGAGATAATTGCTAGGTTAGGCTATCTAAAAAATGTAAAGCAAATGACGCGGCTGCCATACTTTTTCCGCAATAAGGAGCCACTTAACTATGGAATTTTCGAGCTAAAGTCATTGCATTTATCACCACTTAACTAGGTGTTACCGAACCTAATATTTTTAATATAGAACATGAATATCTATGTGAAATATTAAAATTGTACGTAACAAAATATTCTATTCTTTTCAATTTATATGGGAACATTTTTTTTAATCAATTAGAAAATGACAACTTTTTAAATTTGAATCTAACTTAACTTAAAATTTTCATTTTATCTTTAGTAACAAGATTTTATAGACATACAAATATTATAGGCATGTTTAAAGAATTAACTCAAGTTTGAGTTACATAGAATTAACACAAGTTTGTGAGGTTTCATTTCTTCTTTAAGTTCTATATAACTCAAACTTTGTCAAATAAAGTAAACAAATGAAATATTATATTTTGAATTCATACTTTTAAAAGTACAATAAGTTCAGTAATATAAGAACTATGGATGCTGGAGCAATCAAGTTCAAATCTACAAACCACCTTTAAATGGAGTTTAAGAAAATACGAAGGGTTTTTAAAAATATGCCTAATATTTGAGTACAGATCAAGTAGTCAATAGATCGTGGCTTTAATTAATTGGGGTGTCCAAATCAGAAAATCTTGACAAGCTTAAGATATTGTTGATGTATCAGCATTAAAGTTATACCGAACGAGAAATTTTATTTTATGTCTCACACGCCACGGTATACTTGTGTGAGGCTCCTAATTATTTGACAAGTGGATTCATGAGTCTCATATTATTTAAGAATAAAAATAAAAAAGGTAACCTTTTTTGTCCACATTTATTGCTTTTAGGATTCTTAATGGAAAGATCAAAATAGAAAAGAGAAGAATATATGGTAAGAAAATCTCATGCTCAGTTTAAACGTGCATTCAATTTGTAGTATGAATATTTTAATGAGTCAATATAGATGTATTTCATCATTTTGTGTAATTTTTTCTTTTGTTTAATCCTTACTTTGTTAATAAATTTTTATATCATTTTTACTTGTTGTATAATTCTTACTCTATAAGTCCTTTTTTTTTTTAAATAAAAGTTTGATTAGTTGGTTGCAGACGTCCCAATTTGCAAACCTTCATTTTTATATCATATTCATGCATTTGGATAACTTCTTTCGTTTCCATTTGGATGTTTAAGACAAATTAGATCACTGTTGTTGAAAAAATTAAAACAAGACAATTGAAAAATTAAGCACATATGCCTCCTAATGGGACATTTTGATCAAATTCTAGATCAGTGATAAAATTGAGAATTTCAATTTCTCGATCAATGATATGTTCTTATCATAATTCTTTTATTATTATTAGTAGTTTTAGTCTTTCCATTAAAAATCCTAAAAGCAGTAAATATGGACTAAAAGGTTATCATTTTTATTTTTTATCCTTAAGTAATATGGGACTCATAAATCCATTTGTTAAATAACTAAGCGCCTCACACACGTATGACGTGGCGTGTGAGACATATAATAAAATTTCTCATACCGAACAACATATATGTACCTTATCAGTGGCGTCATATGTCCCAGCGTCTCATACGCCACATCATATTTGTGTGAGACATCTCTTTATTTGAAAAATGGATTGATTTGGGTCCCACTTTGCCAAGCAATCAGAATTATATTTGGTAAAAATTAAGAGCCTGTTTGGCTAAGCTTCTGAAAATTGCTTATTTGAGAAGTGCTTCTCTTCAAAAGTATTTTTCATAAAAGTACTATTGAAGAAAGCAGTTTGTGTTTGGTCAAATCATTTGAGAAACACTTCTGTCAACAGTTAGAGTAGTAGTTTGTGTTTGGCCAAACTTTTGAAAAAGTACTTTTGAGTGTAAACTTACGAGTAAAGACATTTAAAGACTCACTTTACAGTTATTTAACTAGATGAATAAATTTAAACATTTATTCTCAAACACTATATTTAATTTTTTTATTTAGTTAAAAAAATTCTAATTACAACAATCATAATTAAATATTCTAAATTTATACCTTAAAAAAGATATTATTTGATTAAAAGTTTGAAACAATAGTGATGTAGGTATACGTAGAAAAAATAGTAATTAAAAAAGTAATGTACTATTTATATATTATAATCATTAGGTTAAAGTATATAGGGGTAATTAGGTATATAAGTATTGTTGGTAAGGATATTTTTGGAATGATAGAAATTAAAAACAGCTTCTACTTCTACTCAAAAATACTTTTAGGGAAAGCTACTTTTTCCATCTTCTTGGCCACAACAGAAAAACAACTTCTGCTTCCTCTCAAAAGCACTTATTTTTTCCTAAAAGATTGGCCAAAACACCTCAATTTTTCAAAATAAGCACTTTTGGCTCCCTAGAAGCGGATCAAACAGGCTCTAATTCTCCCCCTACTAACAT
Source organism: Petunia x hybrida (assembly GCA_037355625.1). Taxonomy (NCBI): domain Eukaryota; kingdom Viridiplantae; phylum Streptophyta; class Magnoliopsida; order Solanales; family Solanaceae; genus Petunia; species Petunia x hybrida. The sequence goes on from JBBBVM010000595.1 coordinate 651,766, forward strand.
GCCCCCCCTCCCGTCCAACCTTGTTTCCTCTCCTCTCCCTAACGTTTTCTCATTTTCTTTTAACAATTTCTTTCTTTTCAATTTAAATATTTCTCTATCATTACAGTAAAATAATCCATAGAATTGATAGATTCAAAATCTACTGTAGAAAAAGATAAAACCTAGAATTATTTGAATTGACTAACCGAAACCTCCAAAAATTATTCTCCAAATTAAACCTTTGTAAAAAAAAAAAAAAAAAATTCTAAACCATGTTACGAAAATGAATATTTGAGACCAGGAAAAAAATAACAAAAAGGAAAAATAAGTGAATTAAAAGACGGAAGGAATTGAGAAATATAAATTCATGTAGGGGAGAGATACAGACAGGAGAAAGATTTAACTAAAAGACCTCCAAAAAACTTGACTTAACTAAATGACCTACTCTTTTTTTTTTTTTACTTATTTTTTTGGAGAAAAATAGTTAAATGAGGTTAAGTAGGGGGGTCGGGGGCTAGATTAGAAATAGAAAAACTTATGGGTAAAAGTAAACATTGTAGGAAAGTATATAAACAAAATAAAAAACGGGTCATACAGCGGTTCAAAAACTAAAAACGGGTCTTGGACAATTTTTAACCGAATTTCCCTTCCCTCTCTTCTAATTTAGAAAGCATTTCATCTTTTCTTTCATTAATTTTACTGCCATTACTGCTCAACTTTCAAAATCTTGCATAGCTTTCGCCCGTTTTGGAAGATAGAAGTAGCAGTTGAAGCAATTTTGAGAAATTCCAATTTATTCAGGTGAGAAACCCTAATATCATTATAGTTTATGTTTTCTGATTCTTCTTTGTTAGTTTTAGACCTTATGAAGAAACGTCAATGGTGTTTTCGAAGAATTTAGGTTTTTTCTTTTAGATGAAATGAGTTTATTTAGATATTGATTTGACTGGTTGTGTGTATAGATAAAGTAATGGCTAGGCCCAAGTTACTCAATACAGATCCTCCAAGAGCTAGAAATAGCTTAAGAATGAAATTAAAATTACAATAGGCGAAGAAGAAGCAAGCTAAACAAGATGATAATGAAATCGTTATAGTTCCTGAAACTGATGTTGCTGAGATTGATAAACATTTAGCCTATGCGCCAACTTCTTAAATCGATCCCTCTGCCTCTCAACCTCTTTCAACTGCACTTGGATTCGTTCATTCTCCATTTGAACTTCCCTGAGTTGGATTTTGAGGAAATCTCTCTGTTGCTCAGCCTCGAGAAGTAGCAATCTAAGAAGCTTCACTTTTTCTTCATATTCATGGATCTTTTGAGCAAATTCAAACCATGCGGCTCTTTGTGCCCTAGAGACTAATTGGGACAGTACTTCTCTTGTTTCTTGAGCAAGCGGACCATCATGCCACCTAAAGTAATCACATCCACCATTGTCCTAAGCAGGCCAGAAATTAGCATCGTTGGTCAAGTATTAATTTTAAATTTTACTAGATATAAATAATTACCTACCTTCGTCATACTACAACCCCAAAATCTGCGACCAGGATTTGTTTGGGTCCTTGATATTTTGAGCTTCCCGTTTTGACCGCAATGGCATATATCAGATTCCACCGAAGAAGATGATGCATATTGTGAGGTCTGTGACATTTGTGTTTTATTATCGTAGTCGATGATAGACGGATGAGAGAGAAATATAATTTAGTCGGTGGTTTATATGTAAAAGATAATATATTACCGTTGCAAACAAAAGTTAAAAAGTTACCGTTGGAAAAATAAAAAATAAAAAATAAAAATAAAATTCCCTTGAGACAAAACAAGTTAGAAGATGCTAATCAACATCTGTTTGGTCTATTGTAGACTTACTGCACAGCTGTGCGTTGAAATAATGCCGTCCACGATATTATCGCGCGCGTTTCGTATTTAGGGTTTGGGATTTTAGGGTTCACGCGCTTGGGGTTTGGAGTTCGGGCTCTAGGGTATTTATAGATAACTTTTTCTTATTGGGTATATTATCGACGACCGCAAATTACACTGTTTTGTATTATAACTTCCATCCGTTGACAATAAACTCATATGGTTTTCCTTAAAATAATATAAAAAAACCTATATTTAAAACTAATAAGGGGTAATTTATTGGTCTAAGAACTACGAAACCACTCACATGACAATGTTGTTGCATAATGTACCTTCCTATTGGTCAACAATTGCTATGGACTAACATTAGATGACATATATGTTATAATGAATACTAGTGTTAAAGTTCAGAGAAAGCAAGACCTCTTTGTCATAGCCTGGAAGAACATCGTGATGTGAGAAGTAGGCAATGCTTTGATTTAGTTATATGGATTAACACATCCTAACACTTTAATGATGATACCTAGCATTGGATTACGTTCATTAATTAACGTACACAAATGATAAAGTGGTGGTATAACAAAACCTCCTAATAACCTTCAATTTAATCCTTATTCTTTGTAATCTATGATAAACTTTGATAAAGAAGATTGTCAACTATGCACAATCCAGATGAATTGACGGGGACACGTGGTCATTCATAATTTATTTATTTTAATTCACCTCATTGTTGGATACTATCATTATTTCATTACAAAAAAAAAAATTATCCGTCAAATTAATTCAAGTTTAGCAGTGGTGAGTGTAAACCATATATGGTTGATTATCAACCGCAGGTTAATTCCACATTAATGACGACCTTCAATTTAATCCTTAATCATTGTAAATGATGATAAACCTTTAGAAAGATAATTGTCAACAAGCTACAATCCAGATGATTGTTAACCAATAGTTAATTCCACACTGATTTAGATTTTCATTTTACAGTTAATTACACTTTTTCCTTGTCATAGTGTTAGCTGCTTATTAACTTCAATTGGTTTATTATATACTTCATCATAGCTATGTTAGAAATCTCTCCTGTCGCGTCTTAATGTTAGTTGTTTAGTAGTTTAGTTGAGTATACACCTAAACTGGTCTATTATTCATTTAAGTCAAAAATTTCTCACTTGGTCGAGAATTAATGGTCTCTATGTTCTTGTGTCTATGTTCAGTTGTTTATCAACTAGATCCGTCTATTATTATATTCACAGATCAAGTCGTCTTCTCCGATGAAACAAACGCAGAAACAGTAAAACGCCAAATTAACTAGCGGCCAGGCCAAAAAAATACCCCCATTCCATGAATAGATTTTTTAAATAATTACAAAAAAGAGCTTTCTTTAATCAGAAAGCTCTTTAAACTAGAGCAAAATAAGAAAAAACATAAATACATAAACCCTAAACATAAAAATTAAGGAGAATTGGGGGGAGGGGGAGGTGATGACGCGGTGGCACATGTGCGTGCGATGCGCATGATTTTCATCTCCTGGCGCATGCGGTCCTCGTGCATCTGTCGGATTAGAGTGTCAAATGCTTGGAGGATCAAAATGGCATATTGGGTTGGTGGCTTAGGGAAGGTCATTTTTTGCAGCAAGATCTTGACAAAATTTGAGATTTGTAGTTGGAAGTGTGTGTCAAAATGGACAAATAATTGTCCAATTTATAGATGTGGAAGGTGAAGGGATAGGGGTTGGGGGGGGGGGGAGGTCAGGATTTTTCACTGTGCCCGACAAGACTTTTCGTTTCCTCCATTGAATCTGATGCGTCTTTTGAAGCTTGTGGCAGTGCACCCATTTATTACCGACACACGTAACCTATTATCTACCACACAATCCACTAAACTTACTTATTAAGCTTCACGTCTATTAATATACGGAACTAAAGTTATCATTATTTTGAATTGTAGTTCTGTTTTTAGTATGTGCACTTTTGGTATATGATCGAATAGCTAACTTGGACAAAATATTCCATATAATAAAATACAAACTTATATATTATTGATCATGTATAGTAGTTTATACACTATCTTATAATTTGCCGCGTCCAAATAAATTTGCCAACTACAGAGATCAATAAAAGCTAGTTAATGTTTATTGTCAACCAAAATATGATCGATCATAAACTACACATACTTCGCCAAAAAATACCAATTGCTAACCCATCAACAGTCTATTGACCATGTATAGTAGTTTATGCACTATCTTATAAGTTGTTGCGTCCAAACAAATTTGCCAACTACAGAGATCAATAAAACTAGTAAAAGTTTATTGTCAACCAAAATATGATCGATTATAAACTATGCATACTTCGCCAAAAAATACCAATGGCTAGCCCATCAACAGTTCATTATCAATAGTTCTTAGTATATTAAACAATAAGACAGAGCGAACATAGGTAAATAGAAAGTGAACATACACAACTAGTCAATTGACAAGTAGTATATAACAAATGTTCAGAAATAAATTATTACATTCAATAAATAACAATAAATTCACTGTTGGTTTTGAGCAAGAGGGCAAGTTTTTTTCTTGTAGCCTGGTCGTTTGCATTTTGAGCATCTATTCTTTCTCTTCTTGGATGAGTATGATTCTTCCCCCATCGATGGAATGCACTTAATTCTTTTTCTGCCCATTTTGTGCTGACAATGAGGTGACTTTATGGTTGCTGGTGTATAATCGGGAGGCAGAATCCATTCTTCTTCCGGATGAATGGGACGAGTATTATGTCCATATGCTAATAGGTACGTCTCCCTCCTATAATACCAAGAAGTGTACTTATAAAGAACACTACCATACTCATCACCAAAGGCCAGACGAATCGCTGTCGTTGTGTGAATGCACAGAATCATGTCCAAGTCAAATTGCCTACATGTACAGGTTTTTTCAACCAGACTCACAGTTTTCTTGGTTTTTGAGTTCGCTGGCTCATTTTCTCCCACAATGGAAAAATCACTGTTGTCAAGATTATACGCCACAAGACAACTGGAATCTTCCATGAGCTGCCTGAGCATCTTCTCAATTCGAGGGATATAGTTGCTGCTCACACTGTTGACATGCGCACGACGCTTCATGAAGATTTGATGGAACATCTCATCGATAGAATTAAACAGTGCGACTATCGGGAATTCCCTTTCGTCCAGGAACATTGAGTTAACAGATTTCGAAACATTTGTGGTGATAATGTCGTACCTGTGACCCAGGAAATATGTCATGCTCCATTTGTGTGCACCAACTTCATTCTCAAGACAGTCAGCAGCCGCTGCATTTTTCTATGAAGCTCTTCCATTTTTTTATCGAAAATCTCGCGGCTGTATGTTTTAGCTGCAGTATAATAATTATCCATGAAATCACCCCTAAACCTTTTGTGAATGTTATCAGCGAGGTGCCTTATGCAACATCCATGATGCTCTTGAGAGTAGACCCGTGAAATTCCGTTAGCTATACTACTAACGCGATCAGAGATGATGCACAGCTCCGGATTGTCCGGTACCACCCCCAGCAGATTCTGAAAGAAGAAAGTCCAAGAATCGTCGCACTCCATATCGATCACACAAATCGCCAACAGAAAAATATGGTTCTCCGTGTCCAACGCCACATCAACCAACATTACTACACCTTCGTAAGGCCCCGATAAATGAGTGTCATCCACAGATATTACCTTTCTCATATATTGATATCCTCTAATCCAAGCAACAAATGATACGAAAAAATAACGAAACAACATGTCCTCCTCATACACAGCTAGTGTAACATGACTTCCGAGATTCTCTTTTTCAATTGCTAACTGGTATGCATCTAAAGCAGCGTACCCGTGCTCCGCCATCCCTCTCACCATGTTCCTTGCTATGTTCCTCGCCTTCCAAGTCTTCCAATAACTAACGTTTATTTTCAAATCATGAAGAACAGTGGCGCTGATATCTTTGGTCTATAGACCCTTGGTTCCAATAAACCTAATTTAACAAGATGAGCGAGGACCTTTGCCGAAGCTTGAGGATGGTGGCTCGTAGCATTCTCTACCTCACATGTGTGATCACCACAGTACTTGGTGATCTTAAATCTCTCACAAGTTTTGTACTTGGTAGCGCGTACCATCCACTTGCAGTTCGTCGATGCACATGCCACAAAATACAAAAGTTTTGTACTCTTCTTCGTGCGGAAAGTATACATCTTCTTACTGCCGCTAACTTCAATGAGCAAACCACCTCATTCTTGTTCAAGAATGTTTTACCCTTAAAAAAATTTGTGCCATCATTTAGAATATTACTGGACTCTGTTCCAGCAGACATCCCAACAACATCGGTCTGTGTTTCATTGGTGTGCGTTTCAGTAGGCCCCACCCAATTATGTGTCAATGCACACACCACAAGCGACAGATTTGAGCTTTTGAAAAAGACCCAAAATTAAAAATTTAAAACCTTCTCACGACAACTAATCATGTAATGAGGACAAATTGATGATGAGAATTGGATTAGTGATTGGTCTGATTTATTATTCAAGTCTGGTATGAATTTGGGGGGGAATTTCTGAAGAAGAAGCCAATGAAGAAGCTTGATAAGAAGAAGAGGGGGGGGGGGGGGAGGGGGGAATTTCTGGGCGGGAAAATTTTGGGGGAGGGGGGTGGTTTATTTTTCGGATATGGGTCAAAGTGTATTATTTGAAACTTAGAGGGTTGGGACGTTTTATTGTTTAGGTCTAATTAAGTTCTAATCATGATTAAAATGGAGGAGGTCATTTACCCAAATTCTTAAAACTTGGAGGTCATTTTTTAATTGAAGACTTTTGGGGGGGGGGGGGGGGTCAAACGCCAAAAAACCCCTACAGACTAACAAGTCAAGGTAAGCAGAGGAAACTAGGTGGGGGCATTGGGGGGTTGTGGGGGGGGGGGCATTGTTAGTAGAGGAGAGAAATAATGGGGTGGGGGTGGGGTATGTTAGTAGGGGGGAAATAATCTTTACCAAATATAATTTTAATTGCTTGGCAAAATAGGACCAAATCAATCCATTTGTCAAATAACGAGATGTCTCATATAAGTATGATGTGGCGTGTGAGACACTAAATAAAATTTCTTCCCTCACACGTACCTCTACTTTAGGTAGATCACCTTAATTAGTTTCAACGGAGTGCAGAGACATCCATGCACTTAACTTGAGCCTACTGCCTATATTACTATATATAAGATTGTTCAATATTTTCACAAATATATTTTTACCTTAAGTTCATAAATAAATCAGGTACTAGAGAACACATGTATTCTAATTTACTGATATAAATTCTGATTTTCTGAGAAAATGAGCTCTTCGTTAGTTTCCCAGTTCTTCTCTTTCAAGAACTCGATGGGTCACCAGAACTGGAGAATTTCATCTACATCTCCAAGTTTACGCCATAAATTTTCATCAGTATCCTTTCATAGCAGATTCAACAACATTTCTAATAGCCTTGAAAAGTTTCATCATCAAGATTTGATAATACCTAAACATGTTGCTTTGATAATGGACGGTAATAGGAGATGGGCCAAGGCTAAGGGCTTGCCTATACGAGAGGGTTACAAACGTGTTACTGCAAGACTAAAAGAGCTTTGTGATACTTCTTCTGAGCTTGGAATACAAGTTCTCACTGCTGGTGCTTTCTCTACTGAAAATTGGAAACGTCCTAAGGTACGTGTTGTGTATTCAAAGTTGAATTTGGACTTATCCTTGTATAATAATAGTAGTAATATATATTCACAAAGGCAGACCATAATTTGCCTATTTTTCATTAATGATCTCTCTTGTTTCAATTTATCTATTTACTCCATCCGGTCCACTTTATATGATTTTTTGGTATTTTTTCTTAGGTCCAAAATATTTGATTTTTTCAAAAATCATGATGTTATTTGGTTTGACTTTCCAAAGTTACCCTTATTAATAAATTAAACACATAAAGCTCTCACAATTTTCTATGAGTAAATTTTAAAAGAGATGAAGGTTAATTTAGTAAATGACATCTTTAATTAATGCTAAAAAGTTGATTCCTTGGTCTGTGTGAAAACAGTCAAAAAATCAAATAATATGGACCGGAGGGAGTATATTACTTTCGTTGTTTCAGTTTACATGATACTATTTACTTATTAATCTGTTCAAATTATATACTTTTATATTTGGAGGTAGTTTAAATTAACTCTCAAATTTTCCTTGAACAAGAAGTTTTATAACTAACCAAATGTTATGACTTATACGTTAATATCACAAGTTTTAAAAATATTAAAACTAGATGAATGATATGGCTTGTCAAGGACCACAAAGTTTTACATTTAACTTTTTTACATTGCGAAGGGACTCTCACATTTAGTTTACAAACATTTGAAATGAATATACTTTTGTTCAAACGAACATTTGATTTGGAGCAGGAGGAGGTTGATATCATTATGCAAGTTTTGGAGGAGCTCTTTGAAGGATCTATGAGGTAAGTGTCTGATTTTAAAAAAAGGGATGATATGCAATGTGACATTTTAAAATAATACCATGTATCTATACTTAATAAAATGTCACATATCCTAAACCAATAGAAAATGTAATTGTAAAGAGTAAATTCTACCCCAAACGTTGCTTCGAATATCTTAAATTAAAGCAATTTAGGATTTGTTAAGAACCCTTGAAGAAACTAAATGGAATAAATACTCTAGAAGAAATACCTCTACGATCAATTATTTATATGTACTACATTAAAAACATGAAAGCTTTATCACATGAAGTGGAAAGGAGACAGGATGACTACAAATAGTCTAACTAAATTTGATTGTTCAGGTATGAAAATCTGTACGATGTCAAATCATTTTGCGTACAAGCATTAGGTCATTAAAATAATATCAATGTGAAGTTCTCAAGATGACAAAAGAATACTCAAGGGTGACCAGTTCACCGAATTTTTGCTCTTAATGAGGTTAGAATTCATAATTTTTCAACATAAATTTTTTGGTAATTGATACAGAATTAACGTGCAACACACGTTTATAAAGACTAGTCCAATAAAATTAAGGACAAATTAGTAGGAAATATTAAACTCGGGAATTAGATAGCCCAAGAAAATGGAGATATAAAGTTTTACCGGTTCTTTTCCACGTCCAAATTTAAACTAAAAAGGGAATATAATTAGGATCGTTCTTGTAAGGAAACGTAAAATTTATCGGTAATTGCACGAGTCGATCTTGAAAACCTAAGGTTAGTCCATTCGTTTAACCTTAACTCTGTTCTTGAGATGTTCGGAGATACTTAACATCATTCCGTTAACGATACTATGTATAATTTTCTTGATTTAGAAAAAAATTAAATTTCATTTAACTTGTAAGTTTGAACTTTGATGTGGCATATTTCTATTGAAAACCTTTTGTTTTCTTTGCCAAAAAAAAAAAAAAAAAAAACATCGCCATAATATAATCAATAAGATAAATTGACATCTTAAATGTTCCAGTAAAACTTCATCATATAAAATAAAAAAATAGAGAGAAATAAGTAATTTTTTTTTTAATCATAGTCTTAATTTGCTCATTATATTTAATCAATAGGTATGGAGTACGAGTGTCTATGATTGGTGGTAGATCCAATCTTCCCATGACTTTACAAAAGTGCATTACATTAACAGAAGAGACAACAAAAGGCAATAGCAGTGGCGTCCACCTAGTGATTGCAGTAAACTATGGAGGACGTTATGACATATTAGAAGCAACTAAGAGCATTTCCAGTAAAGTAAAGGAAGGTCTTCTACAGTTGGAAGATATAGACACGAATGTATTTGAGCAAGAACTTGCAACCAAGTGTCTCAAATTTTCCGACCCTGATTTAATCATAAGAACTGGAGGTGAACAAAGAATAAGTAATTTCGTACTGTGGCAGCTGGCTTATTCAGAATTCTACTTCACAAAGACACCATTTCCTGATTTTGGGAAAAAAGACTTTCAGGAGGCCTTACTTTCCTTCCAGCAAAGAGACAGAAATTTTGGTGGACACTAATATTAAGGAGAATGCTACTTGACCAAAGACGCTTGGCCAAAGAATGGCCAAAAACTGTGAAATGTATATCGTGTCCTTGCTCTACTTTTGGCTCCAAACAGCCTAACTTGTTTCCCACCAAAATAAATTAATCATTAAACAATTTGTCATGTGTGCTTGCATGTAGTATACTTACAGTATACGGTCATGTCACCCAATCATTCCAAATAAACAATGTTAGAAAATCAAATAAAGGTGTCCAGAGAGAGTATTGATAAAGGGAATTAATGTCATTCATGTTAATGAACTATCTTATCAATAGAAGAAAACCAACAGACATTATTAATGTTTGTCTCTTTCGTTGAATTGAAGAAAACCTTCAAAGAATCCTTTTTTACTCTTGTCACCTTTTAGCTTTTTATATCCAGCAATAAATTATAAATAAATTTAGTATTTTTATTAACTTACCTTTATTAATTATGCTTTGAAAATTTAGATTTACCTATAATTTAAGAAAAAGTTATATAATAATATAGGTAAAATCGGAAGAACATAACTAATTATCTTTTGATTTACTAAAAAAGACAAGTAAAAGTAGAACCTTTTTTCTTCTAAATGTGACTTCGAATATATTCGAGGGTTCAATGTTACTATTTTTGTAACTTCGGCCAACACAGAAGATGAGATGTCGGCGGAGGGAGTAGTAGACTATTAAATCGACTATTAAATTTGAACATTCTACTTTCCGTAAAGTTAGTTAAATTCTAATTAGGCCTATATATATGCTCATACATTTTATTTTCTTTGTTTTTCATGAGGTTATCACCGTATACGGCAGCCAAAGTTGAAATATTTACTGAACACTTTCTCTATTTCAATCTATTTGTTATGTTTGCATTATGCACTCCTCTAGAAATCATTAATTAGGAAATTTTTTTTGACTATTTTTCTCTTATTTATATCTCTCTTCAATAGATATTTATTCTGATTTAACTTTCAAAATCAATTAATATTAAGAAAAAAATGGGAAGAAACTAGTTGCTTTTATTTTGATATTCTAAAATGACAACTATGACAAATAAAATGAAATTAATGGAGAACTTATATGGAGTCATTTACATTTCTGTGACTCTCTAATTGCTATTCATTAGCAAGGGGTCATTTTTTTTAGTAAGATTAAGATGTCCAAATCTGAATATACATCTAAACATTAAGATGTTGTATTAAGATTTGAATACTGAATGATTAAATTTATTTTTATTTTTTCAAAGATTGGATGCTTATAATTGAACGACCTTGCATATAAAGAAGGAAAATTAAGAGGAACGGGGGTTTGTTTATGTGCATTCTGTTTCGGTGGTTGTTGTCCATGACCACATCCACCCATAGCATTTTCATTCATTCCTCTACTACGATCATCATCAGATGTGTTCCCTCATTGGTTTCCATGCTTAAGTGAGTGGTTCCACCACGTCGGATGCCTTATAACCTCATAGCAATGATCCGAAGTGTGCCCACCTCAGTCACACAAATGACACCCCGTTTTGTCGAAATTTTTTCGGAGGTGTTGATCTTTTAGCAGCAAATGCCATAGCTTTCCCCCATTCCTCCTCTCCCCGAGACATTCCTTTCATACGTTCATCTTGCACCAACTTCTGATAAACTGTTCAAAGACGATAATAGGTCATGTGCCAACAAATTTGAATGGACAGTCCTATAGAGATTCTCATCTAAACCCATAAGGAAACGATGCAGCTTTTCTTCTTCTTTCTTTTTCTCCAAAGCAACAGGAAGGTTACATGTACATTTCCCACAATAATAGGTCGGAAACTGTTCATAGTTTCTGAATTCTTCCCAAAGCATCGTCAGCTTTCCATAATAAATTGAGATGGAAAAATCCTTTTGTTTATATCCGCACAGTGCAGCTTTTAACTCTTGAATTCTTGGCCCATTTCCGATCGAGAATCATTCACGGATACTCTCCCACAGATTTCTGGCCCATCCATATGCGATATGCTGGTCCGAAGAGTGAGTTCAATCGAGTTCTGTATCCACGACACCAACAGTGATTTTATCGTGCATCAATCATCCAAATCCAACGAATCCTCTTCGGATTTCACAATAGATCCATCAACAAACCAAAATTTCTTCCAGGCACTCAAGGCCGTTCGAATATACCTCACCTATTCATCGTAATTTTCACTTGTCAATTGTATCTGGGTGATTATCAAACTTGGATTGTCATTTGACGTGATATCATACGGAGAAATCGTCTGCCGTACAACAGATCTGTCAGCTGCAACAACTATTTTAGTTCCGACAGCGGTGCCAGCGGGTGGTGCAACATCTATCAAACTATCACGTAGAGAGAGTTCACAATTCTGACGGTTCAGACGGTGGCTTAGATACACTGTCAAAATGTAAACAACTAACATAATTTTGGGGTGAAAACTTCTCACCTTTTCTCATTCCATGAATGGGTATTTATACAAGTTGAGAAATTTAACCGAGCTTGGTTACTAAACTCTGTTTGGATAATTGTTAATTACCCTTTTTTTTTTATAATATATTGTTTTGTGTTTTATAAGTAGATAAAAGTACATTTTCTCGAATATAATTTAAACTTTTACATATAGTGGTCACACCTTTCAACATATGTGAATCAATCAAAATTGTCAAAGACATTTAGGTGTGTTAGCGGGAACATTTAGCTGAAAGACCTCTTTGAAGTCTTCAATTAAAAAAATGACCTTCAAGTTTTAAAAATTTGGTAAATGACATCCTCCTATTTAATCATGTTTAAGATTTAATCATCCTTTAAAAAATAAAAACATCTCAACCCCACAAGTTCTGAATATGACAAAATGGTCCATCTTCATAAATATAATTTTTTACCAAAAATAAAAAAAAATTTCCCCCAAAATCCACCCACCCCCAAAAAAATTTCACCTCGTTCTAGCTCGAAAATATACCAAATTCAGTGCTTGAGCTCATAATTTGTTTCAAACTCTTGCAAATCTTTGTTCTATATTTCTTATTTCACTATCCATTTCATATTTTTTGTTTGTAAGAAAGCTCTATAATTTTTTATTTTTTTCGAAGCAAAAACTTCAATTTTTAGGTTTAGCTCCTTCGAGATATGCATTATTTTCTTCATCTAGTAAGCTTCAAAAGCTCCGTTTTGTTGCTTTGACGCTGCTCCATTAAAGGCCCGGTTCTCAGATTTGTTGTTACAGTTCATCAACCAATCATAGTCAATTGTAGACCTTACTTATTGGAATTAATAGGCCATTGATGGGGTGCTAAGCAGTAGCGGATGCTGATTTCTAGGATCAATGGGTGGAAATGGCAACATATTTTCTTGACATTCCATGACAAATGCAACAGTACCTATTATCTTAAGATTAGACGCTATGTATGACAAGTTAGTTAACAACATCTTTGAATGTGGTTAATTAACTTACGACATACGCATGGTATTCATTAGCTATATGCTTAATATTGCGTCTATAAGTGGAAAATAGTTCATTCATAAAATAAAATAATAGTAATATGTGTGTATTTCTCCTTGATGTCACTAGTAATAGCAGTAGACCTATTTTAAACATATTTATTGCAGAAAGGTTAAAACTTCTAATTTAAAATAAAATTAAAATAAATATATATTTAAAAAATAATAACACTTTACTAAATTAATAATTAACTATTGAAAGTTTATTAATACATTATTGTAAAGAAAAAATAAGATACTATAAAGAAGGACTTGTGAACACTTCCAATTTGATACGACATAAAAAAATATATACATTCATAAAAATACTAACACTCTACTAAATATATAATCAACTACCTATGGTTTATTCATAGATAGCTATAGAATAAAAAAATATACATTCATAAAAATACTAATACTCTACTAAATATATAATCAACTACCTATGGTTTATTCATAGATAGCTATAAAATAAAAATTAGTTAATATTAAGAAAGATGACGCGTGTTCCTTTTAAATTTGATACAAAACAAAAATAAGCATACATTCAAAGATCAGAAGGGATATCTCTGCCTCGACATAATAATCTATTTCATCAGTCAATAATATGATGTCGTTTGATTAATAAAAAGTATACATTCAAAGAAAAAACTAACAATATACTAAATTAATAACCAACCGTCCTAAGTATATTACATATGTACCCTCAAAAAATGATATAAATAAATGTAAAGAATCATTTCAAAATAATACCAAGTTTGTGAACTTGATAATCAACCATCCTAGGTATATTACTCCCCACCGTAAAATTAAAAAAAAAAATTAAGCAAGGACTAACGTGTCCTCTTTAAAATTGATATAAAAAAATTCAAGAGTCATTTAAGAAAAAATACCAAGTCTGCTAAGTTGATAATCCATCGTTCTGAGTATATTAATCACAACTGTAAAATTATAATAAATACAGAATAAAGACTACATGTATCCTCTTAAAATTAATATAAAATAAAATATTTTACATGTCCGCTCCTAATTTGATAAATAATAAAATACTACACGTGTCTCCGTCCAACTATCCGGAGTGTTATAGGTTGACAATCTACAAATTGTAGGTTTATCATCGACGATATTGATTTAACATTCAATTGAGGTATTAGCAACGAGACATATGTTTTAACAATCCTTAAACATTAAACAAAGATGTTAATAACATTGTGAGATGATATAAGCCATACAAGTAAATCAAAGTATTGCTTGCTTCTCACATTATGATCTTCCTCTATGTTTAGGGAACAAGGTCCTGTTCAACTACAACCTTAACATTTGTACATATTTGATACATATGTATAACAACCCCCTAAACATTAAATAAAGATTTTATTAATGTTGTGAGATGGTATTAATCCATACAAGTAAATCGAAGCATCGCTTGCTTCTCACATTACGATCTTCTTCTATGTTTAGGGAACAAGGTCTTGTTCTACCAAAACCTTAACATTTGTATAAATTAGATCATGTATTTCATAAAATGTCATTCATTATCAATGCTATTGATCATTATTATGGTACATTGAGAAAGAACTTTGTCATGTCAATGGTTTCCTAATTTGTACACCATCAAATGACCATTTTCTATTATTTAATATAGGTTTTTTATATTAAATTTTAGTAAAACCCTATCCATATATGATCCATTTGACTAAGTTTGATCATCAAATATAGTGTAATTTTAGCATAGTTGATAATATACTCATTAAGCCACATTCATCTGCATGTACCCTCAGGGGCGGAGGGAGTGTAGTGAAGGGGGGTTCGGCCGAACCCCCAAGCATTGGTCCAAACTCTGTATTTATTTTTAAAAATTCATATAATCTTTACAAATTATTAAGTTAGAACCCTGTAACTTAAACAGACTAGAATCCCGAACCCCTAAACTTCAAATTCTGACTTTGCCTCTGTGTACCCTCAACACAAAACCCCAAATCTCAAGCGCGTAAACCCTAAACTCTAAACCGCAAATTTCAAACCCTAAATGCCAAACGCGCACGTGTTATATGATGATGATGATGATGATGATGATGATGATGATGATGATGATGATGATGATGATGATGATGATAATAATAATAATAATAATAATAATAAAAAAAAAATACATCACCTAAGCAATATGTGTACAATAGCCTATAACTAGGTTGTGCATAGCCTTTTTATTGAATTAGTATTTCACTTAGTTTGTAGATAGACCAAAGTTAAGTAGATAAGATATTATAATGGACCACAATTAAGTAGTTAAGATACTATTTTTTTATTAATTTAATGCTAAATATATTAAAATCAAATACAATCTAATAGTTGATAATCGACTGTCTACTGCTTAAGTGTAAACTACTTGTTACTATCAACCAATATGTTTCATAATCAACTATCTTCGTGATGGTCATTAAATAGTATATTGAGTAGTGGATAATTGATTAAGTATAAATGATTTTTTGGTTGATTGTCGTTCAAGTTCGATTTAAGAATTTTAAAGGAAGGTATTACTTTGTAAATATGATTAAATATTGACGCAAGCCAAGTAAATGAAAGTACAACAAAATTTGTATAAATTAAAAGTTTTATTTCACTAGCAATAATAACAATAATTTTAAAGCTTTCATTACTGAAAACTCTTTTTGATACATAAAAGTTACGAGATTATATAGGAGCGCTTGGAAAAGTTGGAAGGGCGATATATTTATCTTCTTGGTCGATTATTCAATGCGTTAGTCTCCAATCGATCAACTTCTATTTTATAACCTAAAGAAACAATTCAAGCACAACTAAAACAAAACCATTATATTATGCCTAATCTTGAAGTTGTTCTAATACACACGCACGCGCGCGCGCGCGCGCACACACACACACACACATCTACCATCGACCAGGATTGGTTGATGAATTGTCACAGCAGATCTGAAAACCAAACCTATAATGGAGCAACGTCAAAGCAACAAAACAAAGCTTTTGAAGCTTATTAGATGAAGAAAACACAAAGCATATCTCGAAGAAGCTAAACACAAACCAATGTAGTGAGAAAACACCATATAAAATTGAAAAATTGAAGCTTTTGCTCCGGAAAAAATAATGAATTGGAAAGAAGAAGAAAATAAAAGATAAAATATATCGCGTTATCAACACCCATCTCGCTTTCTATATTATTTTTCTTAGAGGTGATGCGAAGATAAGTGATAATTTCACTTGTCTTGGAATGTCAAGCCAACATGTTGCCATCTCCACCCATTAATCCAAGAAATTAGCATCCGCTACTGCATAGGGCCCCATCAATTGTTTTCTAATTGCAATAAGGTCTACAATCGACTACGATTGGTTGATTAACCGTTACAACATATATGAAAAACCACAGATCTGAAAATCAGACCTCTAATGGAGCAGCGTCAAAGCAACAAAACAGAATTTTTGAAGCTTATTAGATGAAGAAAACACAACACAAATCTCGAAAGAGCTAAACCCAAGCCAATGTAGTGACAAACAACACAACAACATGCCCAGTTTTATCCCACATGTAGGGTTTTGGGAGGGTGAGATGTACGATGATCATGCCCAAAACTCGTCCTAAAAAGGATAAGCGATGGCTACAAATATAATCCGGTTTAATAAGTCCGGGGTCGAATCTCATAGGGAGAAAACTGTAGTTCATAACTTAACTTTTACCAAGTTCACGTTCAAACAACTTCAAGAGTAACTAAAATAATTTTTGATGTGAAAACTAAAAACACGTAACAACACTAGAGAATATTTCAATATTAAAAGACCTAGGACATGACTTCCCCAATTATCATAATGATGTATCGAATAATACGCACTCAATCTCACTTGACTATCCCTAATGATCGTGAGCTCCTAGTTTACCGCTAGTATTTTCTAATAACAAGCAATAGTTATCCTGAGTTACTTTTCTAAGTTAACACAAGATGATAAATTGGACTACCCACATGACCACGACAATGGTTCGTTGTTCTCGAACTCACCCTGCTCTTCTTCCCTAAATAATTCATTATTTGGGTTAAAGTGTCGCTATTCAACTAACCCTAACTTGAAATAATCTTCCAAGAGTTGCAAGAATAAAGTGCACCTTCAATTGTTAGCTCTACAATCAAAAGCAATCAAAACGTAGTTGAATAATCCAGAATAACTATGTCAAGCTCGATTGAATTAATGAAATACTCAATACATCATCCTACAATGGTTTCATCATGCCCTAGATGGGGTAACTTAGCCACTCATGTTCTCAAGATTCATAACATAAGCAACCATAATAAGTAAATTACAAGAAATGATTGAAAGAGTTAAAGAAAAACTCATTAGAGATTCGTTCTCCACTGCTTCACTCTTGTTCTTGTTCTCTCTAGGTTCATAATACCTCTCAAAATCGTCTTTTTTTGCTTTTATATTACGTCCTTGAGCCAAAAAACCAATCTGCCCCGCTTTACAAAACTGCAGAAATTTTTGCCTTGGCGCTATAGCTGAGCGAAGTACAACTATAGCACAAGGCTCCTGGAACTTCCCTCCTTATTCTGTGCGACGCACAACTACTCCAAAAACACCCCAGGATAATTTTTTTCTTCTCCCATGCGATGGCTATGCGATAGGGGGTTAGCTCACTACCTCGAAAATATTTTTCTTCATCCAAATTTTGTCTCGGGGTTGTGCTGTGGTCATACGACGCATCACATCCTTAAATTCCTCTAGATTTTTATTTTGGCTCCATTTTCGCTCAAATCATCTTCCTTTGGCATCCTTAGCCTCCTAGACTTAAAAATACAACACATTAGCTTAATTCGAGTCATATATAGCATCAAACGTCACTAGAACACATCAAAGTATGGGTAAAATACACTCAATTATGCATAAATTTGGCATATTATCATACGTAGACCTTATCCCCACCAAGGTGGAGAGGCAGTTTCCGGTAAACCCTGGGCTGGAGAAAATATAGTGACAAAACACCCTATAAAATCGAAAAATTGAAGCTTTTGCTTCGGAAAAAATGAATTGAAAAGCTTTTGAACTGGAACGACGTGTTGGATGTTTGGGGGGGGGGGAGGCGAAAACTTATGGAAGAAGATGAAAGGGTTTGAAAAAAATTGGAAGAGAGGATGAAGAAACGATTTAAAATGGTGCAAGACCCGTTTTTGCTTTTTGACTCCGATAAAATAACCCGTTTTTGGGTGATTTATATATTTTTCCACAAGTTTTAAAACCGTCCACAAGTTTTTCTATTTCTAATATTAGGCCTCCAACCCCCACTTAACCACACTTAAGATTTTTCCCAATAAAAATAAACCAAAAGGAAATTATAAGGTCAATTTTTTAATTATTAGAAACTTGGGAGGGTCATTTAGCTAAATCTTCTCGTGTTAGCGTGGGAGAAGAAGTTGCAATATGGAGGGAGTACCTCGCCCTACGCGGGTTCTTTTTGTAAAAGAAGTTTAAACATAAACAACGGTCATCATGGCAATACAAACCAAAGAATAATGTCTTTTCTCACACTAAATCTTCACCTCTCTATAACAAGAATTATGAATGTAAGGTTACAGTTAAATTTATGTTCTTGAATGTAAAATTAGAGAAATTTAATCGCTAATCCATTCATTGAGTTTTTGGCACTCCAATTTTTTCGGGAATCTTTGGTGATTTAAGACACCCCTCTTTTTCTTTCTCAATGTCCTATCCATATTTTATTTGCCACTGGTAATAATTAATAAATCTCCCTAGTCTTTTCCATTTCCTTTTCCCTTTCTTTTTAAAAATAAAAATAAAAAAACCTTCATTGATTCCATTTTTCATTCCTGTAATTACCCTTCTTTTGTTTTTTTATTTTATTTGCATTATTAATACGTCCATGCCTAAGAATCAATGTTTAATTGTCATGATATTTTAAGACCTTTAGTTTCTTTCATTGGTTTTATTCTTCTATTTGTTGCATTATGTCCTCAAATTAACTTTGCATGTTAAAAGTGTATATGAAATCTACATTTCAAAGATCAACTGCTACGTTGTTCTCTAACTTGAGTTTGTTTTTCAAATGTGTAGGCATTGAACAAGAGAGTAATTAATATCCTACATTGTAAATATTTACGCGGTATCTACGTGATATATTATCATAGATTGTTAACTGCAAAATCATGAGTGGCAACATGTCAGGACCTCTTGACCGACCATTCAGGCCAAGTAAGTTTTCAAACTCCTATATACAATTCTTTGTCCCTTAGCATTGGATTTGATATTAGTTTTCTACGTATCTACTTGTGAAAAGCAGTTATTATAAAAAAAAATTAGCTGATAAATTAAAATGATTGCGTATGGATTGTTTTCTTAATAAAATGTTTGTGTATGGATTGTTTTCTTGATAAAATTTGTTGATCGACCCATTCGTATACTATATGTGATCGAATATATCTTGCCCACATGAGTTTTTTACAAGGTATCGACGTTTGTGTATGGCTTGTTTTGAAACAAGCAGTTACTTTGCAGAACAACAGCAATATTCTTTTGGTCTTATGGGAAATCTGTTGGTGTTATTTTCCTATCGGGGTTGAGTATTTAGTAATTTACTTGATGCTAAATTATTCCTTGAATAGAAAGATCATGTATCTTTTAGAAGATAAATGAACAAATTATCATGGTCAAAGAGTATCTATGAGCAATAAATCTTTAAAAATCAGTCTCTTGTTCTTTCAAAAATGTGCATAAGTTCCACAAGTTTTGGCTCCAAGTTATTATGCTGTTAGGCTAATCCTATATCATTTTTGTTTTTTACTTTAATTGTTGAGCTTTTCTCTTTTTATAGGTCTGGAAAAGATAGACATTGATAACCCTGAACATGAGAGGAAGACAAGGCTTGGGTCTCTCAAGAAGAAGGCAGTTAATGCCTCCTCTAAATTTAGGCATTCTTTTACAAAAAGGGGCCGAAGGAACAGCAGAGTTATGTCTGTTGTTTTTGAGGATGAGCGCGATGCAGAGGAAATAAAGGCAGTTGATGCATTCCGTCAAGCACTTATCCTGGAGGAATTACTTCCTGCAAAGCACGACGATTATCATAAATTGCTAAGGTAACCATGATCATTCTTTTATGTACAAATATATTTATATCTTCGTCATCATGCCATGGTATAAGTTCTTGATGCAATGATCGTTTTGAACGATGAAACAGATTTCTGAAGGCTAGAAAATTTGATATTGAAAAATCAAAGCAGATGTGGGCTGATATGCTCAAATGGAGGAGTGAATTTGGTGCAGATACTATCATGGAGGTACAATTTGGAAAATGCTTTTGAAAATTTGCTTAGATAGCCATAATTATACAGCTTTTAGGGACTGAGCTATTGTACATCTTTCTTTATTAGGACTTTGAGTTTAAGGAAAAGGAAGAAGTCCTCAAGTACTATCCACAAGGGCATCATGGAGTTGACAAAGAAGGCAGACCAGTTTATATTGAAAGAATTGGTCAAGTAGACTCTTACAAGCTCTTGCAAGTTACAACAATGGATCGCTATCTCAAGTACCATGTGCAGGAGTTTGAGAGGACCATCAATGACAAGATGCCTGCCTGCTCCATAGCTGCCAAAAGGCACATTGACACAAGCACAACTATTCTGGACGTCCAAGGAGTGGTATGTTGGCATTCTAAAACACTATATAAAGTGAGATGTACCTGCTTAGAATGTGACATGCCCAATTGTTATTCCGGGTTGGTGACCAATTGTAAAAGGAATAACGTTTTGAATTATGGCACAGGGACTGAAGAACTTCAACAAATCAGCAAGGGAACTCATACAATCCCTCCAAGCTATTGATGGCAACAATTATCCTGAGGTACTTACTTCTCTTTAATCAAGCTTAAGGCATTTATCTCTCTCTTCTTGCTTTCCATTTTTATCTTGACGACTTTTTGAGTTTCGTTGCTCACTTTAAGTGTTTTATCACTGTTTAGAGTTTGTGCCGGATGTACATCATCAATGCTGGTTCTGGATTCAGGCTCTTGTGGAACTCTGTCAAGTCATTCCTCGACCCCAAGACCACTGCAAAGATCCATGTAAGCTCACATTCATCTTCACTCCTAGATGATTGATTCTGTTTTCCTCATTAGAATAACAAATTCATGATTTTTTCTTTTAGGTTCTTGGTAACAAATACCAAAGCAAGTTGCTTGAAGTAATTGATGCCAGGTACATTTTAGCTTATTCAGTTAGGAGAAACTTTCTTGGTCCATAATATAAAGTAGCTTGTGTGTATAGCCTAATGCAATTTGTTTCACTGCCTCATCAGTGAGCTGCCAGAGTTCTTAGGTGGTACATGCACTTGTGCTGACAAAGGAGGATGTATGCTTTCTGACAAAGGCCCATGGAATGATCCAGAAATAATGAAGGTAAATTTTAACCTTGTAATTTGCAAGTTTTGTTCTTACCATCATTAACCGTTCTGGCAGGTTTTCTGAATGTACAGTTTCTATTTACATGCCTAAAACCTGTGATTAATTTGATGGCAGATGGTTCGTAACGGTGAACACAAATGTTCGAGCAGACTTATCATCGAAACAATTGATGAGAAAACAATCTCAGAGGATGCAAATGCTAATCCCAACGTTCAAAGGGATTATATGACTCACACACAGCTCTCCCCTGTCCATGAGGAGGTAAGTTACTTCTTTATCCATCACATGTAAGTATGTGTTGAATTGTTTCCTCTGAGTGTTGCATGAAAAGGCTTAAGCTCCTCTAACATCTGCTTCAAAAGAAGTTTAAAACAAATAAAGAGCAAGTTAATGTTTTCCTTCTAAATTTTCCCTTAAGAAACTTTGTTATAAATGTCATCCTTGTGGTAAAAAGAAAGTGTGACCAAAAAGAGTGATTCTAACTTACTTAGCTAATACTTTGAAACTTGATCCTCTTACTTTAAAACCAATCATTTCTTTTTTTCTTCTCCTCATATTTCCTTTCTTTTATTTTTTCTTTTCAAATGGAATAAATGGAACTGTATTGTAGGTTGGCATGAACAAAAACTACCCTAGTGCATATGACCCTGAAGACTATATGCCTGTGGTGGACAAGGCAGTTGATGTAACTTGGACTAAAGCTAAGGGTACAAGTTCTTCTCTCATTGTTCAGCAGTTGTTCTGCTGATCACCCAAATAACTGACTGCTTTGTACCTATTGCTTTCACTCTATTGTTTCTTTGTTGTATTAACTTATATTCATCTTTCTTTACAGGTGCAGATTTCTTCTCCATGTCCGATGCTTCTAAGACGCCCGAAGGATTTAGCAATCAGCTATTCACTGGTGTTATGACCTTTGTGATGGGCATTGTGACATTGGTTAAGATGACCCGTAACATGCCAAGGAAGCTTGCTGATGCTACCTTGCAGGCTGGCTACCAGTTAAATGAACCTACCATTTCCACAACTGAGTACTTCAGCATGATGAAGCGCATGGAAGAACTCGAGGAGAAGGTTATTACACTTAGCAACAAACCTAATTCCTTACCACCTGAGAAAGAGGAAATGCTAAACAATGCCATGAAACGCATCGATACTTTGGAGCAAGAGCTTTCTGCTACTCACAAGGTATTATCAGCTTTTCTTGACTATTCTTTCAAATCTTGAAACATATTAGAGATTTGAGGGACTGTATATAATCTTCATTTTATTGGTTTTCTCTCAGGCTCTTGAACAAACTCTGAATCGTCAAGCGGAGCTCCTAGCATACGTTGAGAAGAAGAGGAAGAAGAAGAAGTTCTTGGGACTATTTTGAGTTTGTTTAAATGGAATGTAAAGGATGTATTCTTCTTGAGATGGGGCTGTACAGGATAGTCAATAGGAGACATCCTGTGATTAAAATTTGGTTTCGCTCGGAGAATCATCTGGAGAGGAAGATGCTGATCATGAAATTAAGAAGATGGAGGAATTTAGAATGTCTGCTTCTGAAGAACAAGAAGCAATTGTAAGGGAAAAGGTGAACAAGGAAGGATGGTGTCACTATATGTTGGAGCATTGCAAATTGTCAGTAATTGTAGATGGTTTGAATGGGATGGACTAGTAGGGGTCTAGACTCATAGAAAAGTTTGGCCCTTGGGCTATATAAACTAATGGATTGACTTTGTATACATGTAAATATTTCCGACACTATCAATGCAGTTTAACCGCTTATAGGTTCTTATCTTTTTCCTGCTTCCAACTCGTGCTTATTATGAGCTGTTTCGTGTAGTTCACCTTTCACTAACTTGATAGTACAAAGATTACATTCTCCACGTTAAAAAGTTGAACTCCAACGTACTTTGTCATGGTATTTTAGTGAGCAGCAATGACAAGTTTTCTGATGGGAAGTTGAGAAGCTCAGGAATGATTGGAATAATAATATGCTTTGGTACCAAACTTTGTTTCCAAACCCCTTATCTGCATCTAACTAACACATCATGGCGTACGAGGGGCGGATCTACAAGCTTAGCTATAGGTTTGGCAAACCCAATAGCTTCGGCTTAGACCCCGTATCTGCATTCCACTTAAAAGTATAAATAATTTATTTAGAACCCAGTAAGCAAGGATTCAGCACCCACAGACTTAAAATTTTGGATCCGCCTCTACGGCTTACGCTCTTACCACTAGAACACAACCTTGAAGGCCAAGGTGACTGAATTGTTAAGCAACTATTTGCTTTCTGACTTCTGCTTGTGCTAAATAGTTTGCATCAACATTTACCTCATTTGTTCCTCTAATAATATCATTCCGGAACTTGTGAAAGCACCATGATATATTTGGAGATAAGTACGACCCCTTGCTACTCCTTAAACAATATAGGTTAATGTTCCACCTCTTCAGGAATAAAAAGTTGCTAACCCCTAGATTTGGCCATTTCAACATGTACGATAATAGAATTCATAGTGCCAAAACACAATCTGCATGAGTATATTTTCAGAAGGGAAAGAAATATGCATTCTACATCAGATCCACTGCACAAAGATTTGGATTCATGCCAGCTCGTACATATTACAAGTATGTTATCGCATTAGAATACACTTTTGTTGAGAGTCAGAGCTCCACTTTCTGAGGAATCTTAAAAGCAAAACTTCTTTTTCTGCATAACATGGCAACAGAGAGACAAATCAACAAGGATTCTTAAAATTTTCTAAGCAGAAGAAAACACATGAATGCACAATCATATGCCACAAAGAAATGGTGCACAGATAATACTGCTATCGTGTCTACGCACCAAGGTTTGTGTCCCACAGGATGTTTCCACTACAACATCAACTTCTCATCCTACTTGAGTTCAGTCATAATTTAATGTCGTCTAATTACCAAACAAATCTGGAAACTCACCTGAAATTTCGCAGCTTCTTGACTGTCAATGTATGCAAGAAGTTCCTCTTGTCTCATCAAAGCCTCATGCAAGGCCTGTTTTGGAACAAAGAAGAAAAATTAAGAACCAAGAAAAAGAGGTATGTGGTTTTAGATGCTATTATCTCGGGAACCCAACATTACACGTAATGAATTCTTGAGGGGGTATCTAATGGGTAGATGGCTGTTACTCTCAGCTGCCCACAACATTATGCAAAAAATGCTTGAAGAAGGCAAGTCAAAAGTTTTTTTTTTTTCCAAGTAAGCTTTCAGAGACAGGTCATACTTTTGAAAGCCTTATCAGCATAATCATGGAATATTACTTCAAGTTGCAAGCACGCAAGCAATCACATTAATCATAGAATTCAGACATATACCCTCTTTTAGCTATCTGCTACTGTCTCTGGCCTTGGCAAGCACTTCAGAGCATAAAAAGCCTCAGAAGACCAACCCATAACATAATTTAAATTATATTTCATTAGGCCTTATCACAGAAGTTAAACAAAGAAACTAAGATTTCCAAGCTGTGCTTGTAAACATAAAACAAGCATGGTGAAGCAAGACCGCTGGTCCACCCTTATTCACATACTGTATTATGGTGAAGCAAGACCGCTGGTCCACCCTTATTCACATACTGTATGATAAGATATTTTACCTTTTTGGTTGCAATTAACTCAGCTTCCAGTGCATCCACACGGCAAACAGCAGCATTTAGCAATTCCTCTTTCTCATAAGGCATCTCAGACGGCTTCTCTTGAAGTGTATTTACTTTGTCCTCAAGTTCACCCAATTTCTTCAGTACAACAGAAAGCAGTTGAGCTTCTGTAAAGGCTGGAGTTGGTGAAGGTGGCCGAAACTCCTCCTTAATGGTCGCACCAAAGGTGACTTCTTCAACAGCTTGTTCTTGATCAATTGATGGATCTGGAAGCTTCTTGGTTACACGGCATAGCACTGATCGGAAAAACATCAACAGAGTCATGATGAAGGACATAAAAAGTCCTAATATCTGAGCACTAAGACCACCGACGGGCTTTGGAGACTGTGCTGGTGGAAGCATCCCTGAATAAAAGGTAAATAGCCATAATACATCATGTCAGTATATTGGACAACTTATAACATACTAATAAAATACATGGCTAACAAGCAGCATAAATACCCATATTAACCAAAGATGTCAGCAAAAACCAGCTTTACAACTAAAATAGAGCTTAAAGCAAAACGGGCAACACAATAACATCTGCACTATTTGCACCCAACACAGATTGTCTTGGATGCAGGTGGTCACAAGCACTGATGCCTGATTACTGCATGCAACTAAAAGAACAAGTTACGACGATTAAAGTATCAGAATAGTACATACATACAATCACAAACAGGCAGTCCATCCAAACTACAGAGTGAGAAGTGTGAGTTCATTTTTCCGATGATTACGTGAATAATAAAATCTAACTAAAAGATTATGAGATTCTTATACTTCCCGCCCCCCCCCCCCCCCCTCTCCCCCTCCCCCAACCAATACCCCTTCTTTCCTTTTGCACTTAGCCTGTGTTCTTTGCACAAGTCTAACCTTTGGAAATAGAAGCTCTTTGAAAGGATGTCTGCTTCTTCCATACAGAATCAACCGCCTTGTCAACCATGGGAACGTATTCATCATATCCTGAGAAGTTTGTAGTGTAGCCTGATGTTCCAATAGCCTTAGCCTGTTTGATGAGGATAATAATAGTATATGATAAGAAAAGTATGTAATCATAATTTCATTCAGGAAGGGAATAGGGAAGGAGATATTTTCATGAAAAGTACGGGAACTCAAATCCTGAATTACTCCGACTCTCAGTGAAAGAGAGAATTTAGATTCTCTCCGATCGAAGGAAGGCTAACTAACGGAAGGTTAATAGGGAAGAACTATACCTCTTCACGGACAGGAGTAAGCCGAAGATGCGAATAATTCCTCACAGCTTTAGGGGAAGCAATATCTTCAGCTTCAGATCCTGATTCTGCGGTGGAGGTATCACTACCTTTTACCTGCTAATATTCAAAGTACATGTACCAATCTTCAGAGAGAAGTCGACCATTTCAAGTATTCTCACAACTTAGGAAAGACAGTCGAAGTCATACCGCGGGGAAGCGAGGCTTAGCATAAACTACCTTCCCTTCACTGTTTAGAACTTTAACAACCTGCCTGGCACGCCGTGCTTCGCCAATCATCTGACACCAAAGAAGAAAGTAGTGTTTTCCCATTACTTGGAAGTTAACATAGTTCTTCATCAAGGGAGAATTACTTATTCGTTATTAAAAACAGAGAACAAGAAGACCACCCTTAAGAAAACTGCAGAAAAATAAATGTGAAGTAAAGTAAAAGAAAGACCCTCCTAAAAGAGTGAGGAAAAGAACATCTTCAAAACAAAGTTGCTCCCAGATGCAAGGGTCTAGAATGAAACCTTTAGTATTTCCGGATTTTTCCAAGGCCCTTTATCTGAACGAAGGCAACCTCCTTGATCTGCACATGTACAGGCTCCACCTAAAAAATCTGGCAACTCACTGCACAAAACCAAATATCAGTAATACAACCTTTAAAGAAGGAAATTGTCTGCAATACCATCAAATGCAGAGAAAAAGGGCAATTTCCTTGTCCGGTGGAAAAGAATTCTTAACCCCTTTACCTAGCATCAACTATTTCAAGCAATTTGTTTTGGTACTTGTTCCCAAGAACCTATAAGACATTTGACAACAGAAGAAAATAAGTAAATATTGCCAAATAACTGATAATACAGCACTTTGAGATGTGGCAGACTGGCAGTAGAAGAGCATAGACAAACATGTATTTTGGAGGTGGTCTTGGGATCCAAAAAACTCTTAACAGTATTCCACAGAAGCCTAAAGCCAGGTCCAGCATTGATGATAAACATCTGATGAAGTGTCTGCACCAGCCAAAATGAAGTAAAATGTGTTAATAACCCACTACTAGAGAAACCTTATAGTACCCACTGAGATAGGGATATAATCATGCCTCAGGATAATTATCACCATCAATCTTCTGAAGCCGCAAAATGAGTTCCCTTGCACTCTTATTAAAGTTTTTCAAACCCTGAGAAATCAACATAAGAAAATGAAAATAGGAAAACCTGCTAAATCTTCAATCTGAAATCATGACAGACTAGCACAAGAAACTAATAGTAGGTAACATACCACTCCCTGGACGTCCAAAATAGTGGTGCTTGAATCAATCTGCCTTTTTGCAGCCACTGTACATGATGGAAACTTGATCGCAAAAGTTATCTCAAACTCTCTCACATGATTTCTTACGTATCTGTCCATTGTTGTGACTTGCATAAGTTTGTTAGGATCAACTTTCCCTAACCTTTCAATGTATACGGGTCTTCCCTCCTTATCAATCCCATGATAACCTTGGGGATAGTATTTTGAAACTTCATCCTGCTCTTGGAAGTGAAAATCCTGATGGAAAGTTTGGTGGGGAAACATTTCAGAATAAATGAAATCACAGGCATATGATATATGAAGAAACACCATCACAATCCATCAGCTAGGAGAAATGAGATTACATGGATAATGGTGTCAGCACCAAATTCCTTCCTCCACTGAAGCATATCAGCCCACATATGCTTTGATTTTTCAATATCAAACTTCCTTGCCTTTAGAAACCTGCAAGAAACTCATAAGGAATAATCAATAAGCTGACAAGAACAAGAAAAGACCACCAGATGGTTCTTAATTAAACACCTGCATAACTCCATATATCATCTTTTATTTTGCCTATTTTGAGAGCTGATACCTACACTCACAGTGTCTAATTGTCTACCTCCTCCGATCTTTTGTTTCAGTCAGGAATGCCTGATGGAGAAGTTCATAGAGAAAGTCGACATATGATGTCCAGAGAACATTTCACAAACCAGACCTCTTTGACCAAACCAAACTAAAGAGCAAAATATTACATTGAGTTCACTAAAAGGGTCGACAAATCCTTTTTACTTTTTTTCTTACTATATTCAGACAAACAAAAGGACCAATGCCGCGTCATTTCTAATGGACAGACCACAAATGCAAGCAGAAATAACACGTATGACTGCTCCAGAAATTGTTGTAACACATCAAACAATAGTAAATAATCAAAAGAAAAAGAGAGCTAAACAATAAACACTGTTTAAGGCATTGGAACCTGGCCTAACCATATGATGGTCCAACAAAATCCATTTCACAAAATGACCTTTTCCCCCCATGCTCATTCCCGCCCTGCTGCACAGTGCTACAGACAAGTAAATGCAAGCATTTCTAATTTTCAACTATATTTCTAACATGAGAAGTGTATTCCAACTGTCTATATAGAAGCAACAACTATCACAAGAAAATTGTAAGCATGTTATACCTTAATCAGTTTGTGCATAAATAGTTGAACAAATTAAAGATAGCAGGGTATCACCTTAGCATCATATAGTAGTCATCATGTCTCTGAGGTAACAAATCATCTGAAATTAGAGCTTGCCTAAATTGATCAACAGCTTGTAGCTCCTCAGCATCACGAATATCCTCAATTGAAACTGAGCTCACTCGACCATCACTTTTTCTTCTGCCTTTCTTCTTAAGAGAATGTTTAAATTTTGTCGATGCATTCAGTGCTTTCTTTTTCAGCGAACCAATTCTCGTCCTCCTCTCATCCTCTGAGTTCTCAAAATCTGATTTTCTTTCTCTTCTCTCATCATGTGTGAATGACCCCTCAAAACCTGTCAACGTTGAAAAGGAATCAGCAGGAACCAATCACATAACTTAGAGAAGGGTGAAACTTGAAGCTATTTACATATTAACAAGACCCTACTAGTCATGGCACAAGTTCATCTGAATTCAGTATGTGACCAATTAAGGTTGACAAAATCCACTTATCCTATGAAACTTCGTTTGAATTTAAAGAATAAGGTCAATCAAATTCCAAAGTAGTTGGAGTCACGGTATGAATCCTCTATATTTATTGCACACTATTCAATGCATTCAGTTTAAAGAGTAAGGTATATAAATATTACAGTGAACTCATTAAGGATCAAAATTCACACTTCCCTTAAAATTGATTGTAATGGCTTACAAATTGAAGAGCAGAGGCACGGAACTGTATGTCAATAGTACAAAGTGCTAATGTGAGCTTCAAAAGCGTAACCACTCTCAAACTCAGATAAAGGCAGAAGGTTGCGCAAGTTGACAATCCACTAAAACATAGTCTAACTAATAAATCCTCTCAAACCGTAAATCGACCCCAACTAATTCAAGATCGATGCAAAATCATCATTACTTAACAGAGAAATCCCCGAGAGCAAATGGCACACTGTTTGAAACCCAGTGGAAAATGTCCCTCTACCATTCTGGAATTAAATACCAGGATTATGTTTGTGACGGGGTTCGAACCGTGACTTGCGCCTAACTCACACATCACAAGTTGAGCTCTAACCGATATACCAAAAGCCCGAGGGCAAGGCACAATAGAAATCTAACTTTCATGAATCCTCAAAATACTGCCCACCTAGGCACATGCAACAATTACAAGCAGAATAGGTACATTCGATTTATATACCTGACCCCAACTAATTCAAGAATGATGCAAAAATCATTATTTTATTTATAACCGAGAAACCCTAAGGGCCAATGCCACAAGGCTCAAAACTCAGTGGATAATGATTCTGCCCCTCTATCCATTTCCACTTAAATACCCAATTTTTGCCTGCAGCATGATTTGAACATGTGACATGCGCCTAACACAAATATCACAGCCCCTCTTACCACTAGACCAATAAATTAATTTAGTCACTAAATAAAACATACCCTAATCTCATAACCAATTTCACAACAACAACATACCCAGTGTTATCCCTCAAGTAGAGTCTTACCCTACGGAGGGTGAGATGTATGCAGACTTTACCGCTACGGATTCATAACTAATTTCAACAACTTTAAAACTCCACACAAGTTCAAGAAAAACCCAATTTAGAAAGTAAAGAATGTAACTAAAATTTAACAACAATGCAGTTCAAGAAAGTAATAAAGATCAACTTACAAGGCCTTGCAAATCGATCTAATGGACCTGACATAGTTACTAGCAATAACCCAAAATCAAGAAAACTAAATCTTGATGGCTCAGTAGATCAGTTAATCAAAAGAAAAATTAGTAAACTTAATTTTCTTGAAAATCCAACAAAATTTTAACAAGAAAAATGAACAATGCCTCAAGATTATAAGTAGGTCAGAGAAGAAAAAATGGGAAAATTATTAAAGGTGGAGTCAACTTTTTGGAAGTATCGAGGATGATCGGACGGTAATAAATGCATCAAGAGGAATTTGTAACGTTAATGTGGAATTGATTGGAAAGTATAGGGGTAGTCTGGAAAATGTAAATTAATGGTGGACAAATTGGACAATTAAGTAATTTTAAAGTCTTGCTGTTTAATTATGAGAGTCTTGAGTTGACTCTTGAAAACAATATTTATTTAGGTAAACAACACCAAATACTAAATAGTCAATAAAAAATACTAGAATATACGTTAATTTTATATAAACGAATCATTACTTTAGAAAACGAAAGATGGACAAATGAAAGAATATTACTCCCTCAGTCTAATTTTAAATGTTTATATTTGACCGATCATGAAGTTTAAAAATAAGGAAAAAAATTTAAATATAGGCAGTTAGATTGGAACGGATAGAATATGTGCGATGAGATATGAGCTATAACTGGAGACTGGAGAAAGTTGCCAAAAAATATGTCCTTGGCTTTTTAGCTCAAAAGCTACTACTACTATATATGTAGGAATTTTTACACAAAAATACAATTTTTAGAACTTAATTACCAAATATAGCAACATTTTAGTAAAATTACTCTATATAGAAGAAAATACAAGCTAATTACAAACATAGAAAAAACATAACAATATTTTCTTATAACATACCAAACCCTTACATTCTTCCTCCTATTTCCTCCACTATCACTTTTGCTCCTCCCAATTTTTCATATTTTACTTTTCCTCCCACCATTTCCCACAATTTCACTTTTTCTCCCACTATTTCTCCCAATTTCACTTTTACTCCTTCTATTTCCCCCAATTTCACTTTTTCTCATCTCATCCTCAATGTATCTCGTTGTATCACATTGTATCTCGATGTTTCTCAACTACCAACTATCTCGTATCTCAATGTATCTCAACTACCAACCACCTCGTATCTAACCGTATCTCGTCTACCAACCATATCATATCTCGTTGTATCTCATTGTATCTCAACTACCAACCACCTCGTATCTATCTATATCTCGTCTACCAACCACATCGCATCTAATTGTATCTCACTGTATCTCAACTACCAACCACCTCGTATCTAACCGTATCTCGCCTACCAACCACATCGTATCTCATTGTATCTCAACTACCAACCACCTCGTATTTAACCGTATCTCGCCTACCAACCACATCATATCTCATTGTATCTCAACTACCAACCACCCCGTATCTAACCGTTTGTGCGTTCTTTCTCACTGTTTCGAAACTATTTCACCTTTTTTGCGTTATTTCATATTAGTTTTTACATTTTATTTCGGACTTTTTCACTAGCTGTTTCAGATTGTTTCAGCATCGTATCTTACTGTATCTGTACTATTTTTGCTCTGTATCAAACTGTATCTCACTGTATCTACGATGTTTCAGCATTGTTTCAAATTGTTTCAGCATCGTTTCAGGTGGTTTTGCACCGTATCTAACTATTTCTAGTTGTTTCTATAATATTTTAGCAGTTGTGTTCATCCCATTTGTGCGTTGTTTCTCACTGTTTCTAAATTATTTCATCTTTTTGCATTATTTCACATTATATTTCACCTTTTATTCGGACTTTTTCACTAGCTGGTTTAGACTATTTCACCACTGTATCTGCGCTATTTTTGCTCCGTATCGAACCGTATCTAATTATTTCAACACCGTTTAAGTTCATTTCAGCACTGTATCTAACTGTTTCTGCACCGTTTCAACTGTTTCTGCAGCACTGCATCTAACTGTTTCTGCACCGTTTCAACTGTTTCTGCAGCACTGTATCTAACTGTTTCTGCACCGTTTCAGATTGTGTTCAGCACTGTATCATATTGTCTTAGCGTCGTTTTAGACTGTATCAGACTATTTCAACAGCTATTTCAGTATCAAATTGCGTACTTGTTGAGAGGCATGTGGGGCTATGATATCTCCTAGTTAAAACCTAGGATACACTAAATCCCAATATGACCATAATGAAGTGTTTACACTTAAATGCAGTTTTTTTAAAAGATATATTCTAATTCACAAACCATTATCAAAATGTATATTAAAAAAAGAGTGACTGAGTTTCTAAATCCTAATACCAAGCAGAAAAAGACAACTAGCACTACTTAACAACAATATATTTTTAGAAAAGAGCAACCGACATTTTTGCTTCATTAAGGACCCAAATAGCAACACATAATCGATTTCATAGAAAATAAGCTGAGCTATATAATCAATAGAACTATCATAATATAACAGCGAATAAACCGGAGATTTTAACAGTAGCTAAGCTTTATGAAGAAGCTCTTTCCTCGACGACGTGGGTATTGCTTGTGTTGCCGAAATACCACCGGATCTGACCGGGTTTCTGGTAAGATATTTCTGGTAACTAACGATGTTGCTGTAACCAACGGGTAGGGTTTTGGGGTGGCGGAAGGGGTGGTTGGTGGCGGGGGTATCGGTGTTTGCTTGACTCCCTGTGTTCGGTGGTGGTTGGTGGAGGGAAATACAGTGGGACGACGGAATCCGCCATGTACGGTGGCTGCGTTTTTATTAGTTTTGATTTTGACTTTTTCCTTTTTTTATGTCCCTGGACTGCTTTGTGATAATGGGTGGTTGTGAAATGTACCATAAATATTTATACTTTACTAGAAAAATATTGTTATGTGTTGTAATTTAAAAAATAGTGCTATTTTTTTTGTAATTAAGTGTGAAAATTTATATATTTGTGTAAAAAATCCATATATGTTTGACCAGGCATTTTACTTTCTTATCCTTGTATTGTTTTAATTTCAAAAATACCCCCTCACTATAGGTTATAGCTTTTCCCCATATGCTTTTTGGTAATCAACCTTGGAAAAATTGAGTTATCCTTCAATTTTGTTTAGAAGAAAAACAAAATAAAGAATACACAGAAACTACAATCTGCTCAAGTAGAAAATAAGCTAGTCTTTGGACATAAATTTGGTTGAAACTTGAAAAAGTGAGTTGTTAAAGTTGAAATGAAAAATAATTTTTAGAACTTGAAGTTGTATTTGGACATACATTCACTAGTAAAAAAGTTGAAGGTTTGTGAGTGAATTTTTTTTCCTTCAAAAACTGATCTCAATAAGTTTTTGAAAATTCGAAGTTTTTTATTTCAAAAAGCGACAAATGGTGCCAACATACAACTTTTTGAAAATATTTTTTCAAAAAATGACCCCAAATTTTATAAACAAATATGTACTAAGTTGTATAGTAGCTGTATGTGGTTGTTGACATTTGACCATGAGCCAACTAGCATGATTATTGATTAAAGAATTGTCCTTCGCCGATAATAAATTAAAGAAATAGTGAAAGACATGATTTTGGAACAAGAATATATTAATGTAGTTCTTTGAGGGAACTAGTTTTCTAAGGTTCCTTTTAAATTACTATTAACATCAACGTCGCTTAAAAGAAAGAGATATGCGTGTTGTCGAACAATCAAATCATGCTTTAACGTGAATAAACAATCTAATTAATGTTGCAATTGGTTAATTTATCTTTTAATAATTATTTTGTTAATATACTAATCATTTGGTAGACAAATAAAACTTTATTTGCCTAGGGGACCAGGGGCGGATCTAGTAAGGCCCCATGGGGTGCCACGGCACCCGCTAACTTCAGCGAAAACTCTGTATATTTATTTATATATGTATAAGAAACAGTCTGTAAACATATAAATTATATATTGGCACCCGCTGAAACATAAGGCCTTGTGGTGCCAACGGTAAAGGCTGAAGTTTATCTCCTTAGGAATGCGAGTTCAAATCCCAGTGCTCACGGTAACATTTAATTTGCAGTGTATTGCACATTTTTTCAGCCTTTCAGCCTATCCTAAACAACCTACGTTCTACTGAGCCCCCTACCCATCTTATTCTTTCTTCTTTTTTTCTTTATTGTATTTGCTTAATTATTATCTCTCTCTTCTTATTATTTTTTTTGTATTCTTCTCCTTAATTAATTCTTTTATCGATTTTCTCATTGACCCTCTTTGAATTTATTTTAGTTAACTGACAGGTTCTTTTTGTTGAAGATTCGGCATTATTGCTCTAATATATTTGAAGTATAATTTAATAGGGATTTTCATAAAATTGGCAATTAAAACAGAAAAAATTAATCGGATAACAGTTAAAATAAATTAATCTAGTTATATAAAAAATATAGTAATTAATTTACGTACTGTGTAAAAAAAATTCTAATTGGATGACTTCTCATAATTTGTTTTTAAAAATTTTCTTCTATAGAATTTAAATAAAGCGCGAAAAGTGGAAAGAAACCAAATTTATTTGTCTATTTGTGCATAAAATACCTAATCGGGGTCTAATATAAGAAATTAGACTAAACCGACATATCCTTCCTATTCGATCTTTGTTGATAGAGGTAAACTAGTATTCATAAAATAGTGGCACCCGCAGCCCCCAAATTCTGGATCCGCCCCTGTAGGGGACCACGATAAACTTTTGGAGGAACTACACAAATATATAAAGTTAGGGACATTTTTTAGAATGTATGTGGATATTTTATCAAAATAGCAAGAAAAAATTATTATTGAGTATTTGCATTACGATTCCTCCCAATCGTGATATGTTGAAAGTTCAAAGTACTGTTGTTACCACACAATTTTAGTGAGTATTTTGCAGTTTGGTATGGCGGACGACGATAGAGGTAGCGATAGATGAGCAGCCTAATAGCTGCTGATGTTGGCCATATTTATACATATTTTAATATTAATTCACAATTTTACCGTCCTTTGAGCACTTTTTATGAGTAAATATGTCAAACTATACTTAATTAATTATTTTACTTATTTATGGTATTTTGGACAATATAGGTATGATTTGGAAGCAATTTGGAATTAATTGGAACGAAGAGAAGCTAACAGTCAACTGCTAGGAGCATTGTGACATAGGTGGACGAAACTGAGAAATTAAACTCAAATATTGGATGTGCTGGAACTATATGGTTTTAGTGGACTTGATTTTCTTGGTGGAAATTAGCCTAATGAGCAACTAATGAAGACATAACGTGCCAGTATTGGAGGAATTAGCTCTTGTTGTTTACATTTTGTAGTAGCAAAGTTTGATTCCTACTGTAAATAGGAAAAGTGCAAATTGGTCCAAAGATGGTATTAGAGCCTGTTTGGCCAAGCTGTCAAAATCAGTTTATTTTGAAAAGTGCTTTTTATCAAAAGTGATTTTCAAAGAAGTGCTTTGGAAGATAAACAGTTTTTGTTTGGCCAAATTTTAGAGAAGTGCTTTTGCTATTAATTTGTGTTTGACCAATATTTGAAAAAATTACCAAATTACGAAAATGGATATATAATAATATTAATTTGATTAAATATGGAAGTTTGAAATAGGTATTCTTGTCCCAAATAATCAAAAGTACTTATTTTTTCAAGAAGCTACTTTTTTCAGCTTCTTCCCCACAGCAGAAAAACAGCTTCTGTTGCCACTCAAAAACACTTATTTTTTCCTAGAAGCTTGGCCAAACACCCCAAAATTTTAAAATAAGCACTTTTGGACAAAAATAAGCACTTCTGGCTCCCCAGAAGCTTGGCCAAACAGGCTCTTAATTTACAATACTACTACCTCCGTTCCAAAATAGTTGTCATAGTTTCCTTATTAGTCCGTTCAAAAAAGAATGGCACAATTCTAAATTTGGAAATATTTTTGAGTTGAAACTACTTTACCCTTAATGAAATGCTTTATAGCCACATATTTATATATGGCTTATTTTGGACCACAAGTTCCAAAAGTCTTACCACATTTATTAAACTCCGTTCCAAGTCAAATTATGACAACCATTTTGGAACGGAGGTAGTACTATATAAGCAACTTAACAGAACTTTTGAAGGGACTTTTTGTCACGCTAGGCTATTGGCAGGACTTCACGTTGGGAGGCAAAAAACATGAGTTCTTCCACCAAGCACTAATACCGTTTACAACCGCGCTTCATGCGGCCAACTACACTAGTCCATATATAGTGAGTAATCCTTTAGTATTATATCGATCAACGGACAATAATTTCTTCATCACTAAATTTCATAAATAATTATTACATCATAATTGCATAACTAGTACTATTATGTAAAGACCAAACTATCTTTGAGTGACCATAATCATCACGTCACGGTGGATATGTAGTTTATAGTCAAAATGATCTGCAAATCAATCC
Source organism: Petunia x hybrida (assembly GCA_037355625.1). Classification (NCBI taxonomy): domain Eukaryota; kingdom Viridiplantae; phylum Streptophyta; class Magnoliopsida; order Solanales; family Solanaceae; genus Petunia; species Petunia x hybrida. Next base: position 688,959 of record JBBBVM010000595.1, read on the forward strand.
TCTGAATGCTAGAGAAGTTGGTTTATCTTTATTTATTACCAGTTAATTTATTAGGATTTGCTTTTACAAGTTCTAATTCTCTACCTCTCAAAGTAAAATGGTAACAGACTGCTCTTTCTGATCATGGAAGTAATTTCTTGTAGACCTCTGTCAAAGCCACATTTGTGGTGCTATAACCACCATCAAGAAGTAGGTTCAAACCACTAACATATTTGGAATCATCACTTGCCAAATACAGAACTGCCTTTGCCACATCTTCTTCATCCAATAAAGCTCCTTTCAAATTTCCTGCTTCTCCAAACCACTTATTTATCATTTCTCTATCAACAATATTTCCAAGTGTGTTCAACACAAATGGCGTGCCAATTCCATAAGGAGAAACACAGTTAACTCTTATTCCATACTTTCCTAATTCGACTCCAACACTTTTGGTAAGTCCCAAAACAGTACTCTTTGAGGCCGTATATGTGTGCGGGAAATCACCACATACTGTTGCCAACGCACTTGCAGTGAAAACAATAGCGCCTTTCTTGGCTGGAATCATCACTCTAGCAGCATGTTTTGCGCAAAAGAACGAGCCAACAACGTTTACATCGAACACATTCTTAATTATGTCGTAATCTACCTCTAAGATGCTGGAAATTGCCTTACCTGCTATACCAGCGTTACTGAACATTATGTCAAGTTTACCAAATTTGGCTATTGTTGCATCAACAGCATTTTCGACATCCGATTCAATGGCAACATTACAATGGACAAAGATTGCGTTTTCATTGCCAATTTCTTGTACTAAAGAAGTTCCAAGGTTGTCCTGAATATCTGCAATTGTAACCTTTGCACCGTGTTGAATAAATAATCTAGTTGTGGCTGCTCCTATGCCACCAGCACCACCAGTAATGAGTGCTACCTTACCATCTAGCCTGCAAAAACAAGTTTGAAATAGAGATTCACTTTATTTTCATTATGCTTAGGAAAAGAAGATAAGAAGATTATGATAAAAGAAAAATAAAGAAAAAAAAAAACCTTTTGGCTACTGGGGATTGAAGAGAAGAGTTGGCCATTTTAATTTGTCAAACTTGAGAGTTATGTCTTGTTCATATACGAGAGAGATTTAGAGGCTCTATTTATAAGAAAACAGTATAGGGCCTAGTGAGAAATCAAGTTTGAGTTCCTCTTTCACTTAAATCTCCCGTTCTTTGCATTTGTTCCATAATGAGCTAAATCATAATTTTCTTTTACCGTTTTCCCCTTTCTATAAGTTGAACAGATATTGATTATTTATTTATTGCATGAGAAGAGTTGAGGTAAAATGCGAGGGAGTCGAGCTAAAGCCGGAGCCGACTCAGCTCAATACCTACATATATACTCCCCCTCGTTTATTTTTATATGACTTTATTTCCCTGTGAATTTGCCAAAAAATAATTATTTTCTAAATTAAAATTAATTTTAACTTTTTCTTAAATTTAGAAATAAATAATTTAACTAGATTTTCTCATTTTATACTTCATTCGCAATTTTTATAGCTAGACATATTATTCGGAATATTGATTTAAGATCACAAATCTTAAATACCTTATAGTTACAGAAATTTCATGGCATGTTTAAGATTACCATACGTTTTCAAAGTATATTATGTCCGGTCAAATAAATTTACATAAATTAAAATAGATGATTAGTACTAGTTATTAATGGGGCAGAGGGAAGACCTAGTTAGTAATTTGGTTTAAGTTTGCCTACGTCCTATCTCTTGCCGTTTAGCCTAACTGGTTGTTAATTAGGAGACACCTAGCTATTGTTAGATTTGACTAACATCCTTTCCCTAAAGGCTAAAGTCCTAGTATGGTCACCACCTCAGCTTGCAAATCTTGCCGAACATAATAACTAAGGCTGTCCAATAGCCCGGTTTGCACCGGACCGGACCGGTAATGGACCGGCAACCGGACCGAACCGGCGCAAGCCGGGCCAAATTAAAAAAAAAGTCGGCCCGTTCCCCGACCCGGCACCCCCAAAATGCACCGAACGGACCGGACCGGAAAAAAACTGGTGGACTTTGTGCAAAAAATAGCCAATGGGCAACGGCTCTTTCACGCACAGCCGTTGGCCCAACGGCAAAAAACGGCTAGTTTTGCTCCCCCACCCCCCTAGGCGCCCCCTACACCCCAACCTATTTTTTCTATAAATACCATCATTTTTCATCAATTTATTCACAATTTCTCTAATATTCTCTCTAAATCTCTCTCAATCTCTCTTATTTCTACAAAGGCTATTTGCTAAATAATTCAAAGTTGCTCTTGCAAAAAAGGGTTTAAGTGCTAAATTGCATTACAAAAAAATATTTGGAGTGAAGTGGAAAATTGTTCGGTGCGGTTCCAGTCAAGTTTCAACTTTCACTTCCTAAGTTCTACAATCTACATTCTAAGTTCACGATATCAAGTAAACTCGTTCTTACTTTTTATTATCTATTTTATTTTTGTGCAATATTATTGTTTGTAGCATATTTTAGTAATTTGTTTGTTTGATTTACTTATAAATTATAAAAATGTCTGGACTGTGGAGATCAATTACTGGGCGTACGGGTAGCGGTCGTAGATCACGTGCTTCTAACCGAGGGGGGGATGATATACGTAGTCGTGCTTTAGGTAAAAGACCAATTGGTACTTCTAGCGCTCCTTCTCTTCTAGATGATTTTACTCAGGAAGATGGCACGCAATTTTATCATGATATAAATTTTGATCAACCACTAGATAATGATTTGTTAGAGGCACAATATCAAGAAAATACCGAAGAGGCTAATTTAGATGATGAAACATCCACTAGTCAATTTCATGGTGAACCTGAAGAAACTGAATTACCACCTATGCCTCCTAGTAGAGAACCAGCGGTACGACCCGAAAGATTGGATGTGTAAAAATTTATGATTAAAAGTGTTCCGGCTCAGACCGCTAAATGTGAGCTTTGTAAAAAAGTTTGGGAGTTTAAAATCGGCAGGCATAATAGTGGGACGGGGAAGTTGAGAACACACTTAGAAAACCATCATAAGGATGAATGGGAAAAGAGGCTGGGTGGCACTCGTTCAGGGAACAGAATGGCTCCATCGCAAGGTAGTGGAGTCCAACAGGAAATTAACCCAGTGACGGGGGGGCATTTGCATTATGATAAGAAGAAAGATAGGAAACAAATGGAAAAAATGATTGCGGTAGAGTGCTTACCTTTTACATTTGCTTCTTGTCAAGGTTTTATTCGTTATATTCAAACCGTATATAATCCATCTTTTCAAGGTTTTCCAAAAACTACGGTTAAAAGTGATATTATAAAATTTAAAAATAAATATAGACAATATTTACGATATATATTTTATCACTTTGATTGTAGAGTTTGTCTTACTACTGACTTGGGTCGTGGTGTTAATGGGTATGAGTATTTAACAGTTACTTGTCATTGGATAGATCTTAACTGGGTAATGCAAAAAAGAATTTTAGCATATTGCGCTGTCGATGAACCACACTCGGGAGCATTTATTAAGAGAGAAGTTTCTGATATTTGTAAGGCGTATTTTCTTAGTGATAAAATTTTAACTGTAACTCTTGATAATGCTGCAAACAATGATTTTGCTATTAGTAAGTTAAAACCCGCATTGCATCCCCCTTTTGAAGAATTGTTTCATGTTAGATGTGCATGTCATATATATAATTTAGTTGTAAAAGATGGCCTTCAGTTATTTGATCCTACTATTATGAAGGTTAGACTCGCATAGTTATATTTTTAAATCTAAAAAACCGGATAGATGGAGGGACTTTCAGGTAGAGTGTGTGAATGAAGGTTTGCGGCCTAGAAGAGTTCCTAAGGAAGTTTCAACTAGGTGGAACACTGTATATGACTCTTTGACTGTTGCTTACACTTTACGAGTACCTATTACTAATTATTTTAATCGCAAAGTGACTGTAGAATATCACCTAGAAGAATCTGATTGGCTAAATGTTGAGCGTCTTCTTCTTTTTTTAGAAAAGCTTTTTTATGCTACTAAAGAATTTTCCAGTCAATATTATCCTACAATCACTACCATGTTGTATTTTATAGCTGGAATAGCAGAATTACTTAACGATTATAGAGTAGTGCCTGGTTATGAAGTTGCGGTAGAAGCAATGATTGAAAAATTTAAAAAATATTTTTTTCCTATTCCACCACTTTATTGCATTGCTTCTGTATTACATCCCTGTTTTAAACGTTTTAATACGAAAATGCTAATTAGAGAAATTTATCGGACTTTGAAAATTACTGATGAAGAAACACCAAGTGTAGAAATAGCTTGTGCGCAGGTAATTGTAGATTGCCAACGGATTTATGAAAGATATAGGAGTGCAGCTGATAATGTTGTTCCAAGTGTTCCAAGTGGAGCTGGATCAAGTTCAACGCAGGCGAGTAAAAGAGCTGCAGCTGGATTGGGAAGTTTTTCCAGCCTTAATCAAAGGCTTTTTAGCAAGCATTCGAGTAGCAGCGGAGGGTTCAACGAGCTTGATGTTTATTTACTTCATCCTTGCAAGGAAATTGAGTATTTTGGAAGCGATCAACTACTGCCATTTTGGAAGGATCAACAAGCACAGTTTCCAGTTTTAGCAAAAATGGTGCGGGATATTCTAATAATTCAAGCATCATCAGTTGCTTCAGAAAGCGCGTTTAGCCAAGAAAGATTACAAATTGGAGATCATAGACATTCATTGAAGGAAGAAGCAATGGAGACGGCCGTATTATTCAGAGACTGGATTAGATCGGAGCGAAGAAATTTTGGATTTGCAGAAGATGAAGTAGCAGATGCAGAAGCAGCAACAGAAATTTTATCAGGCGATGGAAGTGTGGACAATGAAAATGATTATGAAGAAGATGACTCTTTGCCACCGGTTCCTCCAGAAGTGCCAGAAGAAATTATTCAGAAAATGAGAAGTTTTTTTATTAATATGTAGTTTTTGCAATTTAATATCTATTTACTTTGCAAAAAAAAAAAAAAATTCAACCATTATTCAATAAAATGCGTTACGCCTTGCTATTAAGTAAATTATAATCCTTTGTTATATTCTCAATTATCCTTTGCTATTAAGTTACCTCTTTGCAATTCAATACTAAATACTAAAGAGTAAATACTAAATACTAAATACTAAATACTAAATACTATTATACTACTAACTTAAGTTTGAAAAAATAACAAGTGTTATGTCTTGCTATTAAGTTATCAATCATTGTTTTATATATTCTCAATTATACTTTTACAATTTAATACTTAAATACTAAATACTAAATACTAAATTCTAAATAATAAATACTATTAAGTTTTGAAAAAATAACAAGTGTTATGTCTTGCTACTAAGTTACCATTGTTTATATATTCTCAATTATATTTTTTGCAATTTAATACTTAATTAAATACTAAAATACTACATACTTAATAGTTAATACTTTAATACTAGATTACTAGTATTATATAAGTTATTACATAAAAAATAGATGTCTTGCTATCAATTTATATTTTGTTATTATTTTTTAATTTAAAATTCAAAAACTACAAAGGCTATTAAAAACAAAAAAATAACCAAAAAAAAAAAACAAAAAAAAAAACGTTTGAACCGGGCCGGACCGGCCCAACGCACAAACCTCCAAATCCGATCCATTTTGAAAAATAGCCGTTGGCAACGGCCATAAACAGCTATTTTTCCCACCCCCACACCCATAAACGCCCCTACAGCCCTCCCCCACCTATTTTTCCTATAAATACTCCCATATTTCATCAAATTAATCACAATTCAATATTTTCTATTCATTTCACTTAAAAAATTTCTAACAAAAGGCTATTTTTATAAATTTTCTATCAACATGGCTGCAAATGCAAATAATCCTAATCAAGTTCAAGGTGCTACTACAGCAGGTCCGTCTAGTCCAAGAACTAAAAAATCCCAAGTTTGGGAATTTATCACAAAAATTAATGATACTGGCAAAGCTAAATGTACTCTTTGTCAGACAGTTTGGAATTATGATGAATCAAATAATGGAGGGACGGGGAAGTTTAGGACTCACTTGAAATACCATCATGCCCCCGAATGGGCAGCTCGTGATGGTGGCATATATCTGCAACCACGTGATAATTGAGTGTTGAGTCGCTGAAGTTGAAGATTTATGTATTTTTCTAATTTCTAGTCTATTTTTTAGTTTTTATTTTCTAATTATGCATTTCCATTTTCCAATTTAATGTACTGTCGTATAATCGTATTGTTGAATAAAATATATTTTATTTAGATTTTAGTCTACCATTTTTTTTATCTATTTCAAATAGTAAAAAATATAACTTAAAAAACAAAAAAAAATTAACGAATCGGACCGGACCGGACCGGGACCGGAACGGTCACACCTTGCCGGTTCCGGTTCTGATCCGGCATTGGTGCAAATGCACCGTTTGACCGGACCGGAACTGGACCGGCGTCGACTTTTTTTTTTTAGTTAGCACCGGACCGGACCGGCGAAGGCGCACCGGAACCGGACCGGACCGGGCCGGTGGACAGCCTTAATAATAACCAAAAGAAACAGGAACTTTTGTTCAAATTTTAGAATTACTTTTCTTGAAATTCAGTATTTTCTCAGTTTTTATACTGAGATCAATATAATATGTTCAAATTGGCTTTCATTTTTAAGTGTAGCTATTCATCTAAAATATTACAAAAGCTCGCAATTCCTCATTTAGAGCTCTAAATAGTGGATGTGGAGCACAAATTTTACGAACATAACATGTCAACGCTAAAGCCCATCGCTTTCATGTTTAATTCGCATTTTCTTTTTTTGGGCAAAGAACATAAATAGCCGTTCATATATAGCATCTTACTTTCCATTAACTCTAAGACTAGCCACAACTTTAATAAATTTTAGTGCATAAATGTTAAAAAGAACTTTTTTTTAGTGAATTAGTACCTAGAATTTACCATATCTGATACGAAAATTAAAGACACAAAACAAAAATAACAAGATTGAAAACAAGACCCAATTAATTAGAAAATGATTAAGGAAGTAGATTAGGGAAAAGTAGCCTAATCACCCCCTTAATTGTCTAAACAAGAGAACTTATACTAATTGATCTTGAATTAGTAAAGCCTAATTGCAAATCAAGGATTAAGAGTGCTTAAGCAAATAAGCTTAGCTAAAATTCTCACTAGGTTTAATGTCATAAAAAATCTAAGTAAACTAATGAAAATAATAGATTATATAGTATGGCACAATTTGCCATAATTGCCCCTTAACAATGAGCCTTCAAAGTCATTAGCTGAAATGGGCTTCTGGTCCTCGTCTCAGCGCGTTCGCGCAAGAACGGGCGCTATCGCGCTGAGCAATAAATGAAAGCCTTGTGATCGCGGCTATGGTCTCGCGATCGCGCAGGCGAGGGTCTTCAACCAGCCTCTTGCGCGATCGCGTGTCCTCAGATGCGCGATCGCGCAGTTCTGCTTTCTCTTCTTCTGCGATCGCGTCTGGTGGCGCACGATCCCGTTGGTCTTCTTTTTTGGCCTTGCGCGATCGCGTCTGTGCACTCGCGATCGCGATGAACAATCCCAGCTTCTGAGGCAGAACATAGGCAGAACTGCCCTGAAGCTTCCAGCACTTACCCCAGCAGCTCCAACTGTGCAAACATGGACTGCAGCTGCTGCAATTCCCGTGCTTGGCTCCTTGTAAATGGTTTGCCCGGGCAACGGGTTGCATCATTCTCCCCTTCTTGAGAAGAATCTGTCCACGGATTCGCTTGTTCTTTGACTTTAAAGGGAGACAAGTCACACACATTGAAGGTGTTGTGCACTTGGTAATTGCTTGGCAAGTCCACCTTGTACGCGTTGTCATTGAGGCGTTCAAGGATTTGGAATGGGCCATCGCCTCTAGGCATCAATTTGCTCGTCCGCTTGTTTGGAAATCTATCCTTCCGGAAATGAACCCACACCCAATCACCGGGCTCGAAGATAACTTTCTTCCTTCCTTTGTTCGCTCTTTTGGCAACTTCTTGGTTTTTCTTCTCGAGTTGTTTCCTTACTTGCTCATGAAGTTGCTTAATCTCTTGAGCTCTCACCTTGGCATCTAAGCTTAAGATAACATCACTAGACAAAGGCGTAAGATCCAAGGGGGTAAGGGGATTAAAACCATACACAACCTCAAAAGGTATCATGCAAGTAGAAGTGTGCATGGTCCTATTATATGCAAATTCAATCAAAGGTAGATGTTCTTCCCAAGAAGCTAGTTTCTCCTTAACCATTGCTCTAAGCATGGCACCCAAGGTTCTATTGACCACCTCGGTTTGACCATCGATTTGGGGTGGCAAGAAGTGCAGAATAACAACTTAGTGCCAAGCCTCCCCCATAGCTCCTTCCAAAAATGACTAAGGAACTTGGGATTCCTATCACTAACAATAGTTTTTGGGACCCCATGCAATTTAAGCACATGTTCAACAAACAAATTGGCTATATGAGATGCATCATCAACCTTGTGACATGGAATAAAATGAGCCATTTTGGAAAATCTATCAACTACCACAAAGATGCTATCTTTTTCTCTATTGGTCTTAGGCAATCCAAGGACAAAATCCATAGAAATATCAAGCCAAGGACCTAAGGGAATGGGAAGAGGTGAGTACAAACCATGTGGAAGTAACTTTGACTTAGCTTGCCTATACTCCAAGCATTGGCCACACACCCTCACAACATCCACCCTCATCTTAGGCCAATAAAATTGCTCCTTAAGAATCTCCATGGTCTTGCCCACTCCAAAATGCCCCATCCCCCACTATGTGCCTCTCTCACTAGCAACTCCCTCCAAGATGAACTAGGCACACACAACTTCCCATTCCTAAACAAGAAGCCATCGAACTTGTGAAACCTCTTTTTCTCCACATCACCACTAAGTTCTTCCTTACCACACATTCGATTGATCCTCCTACCTCTTTCCTCCAATTCACAATTAGCATAAAGTTTCCCAAACTCCGGATCATTAGCATACATCTCCTTCATACTTTCAAAACCCATGAGTTTGGACCCCAAGGTATTCAACAACAATTTCCTTCTTGATTGAAACACAAACTTTCTTGACAAGGCATCCACCACCACATTCTCTTTCCCCTTTTTGTAATGGATGACATAAGGAAAAGTTTCAAGGAACTCCACCCATTTGGCATGTCTCACATTCAATTTCTCTTGGGATTTGAGGTGTTTTAAGGATTGGTGGTCGGTTCTAATGACAAATTCTTTGGACCAAAGGTAATGTTGCCAATGCCCTCACCAAGGCATACAACTCTTTATCATAAGTGGTTGTCTCCTTGAGTTTCTCACTAAAATAGGCAATGGGTTTTTGATCTTGCAACAACACGGCTCCAATTCCTACCCCACTAGCATCACACTCAATTTCAAAGGTTTTATCAAAGTTTGGCAATTGAAGAAGAGGTGTGGAACTAAGCACTTTCTTCAATTTTGCAAAAGCCTCTTCTTGCTCTTTTCCCCATACAAACGCCTTATCCTTCCTTATCACTTCGGTCAATGGTGCGGCTAGAGTGCTAAATCCCCTCACAAACCTCTTATAAAAGCTAGCCAACCCATGAAAACTCCTCACATCACCAATGCTTTTAGGAGTGGGCCAATCCCTAATGGCCTCCACCTTATCCTCATCTACTTCCACACCATTTGCACTCACCACAAAACCAAGGAAAACAACTTTCTCAACACAAAAAGAGCAGTTTTTCAAATTAGCAAACAATTGTTCCTTTCTCAAAACATCAAACACTTGTTTCAAATGATTAGCATGCTCATCAATGGATTTGCTATAGATAAGGATGTCATCAAAGTAAACTACAACAAATTTTTCAATAAAATATTTGAGCACATGATTCATCAACCTCATGAAGGTTGAAGTAGCATTGGACAAGCCAAAAGGCATGACAAGCCACTCATAAAGACCAAAATTAGTCTTGAAGGCCGTCTTCCACTCATCACCCAGTTTCATCCGGATTTGGTGGTATCCACTCCTCAAATCAATTTTAGAGAACACACAAGATCCACATAACTCATCAAGTATATCATCTAATCTAGGGATAGGATGACGATACTTTATCGTGATCTTGTTGATGACTCTACAATCTACACACATGCGCCAAGTCCCATCTTTCTTTGGCACTAGGATGACCGGGACCGCACATGGGCTCAAGCTTTCTTGCACAAGTCCTCTCCCAAGAAACTCCTCCACTTGCTTTTGAAGTTCTTTGGTAGCATCCGGGTTGCTTCTATAAGCGGCCTTGTTGGGCAATTGGGAGCCCGGAACAAGGTCAATTTGATGCTCAATGCCTCTTAGTGGTGGCAATCCACTAGGCAACTCCTCGGAGAAGATGTCTTCATAACCTTGCAAAAAAGAAGAAATAGAACTAGGCAAAGAAGGGGTTAGTTCATTAGTAAGCAAAACATGGTTCTTGTGTAGGAGGAGAATCATGGGTGGAGTTCCTCCACATCTTTCAAACACTCAGAACAAGTTCACTCTCTCTTTTTTTTCCTCACTCTTTTGTGTGACAACTCCCACTCTCCTATCCTCCACAACTCCCTCTTTCTTTTCTTTCTCTCTTTTCAACTTCAACTCCCTCATTTTCCTATAACCCTCACTCACTTGCGCCGGGGTCAATGAGTTGAGAACAAACTTCTGACCCTCCACTTCCAAGGCGTACTTGTTAGTCTTGCTATCATGCCTTGCCAAGCGGTCATATTGCCAAGGCCTACCAAGCAAGATATGACAAGCTTGCATGGGAACCACATCAAATAAAAGCTCATCATGGTAGTCCCCAATCTTGAATTTAATCAAGGCTTGCTTGGTCACCTTTAGCTCACCACACTCATTCAACCATTGTAGCTTGTAAGATTGTGGACGCTTTCTAGTGGGTAGTTTGAGTTGCTCAATCAAAGTGGTGCTCACCACATTGACACAACTATCACTATCAATAATTAGAGAGCAAGTAGTCCCTCGAACCTTACAATATGCATGTAACAAATTCTCCCTTTGATTCGACCTTCTGATAATGAAATTGCTCCTCTTCAAAATAGTACAAAGAGAAGAAAAATGGCATTATTGAAGATTCTCTAATGGACGACGATATCGAGGAAGCAGATAACCCTTTGACTGGTAGTCAATGTAAACAATTTGAAGGAAGGACTAATAAGGCTGAAGAATCAACTAAGCGGTTGTCTTTTCGCAGGGCACTGATGGGTAGAGTGCAAAAGGCTAGAGTTTTTGATCGAGATGTAGACAACTCGCTCTCAAATAATGAAGCTGATGGAAATGGGATAGACAAAAATGCTATGGATAAGAATGATCTTACAATTCCAAAGATCATTCTTCCTTTAGGACTTCTAAAATAAATTAGGAAACTATGGGAAAGTACTTTGATTGTTAAACTTTTGGGTAGATCTAATGATTATAATACCTTATGCTCAAATGTTTTACGACTTTGGGAGCTTCAAGAGGATCTGAAGCTTTAGCCCTTGGTTATGGGTACTTTCTGTTTAAGTTCGACGTGGCAAATGACTATATGAATTTTTTTACAGAGGGTCCTTGGATTACAGATAACAATTATCTTACGTGCAAAATAAAATATGATTTTAAACCATCTGAAGCTCAAGCCACCACACTGCATTATGGGTGAGGCTTCCGAAGCTGCCAATGGATTGCCGAGAGAAAGTAATGGAGAAAAAGGTTCCAATAAGTCATGACAATATTTCTCAAAAATTCGCCAAGAATACTGATAATGGGATACACAATATACAACATGTTGAAGATGATGAATCTAAGTATGGTCCATTGAATTTGGTTACAAATAGGAAACGACGTTCGGCTAAAGGGTAATTTCAAAATTTAACTCGGCCTCAAAAACCATATAATCAAGTGCACCATCGAAACAGATATCACCCTTTCCAGCCTCAACAGAATCAATCTAAGGCTAACAAAGAGCCTTACAAGCAGTAAGACATTAGGAGAAATGATTCTCAGTACTCACAAAAACTAGAAACACCATATGACTGCTCGTGAAGCTATAAAAAAGTTGATACTTATGACAATGATAATATTGACTTGGATATGTAGTGGAAGAGATTAATTACCCACGAAAATCTGAATATTAGGTGGTGAGCATCACTAGTTTTATTTAGTTATCTATGATTGTCTTTACTTGGAATTGTTTAGGAGCAACTAAAGGCTCATTTAAATCAACAGTAAGGGATGTTTTTAGAGAATATAATCCATATATCCTTGTATTTTTGGAGAATAAAGTTCCTTTTAAATCTTGTGCAAATTTCTTTAATACTAATACTAATACTGATACTGTTATTGCTTCCAAGTTGTTCATCTAAGCATTCAAAACAAAATTTTGGAGAATGCTATGTTTTCAGCCATTTATGCTAGTCCCAACCAACAAATAGAGAAATCTTGTGAGATCATCTTCAGACCTTATCCGACACTAATAGTAGCCTTGATAACATAGCAGTTTTAAAAATGATATGTCGTTTAATGATGAAGAGCCAAAAATTCAAAGATAATATGAACCGGTGTGAACGGTAGGATTTGGGTTGTTCTGGTCCAAAACTCACTTGCAGTAACAGAAGTGATGGTTTCAATTACTCACTAGTTAGACATGATAGAGCACTAGCTAATGAAAGCTAGAAAAGATTGCACAACTGAGCATCAACCTTTCCCATTTTTCCTGAGCTTTCTCATCAACCTCGCTGGCCTTCTTAGTTATGTGATCTTCGACGCCCTGACCCTTGCGCCATAGCTCAACCGATGAATACCAAGAAAAGTAATTTGAACTTCCAAGCAAGGATTCCGAAGTAATCATAAGATTCGAGTTACCAACGTGGAGTTTTTGGAATCAAAAGCATCAAATCCGAGAGACATGGTTATATTGAAACCTTGAAACTAGTTAACAATCAACCCAAAGTGGTGACAAATATATTGGGGACGATTAGAACCTTCACCTTAACGCAGAACAAGACAAAAAATCCAGAAAAAATACGACCAGCCGCTGGAATCAGGGAGAACCGCTCAAAAAGACATACTGTAGCGCCAGAGGTAGTCGAAATAAGCAAAAAATCAGTGGATCAGGCTCGGAAAAGGGAGATGAGCACCAGAGCAAAAAGAAGTAGGGCCAAAGTTTGACAAACAACTGCTCACGCGCTCGGCGCGTGGACTGACGCATCGCCGGAGCTCCTGCTATTAACGACGCGTGTGGGCGCGTGTGATGTCGGAATTTGGCGGGTCTCGCTGTGACTTGTTCGGAATTGGCAGAGAGACCTTGTAGTTGTGTTTTATTTTGTACAACACTACCATAAATCAATTTTGGCTCTAACAGCCGCCTAGGTCACCGGAAAAGTTGCACGGTGCCGGTGAGTTGTTGGTATTTCGCACACTAATATTACCTCACAAGTGCTCTGATACCATGTGAGAAATTGTGAGAAATATTATTGGTATGTTACTAAGAGTGTTTATAAGGAGTCCTCTTTATAACTACTATAGAATGTTATACTACAAAGCCTTTCTCAATATGAGTGTATTGGGCAAAAATCGACTCGCGATGTTTCGCCTCAGTCGTGCGAATCTCAACCCACCGAACGCGCACCAACAAGGCAAGCGCCGAAGCGGTCAAGCAAATCGCCGAGGGCATGGTACCGAGGTCGCTACCGAAGGCGAGCCGTAAGCTGAGCTTCGGTCAGTAACTACCTCGGTCAAGCAATGGGGTCTGGCCACCGAGGTCAATCATTCGCACCTCGATGGATCCCCTCGGGTCAAGCGGCTTTGCAGCCCACTACTTCACCCCACTAACTCGGCCACTTCACACCAAGATCGTGGGATAACACAGCAGCTGATAGTGGAGATCGTGGGCAAGGCTTAGGCCATAAATAGTACTTCATTTTGTATAACGGGCATCCAGAAATACATACTGAAACTCTGCCCAAATTTGTACTCAACATCCATATATTGAAATACAGTTAATTTCTCGCATTTGACATCTTTTTCACGCATTATTTCAACTTTGATACGAAGAGTTGCTTGTATCCGAATCCAAATTCTATTTGTACACCTAAACTGATTTAGGCCCCATACAATGAGACTACTGCGGTAATCCAAGTTATATACAACTTAGGTTTTCCAATAGATATTGTGACAAAAGTTGGTTTTGGCTAATAAAATTGACGGAAAAATTTTTGGATCCCTTGATTGAAACCATATGCTAACTTGTGAAGCAATTCGTAGGTTTTCTAAAGTAACCATATGTTAACAGTAACAGAAGTGATGGTTTCAATTACTCAGCAACACAGAAATTTCATTCATACACTATATGCTAAGTATAGCATCCTTAAGCACATAATTGCTTTGAAGGACTAGTTTGTGGTAAGCAAACAAGGAGGTGTTTGATTTTCTCTCATTTTTCCTTTATCCAACCTTTATGTTGCTATTACATATGACCTGACTAGAGTTCACAAGTGATTTGAATAGAAAAACAAGTGATTCCTTTATCCATGACCTGACTATTACATATATTTCCCTGCATAATGGTACATCTCGTGTATAGAAGAATTCATACAAGTATCGGTAAAGACTAAAGACTTCCATTTTGCTACTTATTTTCTCTCAGTTGAAAGCTTAAATATTTTAACACACATAACAAAACGTAAAACGCAAATCAAACTAATTAAGGAACAATTTTGTAGGCTTTGACCTTATTAATCCATGAAACGAAGGCCTTTTTTGAGTTCCTAAAACCCAAAAACCCATGTTCCTTACTCTTATTCATAGTATCCAATATAATGGACCCTCTCCAGTAAAGACTTTATTTTGCTACTTATTTTATCTCAATTAAAAACTTAAAACATGTTACTAACACACATACCAAAACCCAAAACATAGATCAAACTAATTAAGGAACAATTTTATAGGCTTTGACCTTATTAATCCATGAAACGAAGGCCTTTTTTGAGTTCCTAAAACCCAAAAAACCATGTTCCTTGCTCTTGTTCATAGTATCCAATGGAAGGTCTCCACTAAAAATAAGATCAGCAAACCACCAAGCACCAACATCCTCCAATTTACGAGGCACCAATCCATTTTCCTTAACAATCTCATCCCAAACTTGTCCTTTATCCTTCATCATTTCCTGCAATGTCCATCTCTTACTTTCATCAAATTCTTCAGCTTCCACTTCAAATTCCTCAGCTAAAACCTTCCACAAATGCTTCCACTTGAACACATCCCCATTGCTAATATCAAATGCCTCATTCTTTGCATTTGAATCAACTGATGCCCATATCTGATGCTCAGCAATTAAATCTGCATCCGAACAGTCCGCGTACCCGTCCCATGCTGATTTGACACCTGGAAACTTCAATTTTAACCCTTCATGTTTACATATAGCTGCATAAACACAAAGAGTTCCAACAATGTTCATTAAACTATATGGTGAAAACCCAAATATTAATCCAGGCCTATGAATTGACCATGTTAGTCCTTCTTTTTTCTTCACCTCCTCGAACAAAATATCCTCAAGAGTGTAATAATAATTGGGTACAGGTAAACGCGGCAAACCCTCATGATGTGGGGCATCATGAACTATGGTAGTGTTTCCAAAGTATTCAAATGGACCATAGTAGTGTTTTCTACCCGTTTGCAAACATATATGAGATAAGTTAGGACAATTAGAGATAACAACATTAAGCACATTGCTGAACATTTTTCCATTGACTTCACAGTTTTCAATCTCCGTAGGTCGACTAGCCCATGTTACGTAGAAAACGTGAGTAACATCTTTGAGAACAGAGAGTTTAGAGTGGGTATCTTCTTGGTTCAATATGTCACACTGGATATACTCAATAGGATGGTCAGTGTTCCACGACGGTCTAGGACGGCGAGCAACACCGTAGACCTTCCAAGGACCGCCAGGGGTGTCGGAGAGAGGGAGGATCTCGGCGAGACTATTGCCAACTATGCCGGTGACTCCGATGATTAGAGCAACGCTTTGGTACTTTGGTGATGCATCATCTACTTCTTCGATATTTTTCTGGGTGATTAATAAGAATTATATTCATGTTAGATATGTTGAACAAAGAATTTAGAATGAAATGTGGATTTGAAGAGAGAAGTTAATTACCTTGGCAGCACCAATAGCTCCAGACCACCACCTGCTCATGTTTTAGAAGCTAGCAATGTTGAGACTATGCGTTAGTGACGATTGGTGAGTGCAATATATGAGGGCGTATGACCTCTTTTATAGTCACAAGTTTACTTTGTCTGTAATAGTTGGAATTTCGAAATTTACGGAAACACATGTTTTAAACTTCTTTATATAAATTTTATTTCTAAAAATAGAAATTATATATTTAAATTTATGTTCAAAACTAGTTTTCTGGCACGTGTATCCCTAATAAGTGTGTGTTGAGTTGCCTGTAAGTTAAAGAAAAAAATATAAATTCACAGTATAGATATAATGAACCTTATTCAACAGATATTCTTTCTTTTTGCAATACATAATCATATTGAAAATCATTATTGTATGGAGGCAAGTAATATTTGAACAATTTTAATCACACAAATCACTACAGGAAATAAGTGTTTTTGTGGCGACAAAAGTCGCTACTATAACTAGAAAAGTCGCCACTAAAAATCTTTCCGTGGCGACTCAAGGGTCGTTGGCTATAGTGAGTGGCTGAAACTTTTTTGTGGCAACTTTTATACATTGCCACTGAAAGTCTCTCTTTGATGGCGATTTTAGCTGCCACAAAAAGTACGATTGAAGTGACCAAGAAGACCGTCGACACGAAAGTAGTCGCCTTTAGTGGCCACTGAGGTCGCCACGAAAGAGTTTTTGCAGGACTAAGACGGCCACTAAATATGTTTTTGTGGCAACTTAAGTCGCCACTAATTGTATATCTTTTGTCAAAAAAAAAAATTATTAGCAACAATATTTGTACAAACGTATTAGAGCAAAACATGGACAATAGAAAAGATGCCAATAAGAGGTATTTTGTATTAATAAGTTCACTACATATAGTCATTGTGAATACACGTGAAATGAAAAATACAAAAACAAGGCTAAATTATCTTCAAGCTCCATCTTCGCTTGCATCATTTCCTCTTGGAGAATACGCCTTGGAATGCAACAACAAGCCCTTGTTTCATTACCATTCTTTGACAATGACCTGCTATCAGTTGCCCGTCATACAATCAACAAGCCACAAAAATAGAATTCATAACTCAATGCTTAGAAGAAAAAGAACGCACTTCTAAGCATAAATAAACGCGCACACATGCAAAGACACTACAAAAAAAGGTGTCGTGCTCAATATAGTTACTAAAGAATATATCAGATCACCATCTTTACGGTAAGTGCGAAGAGTTCTTTATTTTTTTTAGTGAAGTAAATGTGAGTGCGCAGGGTTCTTAACATCAAAGTTAAAGAATTGACCCGCTACATTACAGTTGAATTAACCTAATTATAAAGTCAGATCACTACCTTTACCTCAGCTAATGTTACATTATAATTTTTTACAATACAAAATCAGTAACTCAATAGAGTACCACGATTAATTTTCCACAACATGGTCACACCCTGTTATTGAGTAACTTATAGGATTCATATTGTTTCCACTTAAATTAAGCTAAAAGAAACGAAGCAAGTACATAATACAAATTATCGTACCTGACACTTGACATCTACTTGTTTGCCTGATGTGCACACAAGGTTAAAACTTGCAACTTGAACCAAATAACAACTGCTCAGTAAATTTAAATAATAAGAAGTTGTTGAAGAGTTCACCTTCAAAATAGGAGCAAAAAGAGTTACTTGTCTTTAGAATAACAAGGTAGAGGTCATTAATGAATTGAATATTAAGTTTACACTAAAACAACAGAAAGAATACGGGACAAACCATAGTACGAGAGATGAAAGTGATAGTAATACATTACACTGATTTAGCATGAACACACAAAAATAGTGAAGAAGGATGGTAAGATAAGGTGTAAGCCTAACTTGATGTACAGAGACCTTGAAAATATCTAGTATAAAACCAACTTCCACACTACTTACAGCCAAATATTATTAGACAATTTAATACATACCACCAAGACACCAGAACTAAACGTTTTAAGAGATTTCTATTACCATCTTCCATACAACAACATTGTATTCATGAATACATATGAAAAATGTTAAATATAAAAAATAAATGTTTGTAAGTTCCTCACTACTCCAGTATATTATAGTAACATGGAAATATTACATGAGAAATAAGCTGCAAGTAGGATAAACCAAATATTAACCAAATATGACATCACTAGGCCACCCAAGGATAAAACCAAATATTTAACAAAAATGATTGATATTGACATTGAGAATTAGAAGCCTCCAAGTAAAGGGCACAACAGTACTAAAGAATATGACAAAAGCAATTGAACAATATCACCGACAGCCAAAATCATCTTCAATGTCAAGCATAGCATATTGCTTAAATTTTTGTCCTCCGTCTCAAGAGATCCATGACCTTGGCATGGTAATCCATTTTCCTAAAGTAAATTCCAAACAGGATAATTACAGGAACCTCTATAACTTCAAAAATTTTAATATTCCTAGAGTAAATTGAATCAAGCTAGTATATCTAAGGAGGAATATTTTACTTTACTATGAAATTAAAATACAATGATTTCATAATTTAATTTTATTTTTGCACTCTTAGCAAGGTTAGGGCGATATCCTATCTTACCTTTGTTTACTGATTTCAACTACAAATAGAATTAGGGAATTCTCCATTAATTGAAAATAAATAGACTTACAGAGAGATTGAGATACGAAAGTGAAGAAAGAAGAGTTGTGACATCGATGGGGCAAAGCGATTTCAGTGCTAGTTTCCGCAACACTTCACCCAAAATAGGTCCACACTTTAATGTCCATAGGGACAAGAAATACCAAATATTATCCAAATCAAATGCACTGACCTTATAAGAAGAAAAGTTGAATGCATGTATTGAGAAGGGAATTATCGTCGTTTTGTCTTAGAATATACGCAAGATAATTAAACAATTGTAGTGTGTTGGAGATTTTAGGGCTCTTGGTTGACGGTGAGAAAGAGACCAAAATAAAAATATTCACCTTGTATCGAGATGAAGCCCACTTTAATTAGTTTGGCTTGAAGCCATACTTTGAAAATTTTGCTGCTGGATCTGAGGATTTCTTTTCTGGCAATGTAAAAGGGTTTGACGGAAGGTGAGGAAGATATAAGGGAAAAGAAGGAAACAGTAAATATGGTGAAAGAAATATAAAAGATACTACACTTAAATTAAAAATTATGGAATATAGAATTAACTTTTGAGTTTGATAAATAATTAATAGGAGCAGAAAATTAAATCTGTTAAAAGTCATTCCTAGCAAGATTTTAAACCTCCTACAAATTGAGAGTATATAAATTAAATTATTTATAATTTTTCTGTAATGTTTAATATATTTTAACTTTGACAAAGAATAATGATTGAGAAATAAAGATTGCTACAAGTCAAAAAAATATCGAGTACTAAACAATTGCATAAGAAAATATCATACACATTCGTGGCGACATAAGTGTAGGTGCCACTAAACCAATCACTTATTGTGGCGACTTTACAAAGTCTCCACAATAACTATACGTTTTGTTGCAACATAAAGGGTCGCCACTACAATATACCATTTTGGTGGAGACTATGTTTAGTCGCCATGAAAAGCCTTATTTTTTGTGGCGATTCCAACTGTCGCCACGAAAGGTCGCCACAAAAGATCTTATTTCTTATAGTGAATTTTATAATATATCAAATCTGCAGCTTGATATCAATACCTTTTCTTTAATATCTCAACAACATAATTTTAAAGTGAATATGAGCAACGTCGGCTATGATTGCAAATGTGACAAATGTTAAAGTTTTTACCTTTTTTAATTGAATTTGTTGTCTCCTCCTTTTTAGAGCTGCAAACAAGTAAAGAAGTTGTGGTTGAATAAAAATAGTATTATGTAGAAGTTTTATGGTAATTCGATCAAACATATGTCTTTCTTAATATGGCTAAAAGATCATTATCAATATCATGGTTTACATCTACACAAAAATAATAGTTATTTGTGATAAAAATAATATTTAAAAAATATATAAAAACCAAAATAACTTGTGCATGTACCATTCATCTGATTCATAACTATATGAGTCGTTTTATCCATGAATAATTTTTAGAATTGAAAAAATTAATTGAATTTGTATGAGATTTTTTTATTTTGTCATATGTATATATATCCTTATATATTAAGCAAACAAAAAAAAAGTTTTATGTAAGATTTAAAAAAAATCAACTAATCACTACTAAGTTTATATATCAAAAATCCGGTGTATAAGATTTTGATATTTTCTTTGGACAATAAGTAAAAAATAAATAATAAACAAAAAATAAAATAAAAAATACTTTAATCTACTCATGTAATGTCAATTATATTTCTACAATTAGGTTCATTTATTTGCTTTTGGTTATCTTTATTAAATATTTTTTTATTAGTTTTAGTGAATGTATAGTTACATTTATGTACATGAAATCTTTTGAAATAATGGTTGGCTAAAAGGTTAGTTTGGTCTTTTCACTTTAAATCTTTAGGGGCTTCTCACTTATAGAATAGTAGTAGATTAGCAGGTGTATTGGGTAAAAAATCCATCACCTCAGTGTAAAGGCTCAAACCCCAAGACAATCAAGTTTCACCAAGGACAGCTTCCCGGGAGGATGGTTTTCATCTCCACCTCGGGTAAGATCGAGCCAAGTACAAGATCAGAACTCGGAAGAATTGAAGAATGATCAATATGGCGACCCCTCGAGGGATTATATCACTTCGGCCAACATCACCTCTAATTATAACCGTCGACCGTTGTGTGACCGTTGCCCAGGCATTTAAGGAGAAGATCACGAGCTGACAACAATCAAATACGGAGTAATGGCCATAAAATATAATTATTACGATTGTAAAGCCACTTCTCTTGTCAACTATAAATAGGATTCATTTGTAACCAAGAAAGGCATCCAGAAATACAATACTTGACTTATATTCTTAAGTTTTTGTCCCGTTTTATCAGCTCGTTTATTTCATTAAGCATTTGCCTCGTTTAAATTCAGTGTCAATTCGATCATAACTTTGATACAAGTAAATTATCAATCAATCCCAAAACAAATTCGATTTGTTGTCCTACCTCGATTTAGGCCAACACAAATTGGCACCGTCTGTGGGGACTTGGTAATAACGTTTGTTTCAAAGTCGAATCTTTTCTAGATCTCAGCAAGATGTCAATTATCTCAATGTCACAGAAATATGTGAATGTCATAACCGGCGGCATAGAAGTAAACAATGTCAATCTCTCCTCGGTGAGAAAGTCTGCGAAATTCTCAATCGGTACGGAAAGAAGGGCTCAAGTTGAAGAAGGTGACAATGAAATCATTTTTGACGAGGAGGATTGCTACGAAATGATAACCCCTCATCACGATGCTCTGGTTATTACCTTAAGGATCAACTATTCAGACGTAAAACGAGTCCTAATAGATCCGGAGAGTTTTGTAAATATCATCAATCATAGAGCCATTGAACAAATGTGGTTAAAGGATCTCATCATCCCAAAAACAATCACTTTAGCAGGGTTCAACAACTCTGTGGAAAGAACCTTAGAGGAAATCACCCTTGTAACCACAGCCAAGGGGGTTGACAAGAAAACAACTTTCCAAGTAATGAATGAGGATATGACTTACGGCGTTATCCTTGGAAGGCCTTGGATTCATGAAATGGCGTACCGTCAACCCGCCAACAGGTAATTAAGTTTCCTATCCCATGGGGGATTCGTGCAATTCGAAGTGACCAACTAACAGCTCGGAAATGCTATTCAGTCGCCATAAAAAGTGAGAACGCCCCGATCGGGCACTTGAAATCACAACCAAGTGGCTCAGAGCCCCATAAAAAGGAGAACTCGATCGAAGAAGTATTTCATCCAAAGTAGGAAGAGAGGATCCAAACATTCATCCAAGAACCTCGAAAGCAAAAGGCCGAGGACTCAACGGTGGAAGAGCTAGAATCTTATGCCTTGTCGGAAGAGTTTCCAGACAGAAAAATATTCGTAGGCTCGGAGCTGGATGCTGAGTCTAAGAAAGCTCTCATCGAGTTATTGAAAGCCAACGATGATTGCTTTGCTTGGTCTCATGAAGAAATGGTGGGGATCGATCCTGAAATCATGACGCACAAGTTGAATGTAGATCCCAACTACCGCCCGGTGAAACAAAGAAAAGACCTCACGCTGGAGTAAAAAAGAAGCCGATCCAAGACGAGACAAAGAGGTTGCTCGACAATGGATTCATAAGGGAAGTCAAATTCCCAGATAGGCTTGCTAATGTGGTAGTGGTACCCAAGAAAAATGGCAAGTAGAGAATGTGTGTCGACTAGACCGACCTGAATAAAGCTTGCCCCAAAGACTCCTACCCTTTGCCCCAAATAGATAGGTTAATAGACTCCACGGTTGGACACAAACACTTAACCTTTTTGGATACATATTCTAGGTACAATCAGATCCTGATGGACCCCAGTGATGAAGAAAAAACTTCTTTTATCACAGATGAAGGAACTTATTGCTATAAGGTGATGCTTTTCGGTCTCAAAAATGATGGAGCAACTTATCAAAGGTTGGTATGTCAAATGTTTAAGGATTACATCAGAAAAATAATGGAAGCATATATTGATGATATATTGGTGAAATCTGTCCGATTAGAAGATCATTTCAAACAACTAAAAGAGGCCTTTGCGATTTTGAGACAATATTGCTACAATTTGTCAGCTCAGGCAAATTCTTGAGATTTATTGTCTCAGAGAGAGGCATCGAGGCAAATTCTGACAAGATCAAAGCTATACAAGAAATCCCTGAGGAATTGTCGAGCCCGAAGGAAGTCCAACATTTTAATTGGCCGATTAGCCGCCTTGAGACGATTTATTTCAAGGTCATCCGAGCGGTGCCACAAGTTCTTTTCCGTCTTGAAAAAGAACACTTCATTTGAGTGGACTCCTGAGTGCAGGGAGGCTCTGAGAGAGTTGAAACATTATTTGGCCAACGCCTTATTATTGGCCAAACCAAAAGATGATGAGACGTTGTTGGTATACTTGGCAGTCTCCGAGGTGTCGGTCAACGCAGTTCTGGTTCGGGAGGAAGAAGGAAAGCAACAACCAATATACTATGTTAGCAAAGCTCTCCTCGATGCTGAAACAAGCTATCCCCATTTAGAAAAATTAGCGCTTGCATTAGTCATTGCTGCTCGAAAATTGCTCCTTTATTTCCAATGTCATCCAATAGCCGTAGTAACAACATTCCCCTTGAGAAATATATTACATAAGCCAGAATTGTCGGGGAGGTGATAGCTAATTTTGTAGCTGATTTTAGTGCTAAACTACTTCCCGAGGCGGAAAAAGAGAATCTAGTCTCAAAAGGACACACCCATGAGGTATGGAAGCTTTACACAGATGGAGCAGCCAATTCCAACGGCTCGGGGCTTGGAATAGTGCTCGTAGCTCCTACAGGAGAAAATCTAAGGCACTCGATGAAATTCGAGAGGCTATCCAACAATGAAGCTGAGTATGAGGCCGCCATAGCAGGATTAAAGCTGGCCAAAGAAATGGGAGTTCAGAATGTGGAGTTAAGATGTGACTCCTAACTAGTGGTGAATCAAGTCCTCGGTGGATACTCGGCTCGGGAGCCCAGAATGAAACAATTCGAGGTAAGAATGCAGAAAGAATGGAAGAGCTCGGCGCCTTTCAAGAATGGAAGGTCATAAAGATACCACGAGAAGGAAATGTTGAGGCCGATGCCTTGGCAAACTTAGCCTCGGCAGTTGAAACAGATGACTCGGGGATTGACGCCACAGTTAGGATTTTCACGTCAGCAATGGGAAAGATGAAGCAGGAAGTGAATGTGGTGAATCTACACTGGGATTAGCAGACAAAGTTCACCTCCTATCTAGAGTCAGGGATTCTACTACTAGATAAAAAAGAAGCGGCAAAATTTAGGAAGCAAATAGTTCCATACACAATAATATATGGACAATTGTACAAGAAGCTTTTTTGCGGCCCGATGGCCAAATGTCTAGGCCCCGGGAAATATAAATATGTGATGAAAGAAGTGCATGAAGGAACGTGTGGTAATCACTAGGGAGCTAGAGCCCTCATGCGAAAGCTCCTCTGAGCTGGCTATTATTGGCCCAAAATGAGTTAGCATGCCAGGACATTGGTTAGGAATTGCAACAAGTGTCAAAGGCATGCCTCCATGATTCATCAGCAGGCCGAGCCCTTGCACTCAGTGGTCTCACCGTGGCCCTTCATGACATGGGGAATGGATATCGTGCGTGGGACCATTCCTAAAGCGAAGGGAAGTGTTAAATACATCCTCGTGCTCACTGATTATTTTTCCAAATGGATCGAAGCAGGAGCTTTTGCTAAAGTCAGGCAAAAGGAATTTATCGACTTCATATGAAAAAACATCATATACCAATTTGGAGTCCCGAGGGAAATCACTTTTGATAGCGGCACACAATTTGTTGGCTCGGAGGTCACGACTTTTTTTGCAAAATGGGGGATCAAAAGGGTGGCTTCAACACCCTATCACCCCAGTGCCAATGGGCGAGCTGAGTCCTCAAATAGAATAATCGATGACAATCTTAAGAAGAGGATGAACAAAGCAAAAGGCTCATGGCCCGATGAGTTACTAGAAGTGTTATGGGCGATGAGGACTACGAAGAAGAATAGTACTGGTGAAACCCCATTTTCTCTTATTTACAGGGTAGATTCGCTAATTCCTGTCGAGGTTTGTGAACCAAGTCATTTCTATGCTCATTCGACTGAGGAATCAAATCAAGAAGTTATGCGAGTGGAATTAGATTTGCTCAAAGGACGGAGAGAGATGGCCTTGGTGCGGTTGACAACTAAAAATGGCAAATCGAGGCCTACTTGAACAAAAAGGCTAAGTTGAGAGAATTCAAGGTGGGGCACTATGTCTTGAGGGCCTTAAATCAAACAACCAAAGAGAAAAACACAGGGAAATTGGCTGCCAATTTGGAAGGCCCCTATCGAGTGAAAGAAATCGTAGGGAAAGGGTCTTATTAACTAGAAAAGCTCGAGGGAAAGCAAGAGTCGTTAAATTGGAACATATCCAATTTGAAAAATTATTACTTCTAATATTAACTAGATATCTCTTCGAAGTCAGTAGTCCTCGAGTCCTCATCATTCACACTCAACCACTGGGGGGGGGGGTGCAAGGGGATGAAGTCAGTCTACAATCAACTCATAGACTCGCAGCTCAGGTTCTTCAGAAAATAACTCGAACTCGGGGACTTAACTCGAGAACTTCAAAACATTCGCCCGAAGTCTAGTTGAACCTACACCGGGGACTGATCTCGCTTGATTACTCATATTCATTGTCCCAAATGGCTATGTAAATCAAATTTGCCTAAGTACAACAAGGCTTTATGTAAACCGGCTTGATTTTCACCAATAGAATAAAAATCGATTCACCATCTTTTTATCCATTAAGCCTTGTTTAAGCCTCGGCTTGAGGACGAGACGTCGTCCTAAGCTAGCTCTGTAATATACTTAAAGACTTGCAAGCAAATAAAAGCTCGAAAAGATATTGAATCAGTTAACATTCAATATTCATACATTCATAAGGCTCGATGGCCAGGATAATTACAAAGGAAATGGCCTGAAGGCCCAAAACAAAACAAACGAGCAGTCACCCACTAGCCCCGCTATCACTACCCAAAGTTTCTCCTTCAGACGAGCTATCACTGCTCGAAGGAAGTTGATCTAAAAACTTTCGAGCCGTAGCGACATCTACCTTAGCCCTGGAAATCTCGTCATCCAAAATAACCCCCTTTTTACATTGTTCGAGGGTCCTCAACTTGGTCTGAATGATTGCCCAATTTCTATCAACTTTGGCTCGGGTAGCTCTTAAGTCCAGCTTAGCCTTGAACATGGATTTGAGTTCAGAAGAGGAGACTGGATTTTTATCCCCGAAGAGTATTCATTTCAGCTTCAAGAACCTCGTTCTTGGCTTCAACCTCCTTCATCTTCGAGGTAAGCAGCGAAGATCTCTCCTCGAATTGCTCGGTTAGCCTTCTGAGCACTGCATCAGCCTGTTTTTGAAGCTCAGCTCGATGACTCTCCTCTTGAGACCTCTTCTCAGCTCTAAGATTGGAAATTTATCCATGATCCTGAAAAATTTCGGCGCTCAACTGCTCAACCTCTTTCTGAGCTCGATCCAATTTGGCTTTTGAGTCAAGGAGTTGCTTTTCAAGCTCAGAAACACTAGCTTCAAGCACGTTCCTCCTTCGATCCCACTCATCCACGACCTGCTTAAGGTACGCTGCTCGTTTGGCTTCGATCTCATCCGCTTTCATGGCATAGACGTAGCCCTACAGCCAGAAAGAGGGAATCAAAAGTGGAAAAAGCAGCTAAATCTTAAAAGCAGTAAAGCAAACCAAAAACTTTACATGAATTGCATGTTGAGCCGAATAAGACATCAAATCGTCCGAGGAAACGTTCTTGAGCTGCTCATTTTATAAAGGCCCAAGCAGCCCCGTGCAACTAATGGCGACCCCCATGCTGTCGTCCAGTAGGCAGACATCGATCGGAACTGGGATTCGCCTAATCTCTTGGGGAAGGGCTATCTTAGCTTGAGTTGAATCGAAACTCGCCCTCCTTTGCAGATGAAACCACCTCGGCAGGCTTGGCCCCTCTGGACTCAAGCTCCTCACGAACATTATCAACAACTTGGCTCGGCTCCTTAATGCTCGCCACCTCGACATCGCCTCCAACACAGACATCGTCTGGCTCATAAATTAATCTTCATCGAAGGACTTCAGGAAATCAACCCGAGGGGTTTTAGCCTTGGTTGGCTTCTTCGGCGTATCCCCTTTCCTTTTTGAACCTGAAGAGGGAAAAAGCGTCATTCAAAGAGAATGAAAAATGAGAGGAAATACGAAGGGTAAATGAGGATAGCTCTCGGGGCCTAAGTGAGAGTCTGAACAGACTCCTCAAAGGACTGCAAACTAGCCTCAACATCAGGGACCTCGATGACATCCTCTCGTCGCCTCTGTTTTTTCTTCTTCTTAATTTTCTTCTTCTCTTTCTTGTCTTCCTCCATCTCCGCCTCGGCAGGCAGCTCGTTAAAATCTAAAAATTAAAAGCAGTAAGACCAAGAGAGAATGCATTGAGAAAAGGACATATCGAATTTGGAGGCATACTACCCAAGTGCTTTGCCCGACTAGTTGTTCTCCGCACGAGCAACCAAGACCATCCAATCCCTCCCCGGCCTTCCCTCCAAGCTGCTAAATCCTTAGGAGGATTGATTGGAAGCTTTCTAGCTGAGACTATAATGAAGAATTAGTTTCCTCGCACTTACTGAAGCCAAATAAATAATGAGACTAGAAGAAAACTTACGTGTTCTGTTCCACACCTCGGGGAATCCAGGCCTAGCAGAAATATAAGAATTGGAAAAATGATAAATTAATCACACCAGCAATGATCCTAGGTGTCATCGCTCTTGGTGGTGATAGAAAACTGGCCTCGCTTGTTTAACTGCACAATGCCATCTTTGTGCAGAGATGGAGAAAACAAAGAAATCAGGTAGTCATACTCAAATACGACCCCGGCTTTATGACTAATGTAGTCGAGGCACTGAATGACCCTCCAAAAGCCGAGGCCTAGCTGAGCCAAGAAAATATTGTGTGACCTACAAAAAGTGTCCACTACTGGATGAAGGGGAAGAGTAAAACCTATCAAAAATGGGTAAGTGTAAACAAAAGATTGCCTCGGAACACTGTCGCATGTGTGGTGCTCGGTAGAAGGAATTGAAATTGGAACCTCGGGGCCCCAATTACACTCCCCTCGGATCAAAACTATATGTTTCTCCGAGGCAAGACTCAGAGAAAGTTGAACGGGGAGACTCTTTTTCCTCCTAATATCTGAAGTTGATTTCCCCCTCATTTTAAAATCCTTGCTGGAATCAAACTTCTTGGGGATAACCCAATGAGGTTTTAGTTCCCCAAGATAAACTTTTTTCTTTTTCTCCTTCGGAGGCGAGGTCTCGACTACCTCATTATCATCCTCATCGTCGACGGCTTCTTCAGTCACCACCTCATCATCACTAATGGAAGGTTCTTGACTAGCGACCTATGACTGTCATCCGAATGGAAAGAAGCTGTCGATGGAGGAGAATTTATCAAATCATCAGCTGGTGCTAAAATACTGGCGTCAACAATGTTTTCAAGATGAGAAGAAGAAGACATGGTCAAATTTTTAGAAGTAAAAGGGAGGCTGGAAAAGACAAGAGCAGCTCAAGGGAGATTATGAAATGATGAAGATGATGATAAAAAGTGGCCAGTTTATAGCAAGACGCAAGTGGATTGAAATGCCATAATGACATTTACATGGGGAAGGTAAAATGAAAAGTTGCAGCCGTTCAAAGTAAGGCAACGTGCGACATTGAAGCGATGCTCACCTTTTCAAATCTCCTGGCCGATAATGCGTCATGTCACTCTCCCACCTAATTCAATTCCACCCCTTGGAAAATTCTGAAAATTGTCCAAAGGGTGGGGGGACTATCTGTATTGGGTAAAAACCTCATCGCCTCGGTGTAAAGGCTCAAACCACGAGACAATTAAGTTTCACCAAGGACAGCTTCTCGAGGGGATAGTTTTCATCTCCACCTCGGGTAAGATCGAGCCAAGTAAAAGATCAGAACTCGGAAGAATTTAAGAATGATCAATATGGCAACCCCTCGACGGATTATATCACCTTCAACGATCACCTCTAATTATAACTGTCGACCGTTGTGTGACCGTTACTCAGGCATTTAAGGAGAAGATCACGAGGTGACCACAATCAAATGCCGAGTAATGGCCATAAAACATAGTTATTACGATTGTAACGTCATTTCTCTTGTCAACTATAAATAGGATTCATTTGTAACCAAGAAAGGCATCCAAAAATACAATACTTGACTTATATTCTTAAGCTTTTGTCGCGTTTTATCAGCTTGTTTATTTCTTGCCTCGTTTATTTCATTAAGCATTTGCCTCGTTTTAATTCAGTCTCAATTCTGTCATAACTTTGATACAAGCAAATTATCAATCAACCCCAAAATAAATTCGATTTGTTGTCCTGCCTCGATTTAGGCCAACACAGCATGTTTTATTTTTTGAAATTCAAAGTTGGATGGATGGAGCAAATGCTTGGACAATAAATTTTTTTCGTAGTAGGGTGAACATATGTTGGGTTGGTTTTGATTTTTTTACTTATCAAATAAAAATAATTAAGTCGGTTATTTAAATCTATAAACCAAATCAAACTAAATAAATTCGATTTCTTTATTTTAGTTTTTACGATTTTTTGGGTTATTTGTTTTTTTGTTTTTTGATTTTTTCTTAGTAAGCAACAATTTCATGGTGCTTTCTCAAGTAAATAACACACTAAAAAATTTAATTATAAAAATATTAACATAATAAATAAAGATAGTATATCTGACATATTCTAGTTGTGCACATATATTTTACTAAACATATACTATCTTAATAAAAATATAAATTGATTATATTATATGTATACAATATTTTACTTGGTTTCTTTTATGGTATCTGAAAGATTATTTGAGAATGATTGATGGATTAATTATTGATTAGAATCTCTATTTTAACCGGATGAAAGAAGATGATTTTAAAAGATAGGGATATCAAATACACATTGATTTAAGAGATTCTATATTGACATGTTTAGATTTTTAAACTTTTTATTAAATAATTTTTGTTTTGTTTAATTAAGATTTGAGTCTAATAGTTTATTGATATAATATTTAATTATAATTCTATTAGAATTACATAATTAGATGTTGAAAAATCAAACAGTTCTTAATAATTCAGTATTCAGATTTAAGGATCACATCTTAATATTAAGATGTGTATTCATATTCAGACATTTTAATCTTAATAAAAATAAATGGCCCCTAAGTCCTTCGGTAGAAAAGCTTGGGGAGTAGTGTTGCCCAATTGTAAGTGGGATCACTAACAAATAAATAATTGCTGATTAATGAAATTGCATGGAGCATTAGACTTCTTATTCAATACGGCCAAATACGGCCAAACATGTAAAGCATTTAAGTGCTTCACCCCTTATCTTCTTGTCTATCTTCTATTTTGCATCGATGGTCCATTCTTTTCCTGGTTCGTTTTGTTTCTATACGCAATTCAAGATAATTCAAGTAAGGACAAGTCCTTATCATCCCGATCGGGATAGACGGGCCTGCCTCTCCCACTTAAAAAAAAAGGTTGATGTGCTTAACAAAGAAGACACAAAGGCCTGATGATGTGATGACAGGCGATGATAGCTCAAGCCCACATAATGAGGATTAGAATTTGCGGTGGACCGCGTACCTTTTCGAAGTGCAATCGGTAGACTAAGAGGAGACAGGTCCGCAGTAGGTGAAGAGTCTGTTGCAGGACGTGAATCATCTGGACCTCATTCTGGGCGTGGACGACGATGATAAGTCAGAAGTGGTGGCTCTGGAGCAGTACTAGTAACTGTAGAAGGAGCAAATGCAGGAGGGGCAACTACAGTAGGGGGAACTACAGTAGGAACAACTGCAGGAGGGGCAGCTGCAGGAGAATGGACAACAGTAGGAACAACTTCTGGGGGAGCAAATCTAGGAGGAACAAGAGTAGGAGGAGCTATGGTAGACTCCTCAAAAGTTGGCACAGGTAAGACTTCAGAGATATTGGAATGATCAGAAGAAGGTGCAAAGTAAGGTCGACTCTCAAAGAAAGTAACATTTGCTGACATAAGATATCGACGAAGATCAGGTGAGTAGCAAAGATATCCCTTTTGAACTCGAGAATAACCAAGAAAGACACACTTGAGAGCACGGGGAGCTAATTTATCTTTTCCGGGAGCAAAGTTATGGACGAAACATGTGCTTCCAAACACACGTGGGGGAAGAGAGTACAAAGGTGACTCAGGAAACAATACAGAGTGTGGGACCTGATTCTGGATGGAAGACGAGGGCATCCGATTAATCAAATAACAAGATGTGAGAACTGCATCCCCCCAAAAACGTAGTGGGACATGAGACTGAATGAGAAGAGTGCGAGCAGTCTCAATGAGATGCATATTCTTCCTCTCCGCTACCCCATTTTGCTGAAGAGTATATGGACAAGAGGTTTGATGAACAATGCCCTGAGATGTCATAAACTGCTTAAACTGAGAAGATAAGTATTCTAAAGCATTATCACTGTGAAAAGTGCGTATAGAAACACCAAATTGATTTTTTATTTCAGCACAAAAGTTTTGGAATATAGAAAACAATTCTGAACGATCTTTCATTAAGAAATCCAAGTACATCTTGAATAATCATCTATGAAACTAACAAAGTAACGAAAACTCAATGTTGAATTGACTCTACTAGGACTCCAAATATCAGAATGGACTAAAGAAAAAATAGACTCTGCACGACTCTCAGTGCGACACAAAAAAGTGGAGCGAGTATGCTTCCCTAGTTGACACGACTCACAATCTAATGTGGATAAACTAGATAGACTAGGCACCATCTTCTGAAGCTTGAATAAACTAGAATGTACCAAACGACTGTGAAGTAACTCTGGAGGATCTGTAACTGGACAAGCTGTAGAGGAGTTAGGAGAGGTAAGATAATAAAGGCCTTGTGATTCATGCCCTGCGCCAATCATCCGTCCCGTACTGCGGTCCTGTATAACAACAACATCATTAAAGAATGTTATGGAACAATTAAGGGTACGAGACAAACGACTGACAGATAGAAGATTAAAGGGGCAACCAGGGACATAAAGAACAGAATTTAGAGTTAAAGAGGATATGGGACTAGCTTGTCCAACTCCTAAGGCTTTTGCTTGTGAACAATTCGCTAATGTGACAGTGGGAAGGGATTGTGAATAAACAATGTTAGATAAAAGAAATCTATTACCAGAAATATGGTCCGAACCACCTGAGTCAATGACCCATGGTCCAAGAGTACTAGACTGTGAGACACACGCAACCTGATTACCAGTTTGAGCAACAGAAGCTATTTGAGATGATGTCTGCTTACTTACTTGATACTTAAGAAATTCATTATATTCCTCCTCAGATAACTTAACACCCTGATTACTATCCGTCTGAGCAACATGAGCATTCTGGTCACGTAAAGTATCATCACGTAAAGTATAGCATGACTCACGGATGTGTCCAATCCTGCCACAGTAACTGCACTTGGGTCGAACTCTCCCAGAACGACCTCAACCTCGATTCCCAGTATAACCTCCACCTCGATTCCCTATATTATTAGATGTCCGATTCCCCATTGTCTGAGGTGGCCGATTCTGCCGAGTCTGTGAAGCTAGAACAGAAGAATCAGTCGGTGATGGAACCATTATGTGACTAGGTGGCGCAGCAAGTCGAAGTAAACGAGAGAATAGATCATCTACTGTAGGGACCGTAGGACTAGCCAAAATCTGGTCACACACTAAATCAAGGTCACTTGGAAGTCCAACTAGTGTGAGTACGAGAAACATCTTCTGTCGTTGCTCCTGTTGTTTGTCCACACTAGCGGTGACAGGCATCAGCTTCTCAAATTCTTCCATGACTGCTTGTACCTGTCCCAAGTAAGTTGACATATCCAGTTCTTGTTTCTTCAAATTAGTCATCCGAGAGATCATATCATAGAAACGAGATATGTCATTAGTATACAGGGTGCGAGCCTTTTCCCAAACTGAATAACATGTCTAGAATGGACGAAATAGAGGCATTAACTTAGAATCAATAGATCGCCATAAAATACTGCACAACTGAGCATCAATCTTATCCCATTGTGCCGTAGCCTTATCATCACCATCACTAGTTTTCTTGGTTAAGTGATCTTGAACACCCTGACCTTTACACCATAATTCAACAGACGAAGCCCAAGCTAAATAGTTTGAACTTCCAAGAAGTGGTTCAGAAGTAATCAAAAGACTTGAATTTCCAACTCCAGAGTTTTTGGGACCAAAAACATCAAATCTGAGAGACATGGTTGTATTCAAAGTAACCTCTAACCAAGAATTTACAAAATAACACCAAATTGAGCAAAGAAATATCTGAAACAGTCACCAATTAAGCCAAAGAGAGCAGAAAAGGCTGGAACAGTAGCTGTAGATGTCGGAATAATCACTGTAGCTGCCGGAATAATCGGGAGTGGTCGGAATCTGATGAAACTTAGATGGGTAGGGTCGGAAATTGTATACGAGAACCAGAGAAAAAAGATCCGCGAGAAAAAACTGCCGGAACAGGGCTCACGCTCCGGCGCATGAATCAGACGCGCCGCCGGAGAGTATCTCCGGCGCATGAGGGCGCGTGGGTCGCCGAATTCCGACGGGTCTGACTGGGGTTTGGTCGCGGGACAGCAGCGGACCTTATGGTAGTGTCGGTTTTCGCACAACACTGCCAGAAAAGTATGTCTCCGATAGCAGCCACCGGAATCTGCACGGTGGTTAAATTCTCAAGTAAGCTGGAAAATTTCTTAGCTGTAATTTTCTCACCGTTGCTCTGATACCATGTGAGAAATATTATTTATCATCCAGAATAGTGTTTACAAGGAGCCCTATTTATAACTATCATACATCATACAGTACATGTATTTTCCCAGTGTGGGACAAGAACGACAACCCTAACTATATACAACTTAACCTTTCTAACACATCGGATGAGCAGTAGTATGTAGAATGTATAATATCTTAGAATCTTTCTTGATAAATAATATAATAATATAATGAAAATAGGTAATGATGTTAGTTTCTGGATATGGAGGACCTTAGCTTAGCTTGGAAGCTGAGAGAGGAGAGGGAGTTATAGAGAGAGAAACTAGAGAGAGAAACTATTTCACTAACTGAAGATCAGCATACCTGTACAGTGATATTTATAGAGTTATAACTAACTCTCAACTAACTAACTAATCTAACTAACTATCAACTAATCAGCTAATTAGTTATCTAACTATCACCATAATTAATTCTAACTGCTTTGTCTTCTATACACTGGTAGACTAACTACTAATACTCTAAGTCACATCTTGATCTCCAATACTCCCCCTCAAGCTGGTAGGTGTGAAAATATTGAACATCCCCAGCTTGGACTGCAAGAACTCATGCTGGTATCTTCCAAGGGCCATGGTCATGATGTCTGCTAGCTGATCCTTGGTTCCTAGGAAGTGTGTTCTAATTAACCCCATCTGAATCCTTTCTCTAATGAAATGGCAGTCTATTTCGATATGCTTTGTTCTTTCATGATAGACAGGGTTTGCAGCAATCTGTAGAGTTGCTTTGCTGTCACAAAACAGCTCAACTGGTAGTTCCAAGTGCTCACCCAGCTCTCTGAATAGACCTGCTATCCACACTACTTCTGAAACTGTACCAGCCATACTCCTATACTCAGCCTCTGCTGAGCTTCTTGACACTATTGATTGCTTCTTTGACTTCCATGATATCAAGGTGTCTCCATGTTTTATCAAGAAGCCTGTCACTGACCTCCTTGTGTTTGGGCATGAAGCCCAATCTGCATCACAGAATGCATGGAGCTTATTTGACTTCCTACTGCTTAACAATACTCCCAAACCAGGGTCCTTCTTGATGTATCTTACTATCCTAATAGCTGCCTCCATGTGTGACTTCTTTGGTTGCTGTATAAATTGACTCAAGGTCTGCACAGAAAAACAGATGTCTGGCCTAGTCAATGTCAGATATAAAAGCCTTCCAATCAACCTTTGATAGCTCCCCCTGTCTTCTAAGTCTTCATCTCCCTTTTCACCACTTACTTTATCCAGTTCTTTAGATGTCAGCTTCACATTCACATCCAGTGGAGTGCATGATATCTTTCCACCACTTATTCCTACATCACCTATGAGCTCCAAGGCATATTTTCTCTGGTTCATAAGAATCCTATCTTTGGATCTGCTAAATTCAATCCCCAAAAAGTATTTAAGATTTCCCAGATCTTTTATCTTGAAAGCTGCATGTAATTCTTCTTTGGTCTTGTTAATAAGCTCAAGGTCATTGCCTGTTATAAGCATATCATCTACATAGACTAATATGATTACTATCTTGTCTTCATATCTCCTGATGAATAGTGAATGATCAAGACTGCTTTGCCTGAATCCTGATCTCACAAGAGCATGAGTAAGTTTCACATTCCATTGTCGACTAGCCTGCTTCAAACCATATAGAGATTTAACTAGCCTGCAAACATGTCCTGTTTTCTCCCCCTGGCTAGTAAATCCTTCTGACAGAGTCATGTATACCTCATCATAAAGATCTCCCTGTAAAAAGGCATTGGACACATCCATTTGATGAATGTGCCAATGTGAAGCTGCTGCAAGGGATAAAACAGCTCTTACAGTAACAATCTTGACAACTGGGGAAAAGGTTTCATGGTAGTCAAAACCCTCTCTCTTATTGTACCCTTAGCAACTAGCCTAGCTTTGTATCCTTCAACAGATCCATCAGCCTTTAGCTTAATTTTGTACACCCATTTACATCCAATGGGCCTTTTGTGTGCAGGCAGTTTAACTAGTTCCCAGGTCTTGTTTTCTTCTAGTGCCTTAATCTCCTCTTGCATAGCATGGACCCACTTGGGATCAGATGCAGCTTCTTTGAAGCTCTTTGGTTCAACCAATGCTGACAATGCCTTCAAGTAAGTCTTATAAGCAGGTTTAATGAAGCTATAGGACATATATGCTGAGATAGGATAACAACATTTGTCAGAAGTGACTGTAGCTGTGAAAAAATCATCTAGCCAGGCAGGAGCCTTCTTCTCTCTTAGAGACCTCTTCAAGGGCTCCTGTGAAGTAGGAGGAGGTGGTATCTGCATGTCAGGTTCCTCCAAGTTCATCAAGTCATGGAGCATATCCTGTTCTTCTTCTTCTAAATCATCACCAATAGGTATCATTGATGGAATATCATCACCAACTGCAGAGTCCTCAGAATGAGGCACAGTTGTAGTAGGATTGTTCACAGAGAATTCATCATGTATAGTCTGATCTGGGACTGTGCCTGCTGGTTCAGGTGTCAAAGTGATTGAATGGTTACTAAAAGGGAAAGTGGTCTCCCTGAATGCAACATCTCTAGAAGTGAAGAATGATCTGTTCTTCAAATCATACAAGATGTATCCCTTACTAACAGTAGAATATCCCATATGCACAGCCTCAATAGCTCTTGCCTCAAATTTATCAGTGACTGGCAGCTTCTTGGCATAACATAAGCAACCTATCACCTTAAGATGACTCAGGCTTCCTTTTGTTTTATGAAACAACTCATGGGGTGATTTGCCTTGCAACACAGCAGAAGGCAGCCTGTTTATGAGATATACAGCACCAAGAATACAATGTCCCCAAAATCTAAGGGGTATGGATGCCTGAAATCTTATAGCTCTATCAGTTTCAAGGATATGTCTGTATTTCGTTCAGCCACACCATCTTGTTGTGGTGTGTACACACAGGTCCTTTGATGTACTATCCCATGTGTTGTGAAGAGATGATTACATTCTGTGTTGATGAACTCACTACCATTGTCAGATCTTACAACTTTTAGTCTTTTGTTGAACTATGTTTCTATCAGCTTAAGAATATTCCTTAAAACAACAATCACATCACTTTTGAGCTTAAGCAAGAGGACATATATCACAGTCATCCAGCCCCTTACTAGCACTATTCTTTATGCCTAATAGACTTTGTACACTTCTAATGGAAGCATGTCCAAATCTTCTATGCCACAGCTTTACATCAATTGTCTCCTTTCCTGCATGCAATCCTGTTATTCTGTTATCCTCCTTTGCTTTGGATTTCCCTTTTCTATCAGAAGATGTAGGAGTCAGCAAGTAGAGTCCATGGTGCTCTCTACCAATCCTCTTCACCTTCCTATTTGAGAGGTCCTGGAAGACACAAAAATCAGGGTAGAATATTACTGAGCAATTCATATGTCTTGTTGCTTTTGACACTGACAAGAGATTGTA
Source organism: Petunia x hybrida (assembly GCA_037355625.1). Taxonomy (NCBI): domain Eukaryota; kingdom Viridiplantae; phylum Streptophyta; class Magnoliopsida; order Solanales; family Solanaceae; genus Petunia; species Petunia x hybrida. The sequence goes on from JBBBVM010000595.1 coordinate 726,101, forward strand.
TCTGAAATCTGGTACATACAACACATTGTTCATTCTTTCTCCCTGTCCAAAATCATAGGTCCCTACATGGGTCACACTGGTTATCTGCCCATTAGGTAGATGAACCTTTTTTCCTTTTGATCCTTTGGTTTCTATCATATTTCTCAACATTTTCTTGTCAGACACCATGTGATTACTAGCACCAGTATCCACAATCCATTCTCTATTCACTTCATCTGCTACAAATGAATAGATGTTACCTGTCATGTTGGATGATTCAATGAAATGTTCCTTGTTCAGCATTCTGACAATCTGCTCATACTGATCCTGAGTTAATTGTGGCTGAACACCCTTTCCTTGTGTGACTTGCTCACCTCCGGAGTAGCTGCTACTTCCAACTTCAGGTCTCTTCTCAGTTGCATCTTCTATCAAGGCATTGTGTGCTTCATTCATTCCTGCCTTCTTCTTATACATTGAGTCTGACTGATTTTGACCTCTTGGAGCTTTTTAGCATTCTTCTCTTGTGTGGCCTCTGATTCTGCAGTAATCACAATACAGGTTGTAGTTTCTCTTTTGCCTTTGATTTCCTTGATATCCTTGCTTCTGGTATCCTTGATTACTCTGTCTTCCTGAATTCTGTTTGTTCTGATAGTTTCCTCCCCTGTTGCTCATTAATGCAGTCATTTCATTTCCTTCACTTGGACCACTGGATATGGTCCTTTGACTTTCTCTTTCCATCATCATAGAATAAGCTTTGTTTACTGAAGGTAATGGTCTGGTCATCAGAATCTGACTTCGTGCTTGTTCATATGTTTCATTTAATCCCATCAAAAACTGCATCAGTTTCAGCATTTGCAGATGTGCAATAAAGTCCCTTGACTTTGTGCAATCACAGCTTGGAGGAGGCACTAAGCACTCAAATTCATCCCAAAAGATTCTTAGCTTAGAGTAATATGTTGCTATCGATTGAGTCCCCCGATTCATGCTTCCTATTTCTTTGTGCAAAAAGAAAACCCTAGATCCATCAATCTGATCAAACTGTTCCTTCAGATCATGCCAAACTACACTTGCATTTGTGGCATAAACTATTCCACTGAACAATTCTTTTGAGACACAGTTCATAATCCACGATAACACAATAGCATTGCATCTATCCCACAAATTCACATGATTTGGGCCAAAATCTTCTCTCCTACAGGTTCCTTCTATTAACCCTAGCTTATTTCTTCCTAAAATTGCAATTCTCATAGCTCTACTCCAAACAGAGTAATTTTCAGATCCAGTGAGTTGAATCGGAATCAAAATTGTACTTGATGTATCAGAAGGCTGTAGATATAGTGTATGATTGTGATCAAATACCTCATTTCCACTGTGTACAGCGGTTCCAGTTCCATTCCCAGTTTCTTCAGTCGCCATTGATGAATTCCTCTACTTCTCTGATTGCTTCTTCTTTATGCTAGCTCAATTCCTCATTCAAGGAGCCATTGGCTCTGATACCATGTTAGTTTCTGGATATGGAGGACCTTAGCTTAGCTTGGAAGCTGAGAGAGGAGAGGGAGTTATAGAGAGAGAAACTAGAGAGAGAAACTATTTCACTAACTGAAGATCAGCATACCTGTACAGTGATATTTATAGAGTTATAACTAACTCTCAACTAACTAACTAATCTAACTAACTATCAACTAATCAGCTAATTAGTTATCTAACTATCACCATAATTAATTCTAACTGCTTTGTCTTCTATACACTGGTAGACTAACTACTAATACTCTAACTCACAACTTGATCTCCAATAAATGAGCAGATATCAGTCGAATGCACCTTAAAGAAGGTTAATAGTTCTGTGTGTAGCGTGGTAGTCAAATAAAAGGGTCTAACATAACCGATAAACTATGTACCAAAATGGTAGCGTACTACACCAGCAGCACCTCACTTATGAGTTATATTATCACATGCACAATCAATATTTAATTTAAAACTGTGTAAATGAGGCAAAGTCCAGGTAACTTGGATGATAGACCTGTGTAGAGGGAAAAGACAGGGTGCAGTAAGTAACTACCATTACTAAAGAAGAGTTTTAAGGTAACAAGGCAGTTTAAAACCAAGCGTTGAAAAATACCAAGTGCTATAGGAAAGGGGAGCATCTATGGGTGTCAATGGTTCGGTTCGGTCTATTTTTTCATGAAATTTATATCATATCAATTTTTCGGTTACTCTATTGTGCATAACCAAAATAAGACTTTTCAAAACCGTCCCATTCATGTCGGTTTTGCTTCGGTTTCTGTTCGGTTTGGTTAATATTTGGTAAAAATTTTTAGAACTTTGTGGTAGAGTCGTACCATTATTTGAATGTACCATTTTATGTAAAATATCTATAAATTTAATATAACACATAAAGTATGACTTACGATAATATTTGAATAAATAATAACTCTTGAATGGTCGTAACTAATTATTTAAGTACTCGACATATTTACGTTCTCCAGTATCGAGCTACAAGTGATTGTCATTCTCTATTAAGTAGATAATAGAACACGATACTATATATATGACTTTGGTAAAATTTATTTATAAGGCAATTAAAAAGACATTATTCTATAATTATATTAAAAAATCAATGAAGCAAAGACAAATGAATTATAATAACACGAGTTGGCAGATATTGATTAAATATAACTCAAGAACTAGAACAATAAAAGATTAAGTATATGCTAAGAGAAATTTAAACGAGTAGACAAATATTTGATACCTTGGTCACTTAGTAGCTTGATATATGCACAAATTTATTAGTCGTACCAATTGATTTTGTTTCAACAGGATTATACGGGTGCAGATGAGTTTGGTAGTTTGTACTTTCGGTGCTAATTAGTATATGCAACGTTGTGTTTCCATCACTTCATGGTCCAAGACCTCGACTAAAAATGTTTGCTTATATTTATTTTTAGACTTAACACATAAAATATATATATTGTGTGTGTAAATATATTCGGTTCGGTTCGGTATTTTTTTGGTTTTTTTTCTTTTATAAAAAAACCTACCCTAATTATTCGGTACGGTTATAAAGTTATATTCAAACCATCGGTTTTGCCAAAAATAACCTAAAAATCGATTCGGTTCGGTACGGTTCTGTCGGTTAGATCGGTTTTTCAAAAACCATTGACACCCCTAGGAGCATCTATTTTATGTGCAAGTAACCGTCTATGTATTCTCTCCGTTTCACTATGTCCTAATTTGAATATGCTCAGAGTTTAATAAAAAATTGAAGCCTTTTTGAAGTATGTGGCCTAAACTATACTTTAGATATTTGTATCGTTATAAATCATTTCATTAAGGGTAAATCATTAATTTTAAAGTTAAATTGTTTGCAAATTTAAAAACATGTCAGTCATTTTAGAACAGACTAATAAAAAATGCATCAAGCATGGGCTAATTTCATAGATCAGTAGACTTTCCCGTACTCAAAGTGAAAATAACGCAAAAGTGCAGTATGAGATGTCCAATGATCACGCCAATGATCACGCCAGATGTTACAAGGAGGATCCCGAGACAATATTCCAAGTGATACCATGTTTACAGATATTATGTTCTTTAACAATTTTCTTCCAAATAGGGGTGTTCACGGTTTGGTTCGGTTGATTTTTGATCAAAATCATAACCAAACTAATTTAATCAATTTTTAAATTCTTAAAACCATGGGGTTGATTTAATTTATCAGTTTTTTACAAACAAAATAACAATGAGCATAAAAAATGATAATAGTGGCATACGCAGGATTTTTTATTAGTGGTGTGAGAATCTAGCTTTAACAAAAAAAACCTTGAAATAGGCAGTTGCTGAAGGGATTCGAACATTGGACTAAAAGGTTGAAACTGTTAAGTTAATTGAGAATGCATTTTGATTATGACAAAAAAAATGTGATATCTAAAACAATCTATGTGCTTCTCGCAGGGTTTCGGACCCTATTGCTTGAGAATTGATTCTGTGGATCATAAATTGATTCTCCTTCAAAGTCAGCTATGGAAAGTTTGATTGTCAGCGCCCTTTTCGCAAGGATGGTTTTGCTCTTGCCTTATTCTCTGGAGATATTAATATCTCTAAGAGAATCAAATCTCTTGGGTCAAATCTCTCTATCATCGGATCCCATCAATCTATCCTATCACATCTCATTCAAGATTCTGCCTTGATCTCCCGCAACGGTCTCCCTGCCTTGTTACTATTTATTCAAGAGTTTCTGAAGATCTCCTTACGCTTCTGATTACCATCTACAATCTTTGAGTCTTTTACTTACAAACTGTATTCCTGAGAGTCTACTAGTGTTTAACAAGAAAAGAAAGAGAGATTGTGTAGTGAGGTAATAGTTGTGTCACTGAAGTTTGGTCTAGTTATCTATAAATCAGACACTGTCGTTAGTGGTGAGCGAAGGATTAAAAACCACCAGTGAGAAGACGTTCGTGGTTAACGATAAACCATACTTGTAATTTTGTTCAGTAAAGAGCTTAAAGAGAGATCACTCCCTTGTGACCCAAGGGGACTGGATTAGGAACCAATTGGTTCTGAACCAGTATAAATACTCTGTGTCGTTCCTTGTTTACAGCTTTTCTTTCTGCATTATTTATCTTACAGTCAACTTACGAATTGATCAGTCGGCTAAAAATTAGTAGTTTAAATAATTCACCCCCCTCTTGTATTCATCAATTGGTATCAGAGCTTGGTCTCACATTTTGTTTGTTTTGCCTTACAGCAAGTGAGTAAAGATCATGTCTACACACGTTGTCAACGGTGCTCTATTACAAGAGGGAACTTCTGCCACCCGGCCTCCCTACTTCAACGGGAAACATTACAGCCACTGGAAAATCCGCATGGAAACCTATGTCAAGTCAGTCGACTTGAAGGTCTGGCATGTAATCAAGAAAGGTCCCTATACCATTCCAACTGGTGCCACTACTAAGAAGGAAGATGACACGGATAAAACCTCGATTCCCTTGACTTGGATGACTATACTGATGAGCAAAGGGAAGTAATTCAATTGAATTACAAAGCCGTGAATATTCTCTACAATGCTATAAGCGGTGAGGAATGGGAAAAGATTTCCAGCTGTGATACTGCAAAAGAAATTTGGGATAAGCTGGAGGTAACGTATGAAGGTACCAGTAAAGTGAAAGAAACCAGAATCAATCTTCTAGTGTATGAGTATGAACTATTTCAAATGAAAGATGGAGAATTTGCTGAAGACATGTTTGCTAGATTCAGCAAAATTATTGGGGAACTCAAAGCTCTTGGAAAAATCTACTCCAGTGGTGAGCATATAAGGAAGATTCTGAGAAGTCTGCCTACTACCTGGCAACCCAAAGTTATTAACATCGAAAGCGGAGATCTCAACAAAATATCTTATGACGAACTCAGAGGAGATCTGATTGCTTTTGAGAAAACACACTTGAAACGTAATGCGATGGAAGAGAAAAAGAAAACTGTAGCCTTCAATACTACAGTGGAAGAAGTCGACTATGATCAGGATGTTGAAGAAGACGACATCCAAGAACAACTTGCTATGATGTCCAGGAACCTGAATGGTCTGATAAATCGCAGACGTCAATTCAGGAAAGGAAAGGCTCAATTCAAGAAAGATCAAACCAACTACAGGAATGAAGATCGATGCTTTGAATGCGGCAAACAAGGACACATTGCAACAAACTGTCCCGACGCCAAAAGAAAAGGTAAGAATAGATCTTATGCAGCATGGAGTGATGAAGATACAGCCGATGCTGAGCAAGATGAAGCAGCCAACATTTGCTTCATGGCCTCAGACAATTCTACCAGCAGTGGGATCAAGTCAAACGACTCAAGTGAGGTACATTGTGAACTATGTATTGAAAATTCCAGAAACCTTGATGAAGTTCTAGATGAGCTAGAAAATGCACTTAGAAAAATAAAGAAACTTAGTAAAGAAAAGGAAGAGTGGGAGATGAAACTAGAAATAGTCGAGACAGAAAATGAATTTCTGAAAGAAGAAATGAATCAGCTCAAACTTAAGCTTAACAGTTATAGGAAATCCGCCAGTCAAAGCTCGGTAGGATCAAATAGCTTCTATAGGTCTGCTAGATCCTCTATGTCTCCAAAAGAAACTATGCCCATATGTTATCACTGTGGTGAAATTGGTCATGTATTTAGAAGATGTCAGAAAAGAAATCCTGGAAAGTGGATTTGGAGACCAAAAGTCAAAACTGAAGCTAGCACCTCTAAGACTAACCCCCAAGGACCCAAGCAAGCTTGGGTACCTAAGCATACTTAAATACTTTGTTTTGCAGGGACACCACAACAGACCAACAATGATGAGAAAATGGTTTCTTGATAGTGGTTGCTCCCGACACATGACTGGAGATAAACAACTGTTCAAATCCATAACCAAGATCGATGGAGGTTCTGTTAAATTTGGAGGGGATGCCAAAGGAAAGATTGTTGGCATTGGGATTATCTCTTTAAGTCCAACCTGTGACATCAAGGAAGCTTTTCTTGTTGATGGACTTAAACACAATCTCCTTAGTATCAGCCAACTTTGTGATGGAGGGTACAAGGTAAAGTTTGAATCCAGCAGATGCATTATTCATGACACCAAAGGTAAGGTAGTTCTCTCCGGATCCAGAGAAAACAACATCTATGTTCTCAACAATGGTAAGCCTTCTACAGGTAAACACTTATGTCTTGCTTCCATTACCAATGACCCCTGGACGTGGCATAGGAAATTAGGTCATGCCAGTATGTCCTTGATTGAAAAACTGTCTAAACAGGAATTAGTAATTGGACTACCAAAGCTTAACTTTTCAAAAGATCATATCTGCGATGCATGTCAACTTGGTAAGCAAACTAGAACCTATTTTAAAGGAAAAGATATTGTCTCTACCTCTAACCCCTTAGAACTATTGCATATGGACCTGTTTGGTCCAACTAGAACTGCTAGTATCGGAGGTAAAAGATATGCTTTTGTGATTGTTGATGATTACTCTTGTTTTACTTGGGTTATGTTTTTATCTAATAAAGATGATGCATTTAAAAGTTTTGAAGTTTTCTGCAAGAAAGTCCAAAGAGAGAAAGGCTACTACATTTCCACTATCAGAAGTGATCATGGAGGGGAATTCGAAAGCAAAGTCTTTGAAGAATTCTGCAACTCTCATGGATTCACTCACAATTTCTCCTCTCCTCGAACTCCTTAACAAAATGGCGTTGTAGAAAGAAAGAATCGCACTCTTCAAGACATGGCCAGAACTATGTTAGTTGAACACTCACTTCCAAATCATTTTTGGGCTGAAACTGTAAGTACTGCATGTCATATTTTGAATAGATGCCTCATTCGTCCTATCCTCCATAAAACTCCCTACGAACTTTGGAAAGGCAAGAGACCAAATATTAGTTACTTTCATCCCTTTGGTTGTAAATGTTTTATTCATAACAATGGTAAAGATAATCTTGGTAAGTTTGATCCACGTAGTGATGAAGGAATTTTCTTAGGGTACTCTAACACTAGCAGATCATACAGAGTATTTAATAAGAGAACCTTAACAGTTGAAGAATCCATGCATGTTGTTTTTGATGACTCCTTGATCCATGTCGAGAAAGGTAATAACGCAGATGACGATGAAGTTGAACCAGCTCCTTCCAGTCCATCAGAAACTACCGTGATAACCATTGAGTCTCATAATCCTCAAGTCCAGGAGGCTAAGGATTCAGACTCTACTCCTGAACAGACTATGTCGACCTCACAGCTCAAAGAACTGGAAGTGGTCGTGCCAAATGAATGGAGAAGTGATCCTGACTATCCACAGAAGTATATCATTGGGGATCCACGAGAAGGTATGAAAACGAGAAACTCACTTAAATCTAATCTGGCTTTCATCTCACAGATAGAACCAAAGAAGATAGATGAAGCTCTTCAAGATGATTCTTGGATTCTTGCCATGAAAGAAGAGCTCGATCAATTTGAGAGAAACCAGGTATGGGAGCTCGTTCCTAGACCCAAAGGCAAATCTGTTATTGGTACCAAATGGGTGTTCAGAAACAAACTCAATGAAGAAGGTAAGGTGGTAAGAAACAAGGCTCGTCTAGTGGCTCAAGGCTACTCTCAGACAGAGGGAGTCGACTACGACGAGACATTCGCCCCTGTTGCTAGACTTGAATCTATTCGCATGCTTCTAGCTTTTGCCTCTTTCAAACAATTTAAACTCTTTCAAATGGATGTGAAAAGTGCTTTCCTAAATGGGTTTATTAAAGAAGAAGTTTTTGTCAAACAACCTCCAGGTTTTGAAAATCCTAAATTCCCTCATCATGTGTTCAAACTTTCCAAAGCCCTTTATGGTCTTAAACAAGCACCTCGTGCTTGGTATGAAAGACTAAGCTCATTTCTACTAGCACACGGATTTTTCAGAGGAAAAAGTGATAAAACCCTTTTTATACAAAAAACTTCCTCTGACATACTCATTATTCAAATTTACGTTGATGATATCATTTTTGGTAGCACTAATCCAAAATTATGCAAGGAGTTTGAAGTACTTATGCAGGGGGAGTTTGAAATGAGTTTGATGGGAGAACTCACATTCTTTCTCGGACTCCAGATCAAGCAATGTGAAAACGGCATCTTTATTTGTCAATCTAAATATTCCAAAGAACTTATTGTTAAGTTTGGAATGAATGATGCAAATCCTGCTAAAACTCCCATGAGCCCAGCTACACATCTGGTAAGTGACTCAAAAGGTACAAGTATCAATGCCTCACTTTATCGAGGTATGATCGGATCACTACTCTATTTAACTGCCAGTCGACCAGATATAATGCTTTCCGTATGTAAATGTGCTCGCTTTCAGTCAGCTCCCAAAGTATCTCATCTTACTGCAGTTAAAAGAATCCTTCGTTATCTTGTTGGCACAGTTAACTATGGTTTATGGTATCCTCGAACACAATTCTTTGATCTTATTGGTTTCTCAGACGCTGACTATGCAGGTGACAGGGTTGACAGAAAAAGCACCAGTGGTGCAAGTTTTTTTCTTGGAAAGTCTCTTGTTTCTTGGCACAGCAAGAAACAGGACTGTACTGCTCTTTCTACAGCTGAATCTGAATATGTTGCTCTAGGACATTGTTGCACTCAACTCCTTTGGATGGGCAAACAGCTCTCTGATTATAACCTATTTTTTAAACCCATCCCCATGCTATGTGATAATACTAGTGCAATTGAACTTTCCTACAATCCAGTTGATCATCCTAGGACTAAGCATATTGATGTTCGTTATCATTTTATTAGAGATTATGTTCAGGATGGTGACGTTGATATTGCCTTTGTTAGCACTGATTTTCAATTAGCTGATATTTTCACAAAACCTCTTTTAGAAGAACGATTTTGTGCTCTACGTGACTTACTTGGAATTTTGCCTGATCCCTCTTAATTTTCCTCAGTTTATTACCTTAAGTATTTTTGTACTTTCCTTACCAGACTTTCTTAATTGTTAATGCTTATTTTACTATGTAATTATTACCTTTTGCTCCTTTACTTGTCATTATTACTGTCTTCAGTTGAAAAGCTGTCAGGCGGCGTGGAAAGCGGTTCCCAAAAGTCTGCACCCTGTCCTTTCCTCTCCATCAGCCATCACGTCTCTTCAGTTCATCTACCACTCACACGACACCTCCTTTCCTTTCCCTTTCCCATTCCTTTTAACCTCTCCATTCCCACAAATTCACTCCATCTCTCTCCCTCTCCTCAAAATACCTCCATTACAATGGTTCGCAAAACATCATTCTCTGCACGCCGAAGCCAGCGCACTAAATCAAAACCACCCACCACATCTACCACTCCGGTTCCGATAGAATCAGAACACTCCGAAAACACCATATCTACTTATCAAAGCCCAAACCGAAACCCTATGTCTTCAAAAAAAGCCGGTAAAAGACCCATGCAATGCCCTGATGATGAATGTGTTAAAAGGCCCAAGAAAGAATTCTCTCTTGCCGACCTGGATGAAACCCTAGATTTCTGGGATGCCTCTGCTTGTGAAAAGCTTGTCACTCTTAAGGACAAACCTCTGGCTCATGGTAGACTTGTGGACCTGGAGACCATGGATTCTCTCAATTGCTCCCTAACTCCATGGTTTGCTGCTCAGGACTGGGCAAGTTTCTTCTCTACCGAACCTGTTGAAATTCCTGAGGATCTGGTAAGGCTCTTTTATGCTAATCTCCGTCCCTGTTCTTCTGGTGGGTTTGAAACAATGGTGTTGAACACACGCATCGTCATTACTAAAGCTATTCTTTGCCGCATTCTGGGCTGTAAGTCTTCTGGTTACTCTGACTTTTTTAAAATCTCCTGGCCTGCTGATTTTGAGGTCTCGTTTGACCAAGCCAAAACCTTTCTCTCTGATAAGACTGATGTTCCTGAAGGGCAACTAGGCCCCCTTGACCTATCTTTTGAAATGCGTGTTCTTGCCCATATTGTTGGTACTACCTTGCTTCCTCGGACTGGGTCTCTTAGTTCTCTGTCTCAGCGCGACACCCTGATTGTCTATTGTCTGGTCACTAAGAAGAAATTTGATTTAGCTACCTGGATTATTGAATACATGCTTGAAAGTACTGCTGAATGTGCATCCCTTCCATATGGCATCCTCATAACTCGTATCCTACATTTTTATAAAGTGAATGTCTCTGAGTGGAAAACCTTCTCTTTAACTGCTTGTTACAATTCCCGTACTTTTGCTTCTATGGGGGTATGTTCATCTTAATGACTCCTGGGTTCGTAAAGAACCAAAATCCCCCAAGCCTGTTGATGATTTTGCTGGTCCCTCTAAGGTTTCTGCTCCAGTTGAAACTGAGCCTGCAGGTAAGTTCAAAGATGTTCTGGCTGATGTAAATGACCTGGTGCTAAGCTTGCACTACAAATGTGACAAGGCCTTTGAGGATATTGCTGAACTTAAGTTGGATGTAGGCAGATTCTCTCTTAAGCTTGATAATGCTGTTACAGACTCTGCTGCTGCCTTAAGACAGGTTCATGAACGTATTGATGCTGTCTCCACAGACGTTCAAGCCAGAATCACTGCCATGTCCACTGATGTTCAGACTAAGCTGGATCGTATGACTGGCAATGTTGTGAACACTCTTACTTATTTTCTTGCTCCTCGCTAAATTTAACTACTTGGGTCTGTAATATTCAGGATAACCTAGCACTGCTGTGCTTATTTTGCTTGCTCCTTTTTGGTTGATGCCAAGGGGGAGAACAGACTTTAGCTTAATTATGTGAATATTGAATTATCCGTGTTATGCTTTATGTCTTCTGTTTTAAGGGTAACTCACTCAGGGGGAGTCAACTAACCTCCCTACCTGTTACCTATCAAAAATGAGCTAACACTCAGGGGGAGCTATCAAATTCAGGGGGAGTCAACTATCAGCTTCAAACAGTCGACTTCAGAAACAAAGGGAAGTATACTAGCACATTCTCTCTCTCACTTTTTGTCATCACCAAAAAGGGGGAGATTGTTAAGTTAATTGAGAATGCATTTTGATTATGACAAAAAGAATGTGATATCTAAAACAATCTATGTGCTTCTCGCAGGTTTTCGGACCCTATTGCTTGAGAATTGATTCTGTGGATCATAAATTGATTCTCCTTCGAAGTCAGCTATGGAAAGTTTGATTGTCAGCGCCCTTTTCGCAAGGATGGTTTTGCTCTTGCCTTATTCTCTGGAGATATTTATATCTCTAAGAGAATCAAATCTCTTGGGTCAAATCTCTCTATCATCGGATCCCATCAATCTCTCCTATCACATCTCATTCAAGATTCTGCCTTGATCTCCCGCAACGGTCTCCCTGCCTTGTTACTATTTATTCAAGAGTTTCTGAAGATCTCCTTACGCTTCTGATTACCATCTACAATCTTTGAGTCTTTTACTTACAAACTGTATTCCTGAGAGTCTACTAGTGTTTAACAAGAAAAGAAAGAGAGATTGTGTAGTGAGGTAATAGTTGTGTCACTGAAGTTTGGTCTGGTTATCTATAAATCAGACACTGTCGTTAGTGGTGAGCGAAGGATTAAAAACTACCAGTGAGAAGACGTTCGTGGTTAACGATAAACCATACTTGTAATTTTGTTCACTAAAGAGCTTAAAGAGAGATCACTCCCTTGTGACCCAAGGGGACTGGATTAGGAACCAATTGGTTCTGAACCAGTATAAATACTCTGTGTCGTTCCTTGTTTACAGCTTTTCTTTCTGCATTATTTATCTTACAGTCAACTTACGAATTGATCAGTCGGCTAAAAATTAGTAGTTTAAACAATTCACCCCCCTCTTGTATTCATCAGAAACATATGTTCTTACGCAAGCTCACCTATCAATGCTTTTATTTCAATGGTGTCATTCTTTATTTTTATACGCAATTTTCTGTTTTCCTTTATTATTGTATTTATATTTTTAACAAAAATTTTGATCAAGTGTGTCGGATGACAACGGTAACCAAGGGGTAAATCCGCCCCTGATGATAAAGAGGACCATAAATTTTTTTGTTCACTTAAAACGCTCACATATGTTATAGAAAAGAAATATTAGTAATTCAACAGACACTATAAATTGTATAATATTTTGCATATCATTAAGAAAAGCTGAATAATACACAATAAATTTATCTGCTGCTAGTGGACCATCTGCCAAACTTTTTCTTATTAACAATATTATCCTATCATGAGCACATTTTATGTTCATATACAAGTCGAAATAGTAATTCCAATTCATCCACATTTTTATGCAAATAAAGTTCTAACCAAGAGTTACTTGTTACTGATGGTTAAGAGTGATTATACTAAATCATGAGTAATACAAGATGTGATAACCGTTTGCTACAAGTGGATCACCTTATTTTTATTATAAGTTGTAGTGTTGTTAGATTCTTGTTGGGCTTAAGAATATAATTAGTTAAGTCCATTTCATTTAACCTACTATGTAACCAAAACCAAATCAAATATCATCGGTTATTAAAAACCAAACAAAACCAAATAAAACCAAATCAAAATCAATAAAATATCGGTTATTTTAATTAAGCTGGTTCGATTTTCAACTTGAGTCGGTTTTTAACTAAATCGTGAACACCCCATACTTCCAAAACATGAGAGTCAGTTTTTGAAATTATGAGATGGGTAGGGGAAATTATCCAATTACGATATTTGAAGTGGAGGACTTTCGTCCAAAGGACATCAGGTTGTGCGAGAAACTGCCAAGTCAACTTCGCTAGTAAGGCAAGATTATGTCCTAAAGTTTTACGGATGCAAAGCCCACCATTTGGTTTGGGTAATCTGACAAGGTCCAAACTCACAAGGGTGTAATTTTTTTATGAGAATCAATCGAACCCCATAAGAAATTAAACTGGACATGGGTAATGCGAGTGCGAAACTTTTTTGTGGTATATAGTTCATTTTCACAACATTTACTTAGATAGCTGAAGCGATAGAATTGATTAAAGTGGCAGGACCAAATAAGGTAAGGATAATTTTTTATTTCTCATAAAATTAGATGATCAAATATGCAAAATCGAGGAGAGAGCCAATCTATCAAAGTGATAGATATTATTGGAAAAGATAATTTTTGATTTCGCTACGTTAAAGCGTTGGCCTGAACTAACAAAAAGGCAATTGAAAATGTTGACAAATGTAATGGCATTAGTCAAATTTGCCTAGGCAAATAGGTCATCATCGAATAAAAGATGGGAAATAAAGGGACCGAATGCCAAACCTAAGAGAAGTCTAGGATTTGTTGTTAACCGCATTGAAGATTTGATGCAATAAAGACTTCATACAAATAATGAAGATATAGGGCGAAAGAGGGTCGCCCTGCAGAATTTCGCTGTATGGTTGAAAGAAAGTAGTGGGCATGCCATTAATTAAGATGAAAATGAAAGTGGAGGAAATGAAACTATGGGAGGGTCTGTCTAACGGAGAAGACTAAAGACTAGGTACAATTAATCTCTCTCTTTCTCTTTTTCAAAATTTCTTAACAGGGAACTACTTGCACTTTTATTTTGCTCTTACTAAAAAACTTTGAATAAAACAAGTTTCATTGGTTTTATAGCTTCATGGGGCGGATGAAAATAGGAGTAAGAACATATACTACAATGGACGATGTGCATTCGTCACGGCAAATTTCTATTATGCGTGTTTAATTCCCCGGATGAAGCTGATCAATTGATGTGCCTTCAGACGGACAACCGCCTTCTGCGCGTAAGTAGATCTTGGGATAGTCAAAGTAGCATGTAGTGTTATGATTGTGTTTACGGTAAATGCGTTCATTATTTAGTAGTTGGATTAGCATTTTCTTATGGGAGTATATCAATCTTCGCTGATCTTTATCTAAAGTGCTTCCTTATTTCGCCTTTGAGGAGATTGCCCTAGTTAAATTTTTTTTTCTCACGCTATTAGTTGGTTTTGAGAGCACTCCTATTTTAACATTGCTACTGTCTTTTTCTTTTTTTTTTTTCATTTAAAATGAGATATCTACCCTAGCCTGTGGCAATTAAGCAGGTATATGAATTTGAGATAGCTATCTATTTTTAAATTTTTTTGTACTTTATCATTATCTACACACGGTTAAATATTTGTAGCATGAAACAGTTTTTTTGTGGACTATAACTTCTTTTTACTTTGTGATACGTGAACTAATCTTCTACAATATAGTATTTAATTTTTTTCTCTATCTTCTTTCTCACCATTTTTTCTTTTCTACAAGTTGACTCATCAAAATTTGGATTCTTTATCAATTGAATTTGAGGGTATGAGTTGTGCAAGTTGAATTGTTTTTTCTAATACCCATGCATGGCAATAAATTTCCTCCATATTCTCTCAAATTCTGTGGTAGTGAGGCTATCAAACACTGCGGAGAAATATTCTGCCTTTGCATATTTTCTATTCTGACCTCAATCCCCTTCAGCTTGTTAGCGACCTTACTGAAAACATGAAAAATGAAAAATCTGTGAATTGCGTCTGGCATCACTTCACTAATGGCAGCCCTGATGCTTTCAACTTGATCTGTTAAGATTGCTTTAGGATGAACACCTCCCTTGGCTGTCAACCATGTCGAGAAAGCTGACTTGAAAGTTGGTGTACCCTCATAAGAAACAAGAGCACATTCCAGTAGTATAGACTGCTCGTGCTGATTGACACCAACAAAGGAAGCAAATGGCATGTTATAACCATTTACAAGGTAGGTTGTATCAAAGCATATCACATCATGGAACTTTTCATATGCATACCTACACTTGGTATGAACGAACAAGACGTTACGAAGTATACCAGTATTATCTTCATCTATAGAGTAGAAAACTTTTCTATTCTTTGACTGCATTTTGCAAAAAAAGTTGCGTAACGACTTTGCATCCCCGTTTTGCAAAGTGAGCAACCTAGCCTGTTAAATAAAACTTTTACAGTCCTTTGGTGTACAACTCATATTTTTGGGGCCGCCACTAGATAAAACTTCCACAATCCTTATGTTTTTTCTAACTTTTAAGTTGGCTCTGTCATGAGCTATGTGTGTTCTCTCCAAAAATCTGTTCATTTACATGTGTCCGGCAATCAGCTGTGATAGGGAATAGTCCAGATCGTGAAAATGATCTGTACAGACTATAGAAACTCTACATCTTCCATCTGGCTCCAATATACCACTAACTCTAGCGAGATAGTTAACTCTCTTGGTGCATTTCAAGGATTTAAATTTTCTTCTCCAATCACAACTAAATAGCACATATTTAACTTTATCATCAACATCTTTAGACTATGATATTTTCACCACACTAAAACCCTTCGATCTTAATTGTTCTTTAAAGAATTTAAATAGTGAATCTGTACTTCTAAATTTCATTCTTACTCTTGGACCTACTAATAAAGCTTCTTCAGTAAACTGATCCACCATTTCCGAATCCTCACCATTTTCACACTCTTCAGTTGAAGTGTGCCCTCCTTATCCATCGGCATCTACGCCTGAATTAAAATTGTCATTGGAATTAATACTCATTTCACTATCTTCATCGAGCAAGCTGTCATCTTCTGACATTCTTAAAATATTATTGAAGGGACGTATGCACTACTTGGGTTCATAGAAGTTTCATTGTTTGAATTCGTTGTTGTTTTTGAAGAAATAGAGGCCACATAGAACTATAATTTTTTTTAGGGTTTGGATTATGTATACAATACACGAAACAATTAGGAGGAAAAATAATGTTAAGCTGACTCACCGTATAGCTCTACTTATTCTGAAAGATTGCGGTGACATAACCGTATATTGTAAGTATAATATATGCAAGAACATGTGATAAATTCTTTGGCTCAAAGCCTTAAAAAGTTCATGTTATGATTAATTTATTTTGGCGGGAAACAAGTTAGGCTATTTGGAGTCAAAAGTAGCAAGGACAGGATAAATATATCACAGTTTTTGGCAATTCTTTGGCCGTGCGTATTTGGTCAAGTAGCATTCTATTTAATATTAGTGTCCACCATAATATCTGCGTCTCTGCTGGAAGGAAAGTAAGGCCTCCTGAAAATCTTTTTCCGAAAATCAGGAAATGGTGTCTTTGTGAAGTAGAATTCTGAATAAGCCAGCTGCCACAATAAGAAATTACTTATTCTCTGGTCACCTGCCGTTCTTATGAGTAAATCAGGGTTGGGAAATTTGAGATACTTGGTTGCAAGTTCTTGCTCAAATATATTTTGGTCAATATCTTCCAACTGTAGAAGACCTTTCTTTACTTTACTGGAAATGCTCTTAGTTGCTTGTAATATATCATCACGTCCTCCATAGTTTACTGCAATCACTAGGTGGACGCCACAAATATTGCCTTTTGTTGTCTCCTCTGTTAATGCTATGCAGTTTTGTAATGTCATGGGAAGGTTGGATCTACAGCCAATCACAGACACTCGTACTCCAAACCTATTGATTAAATATATTGAGCAAATCAAAAAATGATTAAAGAAAAAAAATAAACATTACTCATTCCTTATTAATATTAAAGCGTTTTGCGAAAAAAAAGTTTTCAATAGAAAAATGCCACATCAATGTTGTGAAGAAAAAAAAAAAATAATATCTCAGGAAATTCAGCTATTAACTCTTATGTCCATGTTCATACAATAGAGCTTGAATTGGTCAACACCTAATTTATTGCCGTAAATGTAGTGTTTTTCTCTTATTAAGAAATCTTTATATGACATTTATATTATTCCTTATTAATTCACATTAATAGTCAAAATACCATCTGTTATGATACCTCTACCAATATGGACGTTGGACATCTATATATGACAAGCTTCCTTCTTTCTTCAAAGATAGAACTGAACACAAAAGACAAACATCAAACCATTCCTTCTTCTTTCTACTGGATTTCTTGTTATTGAGATTCTTTGTTGTTCTTGCTCCTAGTTCTATACCAGAAAAGCTTGATGAATCCTGAGGGATACATCGATACCGGTAAAATATCCTTAATGACGGTGTCTTTGACACGCCTCAAGCTATGATAATTCCAAAGTATTTTCCATATTTTACAACAATCTTACAAGTTAAATGAAATTTAAATTTTTATATCAAGAAAATTATATATAGTATCATTATCTATCTATACTATATTAAAAGCATGAAGGCCCTTAGCAAATGTTGATTGAACTTTTTGCCCTTCATTAAAAAACTCTACAATAGACAAAATCGTCATTTACATTATTTTCCTAATATTTAAGACTTTTAAACTAAAATAAATTTTGGCTTTTAAAGATTTAAAATATTTAAAGACTTTCAGACCAATAATACATCTTCAGATTAAGAATTCGTATGTGATACAATATCTACAAGGACGTTAGTTTTCTTTAGGACTCATATAGTTAATTTTCATTAGGATTTGTAGTCTTTATCTGTGTCTTATTGTTTAAGAAAAATAGTCTTATCATATATAGGGATTGCACTGACAAACGGTGGGGTGGGTTGAATTTTGTTCAATTTTATTTATTTTTAGTTTTTGGTGCATGAGAGTATGAACCTTCATTAGTACAGATTATATGTTGGGCAGTAAGCTTTCATGTGCTCACTTGTTTTGTTGAAGGTTGGATTGTGTTAGTTTGTTCTAATATCCTCAATATACTTTTAGGTGTATATGTACGAAATTATTTGTTACTTTGTGTATAATCCTTGTATGCTTCCTTGTTTTGAATTGTGTTAGTTACTTCTAATATAAATCTGATTAATTGTTGCTTTGTATATGTGCAGAATCTTAGGAGAGTGGACTATTCGTCAACAAAGAAGAATATTGATCAATAGATGCGGACGTTAAGATGAGATAAGTGATTACTTATTTATGAAAAATGGGAGATTGCTTCTTTCTTTTCATTTTTTTTTCCAGTCAATTTTCTTCAAATATGGAAAAATAGTAGTAGTTAAATACGGTAGTTATTGGGAGAAGTTAAAGATGCATAAGAGAGTAATAAGCTTTACCGTACTTGGTATGAACTCCTCTGCAGTCTGCACAATACACATTCCAGGCATATAGATAATATGTTGTGGCTTTTTCTATCTTTTTTATTTTTCTTTTTAACATGGTGTTAAATTTCAGGCTTTTCTTATTTAGTTGATCAATAACTACTTTTAAGTGGATAATTCTTCGATAGATTGTTGTCTATTATTATTATTATTATTATTATTATTATTATTATAAGTTACTTATGACAAGTATGTTTTGTATTTTATTTCCGTCAAAGTTGCTGTAATATTTTTTTGGTAGAAAGTTGTTGTAATATTTTGCTTAAACTTTCTGTTACTTTATTTGTTTAGTCTTAAAATTTGTTATTTTGAAAAGGATCTGGGTTTTGTTTTTTTTTTAATTTGCTTACGTTGTACTTTATGCTATATATACATGCTTTTTCATGTTTCAATTTTCTACTAAATTCTATGTTCATTTGTATAGCTAGGGTACTTTCAGGTCTTGATTTGCGTCGTTATGTGCTATATTGTGCTCTTGATTACTTTTCTGAAGTTACATTTTTGTTGCTATGTGCAGCTGTGTTATCAACTTTAAGTTTTGAAATGGTTTACTTGCAAGGGTATTATGTATTTCATTTTTGTGTGTTTTGTCTAAGGGCCAAATACATAACGAGGCACTTAAACTTGGCACCAAATTTCATTTTGGCACTTTAACTCAGTATTGTACCAGTTAGGCACTCCAATTCAATTGAAAGTGTTATTATTTAGCACTTTCTGCTGACATGTCACATTAGTTAAGTTTCACACATGGAGCGCGTGAATATATTATTCCTTACACCTATCTTCTTCTCTCTCCACACCTTCTATCTTCCTCTTGCATCCTCCTTGATTCCACCATTTTACCCAGTATTTCTCCCATGTACAGATTCAAAGACAAAATTTAACACAATATTTTTCAAACTAAACCCCATTCTTAAATACTACCTTAAACAGTATCAGTAGCAGAAGAAGTTATAAGACTGGCCTTCAAGCAAAGAAACTGCCTGAATTACATCAATAGTGTAGGGCTCTAAGTCCATATGCCATATAATCATAACAATTAACACCAAAACCTTTTTTTTTCACCATAAAATCCCCAATTATGCTACTACTTATTTATCAATACTAGAGGTGTCCATTTTACTAAAACAAAACAAAAAAAAAAGGAGGAAAAAGAAACTAAATCCCCGGAGCCAAATAAAACGAAAAAAGAATAAATTTATGTCACCAAAATTTAATTATTAACTGCAAATCCACCATCAACTAATTAGTGGGTTTTGTATTTACTTTGATGATAAAGATGAGAGACAAAGGGGAGGGAAATTGACAGAGAAGATGATATCAAGTATGGGCGATGAAGAACATGCACAGTTGTGGGGGAGGTGGGGGAGGGGGGTTTCTGGTAAATATGTCAAAATTGAGGATGATCTTTTTATTTTGTGGGTCTGAGCTTTTTATTATTATTATTTGGACACAAAAGACATGTGGCTGCATTTTATTGGACACATTGCCACGTCATCTGCTTGTGGCAGCTGATCGTTTATACAAGTTGTTAGAGAAGTGCTAAATAATGGAGTAACACTTTCATTTGAGTTGGAGTGCCTAACTGGTACAACCCTGAGTTAAAGTGCCAAAATGAAACTTGGTGCCAAGTTTAAGTGCCTCGTTATGTATTTGGCCTTTGTCTAACATTGGTTTTTCAACTAAGGCGCAAGCACACCGGTCCACTCTTTTGCTTACAAGAAATGTACAAAAATTCGTGGAGTATTGCTTCATTTTTTTCTGAGCTAGCTAAATAAGATCAACAAAAATATGGATATCTATACATAAATAGAGATCTATTACTGCTTCTACTAATAAGGGTCAGATATTCTTTAAGAATAAAAATGAAAATTTTGCTCGACTCCAAAATTTTAAATACTAAGTACTATTATTCATGAATTTATAGGGTTAACCTTGCTTGTTTTTGTTTGCATCCGTTAATCATGTCATTGAAATATGCATATAAAGAACTTTGTATGGCTCATATTCAAGGGATATTTGTCTTTTGCAGGTAAATATAAGTCCTTTTGGTAGATGAATAAAAGTTTGTGAAGGTGGTTTGAAGATCCAGTAAATCAAGAAAAGTTAGCACTTAAGAGCTAAGAAGGTTTGTCAATACCCCAAGCTATGTGCAAGGACACTATACATGTATTTTACGTTTTGGGCATAAGATATCTATTTTGCTACTTGTCTTTCTTTTTTACAATGTCATTTTAGATGTTTTCCATCAATTCGTTATTCATGGTATTTAAACTTCTTAAAATATGAGATACAAAGTGTTCATTTTTTGGTAAAAGAATAGTATTATTGAGTGTATTATCTTTGTTAATATTATATTCAATGTTTCGACTTATAAATTTTTAATTTATTTACATGAGATGACACGTGCAACGCACGTACACTAAAACTAGTGTTAATTAAGTATCTCGGAACAGAGTTAAGGTTAAACGAATGGACTAACATTATGTTTTCAAGATTTCAACTCGTGCAATTACCTGAAAATTTTATATTTCTTACAAATATGATCCTAATTATACTCCCTTTTTAGCTTTGGACGTGGAAAAGAACCGGTAAAACTTTATATCTCCATTTTCTTGGTCTATATCTACTAATAAGGTTTGTCCTTAATTTTATTGGACTAGTCTTTGTAAACGTGTATTGCACGTAAATTCTGTATCAATTCGGTGAACTGATCACCATCTTGAGAACTTCATATTGATATTATTTCAATGACCTAATGCTTGTAGGCAAAACGATGTCTTAACCTAATGCTTGTGCGCAAAACGATTTGACATCCTACAGATTTTCATACCTGAACAATCAAATTTAGTTAGACTATTTATAGTCATCCTCCCTACTTTCCATTCATGTGACAAAGTTTTCGTGTTTTTAGTGTAGTACATATAAATTATTTCTTCTGGAGTATTTATTCCATTTAGTTGCTTCAAGGGTTCTAAAAATCCTAAATTAAAGTTTGCTTTTATTTACGAGTTTCGAAGCAAACATTTGGGTAGAGTGTACGCTTACAATTACATTTTCTATTGGTTTATTGTTATGAACTCGTTGGAGGACATAGATGGAACATTACTGATTTATATGTGGAACCCGGGAGGAGGTGAATTATGTAAATTAAGCGCACTAGATTATTGGAGAATTAGTTATTATATATATTTAGGACTTTGTCAGTTGAAGGATTAGACTATTGTTGTTAAGACTCTATCTTCCTCTCTCAGCTCCTAATCCCCCTTCCTCTGTATATGTTCTTCTCTATCATTTCTGTCTGTCTCCTCACCCCTTTCTCTTATCTGTATCTGCTTCTTATCCCCTTCTACTTCCTCTATTACTGTTGCTTAACTGCTGTAATTACCTATTCCTTTTATCAATACAATCCTCTATTTCTTGTTATTTTTTCCATCTATGTCCTCCAACGAGTTCATAACATTTAGGATATGTGATATTTTATTAAGTATAAATACATATCTATATTATTATAAAAACACGAAGGCCTTAGTGAAATGTCATATACTTTTTTACCCTTTGTAAGTACCTTTTAAGTTGGATAAAATCGTAATTGTGTATTATATATTATTTTAGTTGAATTTACTAAATTAAAAAGTAAAATTATGACTTGATTAGTAATGTACATACATTAATTCTTATCCAAACGTAAGATGCAAGTCTGATATGCTAAATGTTAATTAAGGAAATAGAATTCTTAAAGGGATCAAACACTTAAAAGGCAAATTTTTTTAGAAGTTTTCGTTAAAAATTCTTCAATGTTTAAAATTCTTAAAAGTTTCCAATATAAGCTCGACGTAGTTACAAGTTTGGAGTATTAATAAAGATTAAATTATCATAAGAATTAATACTTATATACATGAAATCAATCATTGTCTTTTTGGTTTAGTAGAGTTCAAATTTAAATCAAATTTGTAGATATATATTTTCTATATAAACTCATCGTAGACGCCAAGTTAAAAGCAAATATTAAATTGTATATGAAACTTACTTTCTTGCTTAAGGTACTAACATTTGTTCACTTGATCTTTTGTTTTTGTTAAATTTTGTTTAATGGGTGTTGGCTTTTTCTTTAGAGTTTGTTCACTTGATCTTTGTTTTTGTTAAATTTTATTTTACTGGTGTTGGCTTTTTCTTTAGTAGGTGACTCTAGAGTTCTAAAGATTGCATATTTGGCTTGCAGAGAAGACACCATAAGTTAGATATTGAACTTTATGGAGTAGCTTTTTTCCCCTTATGTTGTTGTAATTTATCTGAAAATTTTACTTTCTAAAAATTAGGTTTTGCAAAGTCAAATTCTTGAATTAATATTACTTCTTTATTATGATGTTCGTGCATGATATGTTTACTTTGCTACTTTCTACCATTAATCATGGAATATCTTTTTTCTATGTAACTAAATAAATTTACTATTACATTTAGTTTTATTTTTGTTTGAAGTTTTTCTTTAATAAATCTTTCTCATCGTTGGGCAATTATGCTGATGGTATGCATAGCTTTGATGTTTGTTCACTTGAAAAAGGTAAAATCTTATTGAAGTCGATTAAATAATGGACACGACTTGAGGTCTTTTGTTTTATCGGATGTCAGATGTACTTGGTAATCGATGGTCAGTGTGTATTTCCCCTCCGTGTCTATAGGATTTGTTATGTCTTTTGCTATAAGCCTATAACTTCATTCTCTTTAGTTGATTGTTTTCATCATGTCTTGCAGAAAAGACTTTTTTGAATATCATTTAGGAGCAAAGGATCGTCTTCCATGGCCAAGGTTATATTATATTCGATAGATCTTATCAAAATGGTGAATATACAATCAATATGTATGTTTTGTATACTTTTATGTTGGAATGAATAGTGAAACTTTTGTGATAGCCGATAGGTCTTTTAAATAATGAGCAAATTTCTATGCTTACTGCTTGTTTGGATGGTTGGACTTTTTCCTTTTTTGTATTTGCAGGGGTCATATATTTTCATGTGAGCTTGACAAATACTACATGAGGTAAGCAATTCTTTTCTATTTGCTTTAGAGCTAGGAATAGTATTTCTCTTCTTTAAACACAATTTTTTCTTCTTGATTAGGTGTTTATATGTATATGGATTAGTTTATTAATAATAGCTATTTGAAACTTACATAGTGGAACAATATATTTGTCATGTCTTTGAGATTTATTGAATTTTATATTTGTAGTATAATAATTTTCAAGCAAAGCAAAATTTAATCTTAATCTAAAGTACTAAGCAAAGTTAATTCCACTATAATTTTTAAACATTCATAAAATTTATGACTACGAAATTTCTCTTTGGACACCACGTAACCTTTCTTTTCCTATTTATTGCTATTAATATGTCTTTGATTTTTTAAATTTATTTTATGTTATCATTCCATGCATTTTTAAGGAATGGAGGTAATTCTAAAACTATGACTCATTAGGAATTAAGATAAAGAGAAATAGGAATAAGGGAGTTGGCATAATAGACTGCTAAAAAATGCATTAGTTATTTGTATTGCTAAAAAATAACATCGGTTTTAATATGTGCTTTGGGTGTTTTGATAACAAAATTAATTAGTATTATAAATACCTAAATTTCATGAATAGTTTAAACATTTCCATACTAAGTTAGATAACATTAAAATTATAAAACATGTACGAAATTATGTAGCAATATGTAAGCTTAAATTTATACATGACTGTTTTGTTATGTTAAAAGTTATTAATCAGATTATTCTGTAATTTTTGAATGCCTATATTTTTTTTTATTAATGTTACATTTACTATTTTGATATATGTAGGTTTTGATTACTTAAAAAAGATGACCTTAGTGAAATGTTGATCGAACTTTTTACTCTTTAAAAATAGTGTTCGAATTAGACAAAAATGTCATTTCATTATTTTTCTAATATTTAGGACTTTGAAAATAATTAAAATTTTGACCATAAAATCTTTCTTTACTTGGACAAGGTAAGAACTGAATAGTAGTTTCTTACTCAATTTAAACTCTTTCTATGATTAGAACTCTAAACTCCACATGACCTCTCCATGATTATTATACAACTGAATTCCAAGGAATAGCACTTTCTTTTTCCTTATCTTGAATTCCAATTTCTTGCGTTATTGCATAACGATTTCATAGACTTTTTTTTATGGCATCATTATGTTAACTCTCTTATAGTTAAGTATTGGTTGTAGTTGTATGCAGACATATCTCTTTTACATATTAGCATATTTGATTATTTATCTTAATTCTTATAGTTCCATGATTTTTTGGGTAAAATTCATAATTGTTGCTACGGTTCCTTCTCTTTTATTATTACAATGTTTCCTGCTCTTACCAATATGGGAAAGGTTTTGTTTCTCATATAACTCTTACAGATATTTGGTTGGAAGTTGGAATGCATGCAGATTGGAGACTCGTTGATAAGCTTTGAAATTTTGAATTTGTGATTAATTAACATCAAAGGGCTACGCATACAATTATGGAGCAGATTTAAATTTTCAATCATTATATGTAATATAATTATAGCAAAGCTTAATTCTTTTCGTTATTAATTTCATTGCTCTTCTTCTGCTTCCTTTTTGTAGATTTCGTTTATTGTTTACGACGTTGCTTCATTCATCAGGTAACTCTTAATTAGAAAAATGCAAGAGTTTGGACAGATATTAATTAATTAGTTTTGTAGTATTATGGTTTCAATTAATTTAGTTTAGTGTTATTAATTGTGGTTTACAGCTTTTTAATTCCTGCAGACACCAAAGCCATCAATATCTTATTTAAAAGAATTAATTTTGGCTAACTCTAAAGGCGGGTATGGGTTCTGCCAAACCACCAAGAACACAAGTTAGTATAGCCCGAGTTATGGTGATTGAATTGAGAAATATTGTGTACATATTTATTTAAACTCAAAAAAACATACACCTCTTTCTAAAGTTAATTAATCTCCTTAATCATATGAATTCTCTCAAAGATTTCCATGTATTTACCTTAAAGTAAGAAGGACTTCAGTTAAAATAATGAAGACATTAATTATAAAAATAATTCAATTTATATATACTGTACCAAATCTCACGGAAAAAACCAAGTAAATAACTTATATTTCAATTGTGCATTATGTATGTAATATATAGCATCAATAGGTTAGAAAAAGTTTGGCAGCTGAGCTTGGCACCGCGAAGTTTGAACTGTTATTGATCCTATAGATGTTCTTTTATTTTTCCCTTTTGTTATTAAATGTCTTTACATGGTATTCTTGAACCTAAAATCTTAAATTTTTTTCTCTTTTATTGTAGCTTATATCCTTCAAAATGTTATGAATATAGCATCATTTCACTTGAGTACTTGAATAAGAAATGTAGTTTTTTTAAAATGTGAGTGTTTCTTAAAGCGACAATGCTCAAGGATGTCATGAAGGGAGGAGAAGGAGCTGAAGATACTAAAGATAAGTAACTTACAAGGTTCTATATATTGATATATTTTTTAAAATTTATTCACACGGTCATACATTCAAGGGATCCATACATTCAATTATATACTGAGAGGTTTTGAGACTCAAGTTACTCCTTTTGTTACGAGTACAAACTGCAAATGATATATAGTCAAAGATTACCGAGGATAATTTTTTGAAACATTAATCTATTAATGTAAAATGTGTTTTAAATTCATTAAAAGTAGCCACAACCAAATTGTGTCGTAAACATTCTTCTAAAACTTTATCAATCCATTTTTTTTCCAGAAGAAACTTTATCTTTTGAACGTTTTATTTCATTCATTAAATTAGCGTAATACGACTAATGTCCTATCATTTTGTAGCTCGTAATTTTATTTACTTTAGAATAACTCAATAATATACCTTTAAAATTATTTAGGCAAGTTCTCAAACTTTTTTTTAGCATGTTGCGCGTGCAAGTTCTTAAATGTTTTTTAGCATTCGCGAACACGTGCAACGCACGTACGCACAGACTAGTTATTTTAAAATGTCACATTTCATATCACCCCTTTCTTTAAAATCAGACACTTACCTCATACATCCTTCAAAGAGCTCCTCCAAAACTTGCATAATGATATCAACCTCCTCCTGCTCCAAATCAAATGTTTCGTTTGAGCAAAAGTATAATCATTTCAAAAATTTGTAAAATAAATGTGAGAGTGAGTTCACAATGTAAAAAAGTTAAATGCAAAATTTTGTGGTCAATAACAAGCCATATCATTTATCTAATTATAAGACTTTTGAATCATATGATATTAAATCATAATATTTGTATAGTTATAAAACTTTTTGTTAAGGGTAAATTTGAAAGTTAACTAAAATTATCTCCAAATATAAAAGTATATAATTTTCTCTTGAGCGGATTAATTAGCAAATAGTGTCACGTAAAATGTGATAACTCTAATTTTGATGATAACAATATGATTAAATTTAATGAGCAGTTAACTTAACAACTACTGTATTTCATCACAGGATCACAATGTTTCAGTCGGCTAAATCTGGATGAATATTGAAGTCGCTGAAGTTCCATTGCCTTGGAGTCAACAAGATTCTATCTATAATGTTTTCAGTGAAAGAAGATTTGGTTGGCTGTTGTCTGCCTTGAAGATCTGGATGATTGGAGTCAATCCCGCATTTCAAGTTGTTGAGAGAAATCAGGGTCCTTAAATGCTCTTTCCTTATTCTCAAAAAAGGATCAATCAATGCCTTTTTTTGGGGATCAAATCCCTTGGGTCAAGATCTCTTCATTCAAGGAAATTATCTTCCCCATATCAATTAATGATTCACAAGACATATTCGATGTTCACACAAGGATGTCACTGATGCTATATAAACCCAAGCTGCAGGCAGTTTCTTCTCACGCAACCTTTCAGCTTTCCTACATTCTCTTTTAAATCTTGAAAACATTGTAATCTTGAGAGTTTGCTACTGTCCAAGAAAAGAAAAGAGAGTTCTTAGAGAAAGTAAGGTTAGTGTCAAGTGAGTGATCAACAGTGTGTCGTTGGTGGTGAGCGAAGGAACAAAACCATACTTTGTATCGTTGGTGGTGATCGAAGAAAAACCATCATTCTGTACTTTGAAATAACTTTAAGAGCTGAAGAGAAACTCCCTTGTGACCCAAGGGGACTGGATTAGGAACCATTTTTGGTTCTGAACCAGTATAAATCTGCTGTGTCATTACTTTACTGCACTTATATTATTCTGCTATCTCTGTTCTAAATCTAGTCGACTCATTAAGTCGACTGAATCTGAAAAAGGATTGAAAAATATAATTCACCCCCCCCTTACATCTTCAATTGGTATCAGAGCAGGTCTCACACATCTTTAATTTTTGCTTTGCAGCAAGTGAGAAAAGATCATGTCTGGGCATACTGTCACAGGAGCACTTCTTCAAGAGGGTACCTCTATTACTCGTCCTCCATATTTCAATGGACAACACTTTAGTCATTGGAAAGTGAGAATGGAGACATTCGTCAAATCCATCGACTTTAAAGTTTGGCGAGTAATTACCAAGGGCCCCTATGAAATTCCTCCAGACAAAAATCAGAAATCAGAAGGAGAAACTACTAAGATCCCTCTGGATATTGATGATTACAATGACGAGCAAAGAGAAGTCATACAACTGATCTCAAAAGCTCAAAATCTTTTATATAATGCTATTAGTGGAGAAGAATATGAGAAAATCTCTAGCTGTGAAACTGCCAAAGAAATGTGGGACAAACTTGTCGTAACTTATGAAGGTACAAACAAAGTTAAGGAAACTAGAATTAATCTTCTAGTTCATGAGTACGAACTGTTTCAAATAAAAGATGGAGAAACCATTGAAGACATGTTTGCCAGATTCAGTAAAGTTATAGGGGAACTTAAATCTCTTGGGAAAGTTTACACCAATGGAGAACAAGTCAGGAAGATTCTTCGCAGTCTACCTGTTATTTGGCAACCCAAGGTGATTAATATTGAAGGTGGAGATCTAAACTCTCTATCCTATGATGAGCTTCGTGGTGATCTCATTGCTTTTGAAAAGACCCATCTCCAAAGAAGCTCTCAAAACTCTGATAAGAAAAAAGAAGTTGCCTTCAATGCTGAAAATATAGATCCTCCTAGCGACAATGATGATCTTGCAGAGGAATGGGCACTAATGTCCAAAAACTTTGGAAACTTACTAAGAAGAAACAGACAAAGAGGCAGAACTAGATTCAATTCTAGAAGAAACAACTCCAGCAATGATCAAGATAAGAACGATGGTCGATGCTTCGAGTGTGGCAAATATGGTCATATTGCAGCTAACTGCAATGGGACAAAGAAGAAGCAATTCAAGAACAAAAAGAAGGCCCTGTCTGCATGGAGTGACGAAGAAGGATCTGAAAATGAAGAAGAAGCCAACATATGTTTTATGGCTGATACTGAATCCAGCAAGGTACGTAACTACAACTGTGAAAATTGCAACTCCCTTCCGGAAGACTTAGACTCCGCTCTGGAAGAAATGGAAAATATTTTAAAAGAACTCTCTAAAGTAAAAAAAGATGGTGAAATCTGGAAAACTAGATTTGAAGTTTGTGAAATAGAACGTGACTTTTTTGAACAAGAAGTTCAGGATCTAAAGTTTCAACTGAATGGTATAAATAAATCCACTAGTCAAAGTTCTGTCAGATCCAACCAAACTCCCTTATCGCCAGCTTCCATTGAGGCTATTCCTGGAATTTTGCGTTTTACCAGTAGTGAGTCGACTAAAACTGTGCCTACTACTAAATCTCCTATTACATGTTACTACTGTGGAAACCTCGGACATACTAATGCCAGATGTAAATTCAGAAAAGCTGACACTAGAAAATGGAAATGGATTCCCAAAGTTTCTTTAAACACTTATGTCACTAACCATGAAGGACCCAAGAAAGGTTGGGTACCAAAGCATCAGTAGTCCTATTTGTTTGCAGGAACACCTACCCAACAGAGCGTGCAAAGGTAAATGGATTTTAGATAGCGGGTGTTCCAGACACATGACAGGCGACAAATGCTGGTTTAAATCAGTCACAAGCATAGACGGTGGACTTGTCAAATTTGGTGATAATGGCAAGGGTATTGTCATTGGCATTGGTAAAGTTTTCTTAAATAAATCCTGTTACATGAATGAGGTATTGTTGGTGAGTGGACTCAAGCATAACCTTCTCAGTATTAGTCAACTCTGTGATTCTGGATATCTAGTTAAATTTGAAGCATCTAAGTGCATCATCTCTGACTCACTAGGAAATGAAATTCTCACAGGTTCCAGAGATAACAACATATATAAATTAGACAATGTCTCTTCCTCTCATGAATACATTTGCTTAACCTCTGTTGCTTCAGATCCTTGGCTATGGCATAAGAAACTTGGACATGCTAGTATGCATCTCATTCTTAAACTATCTCAAAAGGATCTAGTTATTGGTCTTCCTAAACTAAAATTCATAAAAGACCATGTATGTGATGCATGTCAACTAGGAAAGCAAACCAGGTCATCCTTTAAAGTTAAAGATATTGTTAACACTTCTATGCCACTTCAATTATTGCACATGGATTTATTTGGTCCTACTAAAACTGCTAGCATTGGTGGAAAAAAGTATGCTTTTGTTATTGTTGATGATTACTCACGCTTTGCATGGGTTATCTTTCTGTCTCATAAAGATGAAGCTCAAAAGAATTTTGAATACTTCTGTAAAAAGGTTCAAAGAGAAAAAGGTTATTTTATCTCCTCTATCAGAAGTGATCATGGTGGAGAATTTGAAAGCAAAGCTTTCGAATCCTTCTGCAATGAACAAGGTATTTCGCATAGTTTTTCTTCTCCCAGGACTCCCCAGCAAAATGGTGTTGTAGAACATAAGAACAGGACTTTACAAGACATGGCCAGAACAATGCTCTTGGATCATTCTCTACCCAACAAGTTTTGGGCAGAAGCAGTTAGCACGGCATGTCACATCCTCAACAGATGTCTCATTCGTCCTATCCTGAAGAAAACACCATATGAACTTTGGAAAGGTAAACGTCCTAACATTAGCTACTTTCATCCATTTGGTTGCAAATGCTTTATCCATAATAATGGAAAGGATAATCTTGGTAAGTTCGATCCCAGAAGTGATGAAGGTATTTTTCTTGGATACTCTAATTCTAGTCGTTCTTACAGAGTTTTCAATAAACACACTTTATCTATAGAAGAATCCATGCATGTCGTATTTGTTGATACTAATCAAATTCTTGAGAAAGATGAAAGTGCAGATATAGAATTGTTAAGTGCAGGAAGCTTATCCTCAGCAACTGAGATCAAGTCGACTAACGAAATGTCTAAGTCAGTCTCAGGAACTCAGATTGAGTCAAATGAAAATATCCCTTCAGTTGTCCCAAATGAGTGGAAGGGCGAACCTGGATATCCTCACAAATTCATTATAGGAAATCCACTTGAAGGAATGAAAACTAGAGGTTCCTCCAAACAAAGTGCAGACATTGCCCTCATTTCTCAAATTGAACCAAAGAAGATTGATGAAGCTCTCAATGATGAATGTTGGGTAAAAGCAATGAAGGAGGAATTGTCTCAATTCGACAAAAATCAGGTATGGACTCTTGTTCCCAAACCTCAAAATGTATCTATAATAGGTACAAAATGGGTCTTCAGGAATAAGCTAAATGAGAATGGAGAAGTCACTAGAAATAAGGCTCGACTTGTAGCTCAAGGCTACTCACAGCAAGAAGGTATTGACTATGATGAAACGTTTGCTCCTGTTGCAAGGTTAGAATCTATTCGCATGCTACTCGCTTATGCTTCATTCAAAGGTTTTAAACTGTTTCAAATGGATGTCAAAAGTGCCTTCTTAAATGGTTTTATCAAAGAAGAGGTTTATGTTAAACAACCTCCTGGTTTTGAAAATTTAAAATTTCCCTCACATGTTTTCAAGTTGACTAAAGCTCTATACGGCTTGAAGCAAGCTCCTAGAGCATGGTATGATCGATTAAGCACTTTTCTCTTAAATCATGGTTTTAGTCGAGGAAAAATTGATACTACCTTATTCATTAAGAGATCTTCTGTTGGAAATCTTCTTATGCAAATTTATGTCGATGATATTATTTTTGGTAGTACTAATCCATCATTGTGCAAGGAGTTTGCTGAGACAATGCAGAATGAGTTTGAAATGAGTCTAATGGGAGAACTTACCTTCTTCCTTGGACTTCAAATCAAACAATACGATAAAGGGATTTTTATCAATCAATCTAAGTATACCAAGGAACTACTTGCCAAGTTTGGTATGCATAGTGCCAAGATCATGAAAACTCCTATGAGTCCCTCAACGAATCTTGAAAAAGACTGCAAAGGTAAAAATGTAGATCAAACCACCTATCGAGGTATGATTGGTTCTTTACTCTACTTAACTGCTAGTCGACCTGACATAATGTTCAGTGTTTGCAAATGTGCTAGATATCAATCTGAACCTAAAGAATCTCACCTCACTGCTGTTAAACGTATTATGCGATATCTCTCTGGCACTATTTCCTATGGTCTTTGGTATCCTCGTACTATTAATTTTCATCTTCAAGGATACTCAGATGCTGATTTCGCAGGTGATAAAGATGATCGTAAAAGCACTAGTGGGACTTGTCAATTTTTAGGACAATCTCTCATCTCTTGGCACAACAAAAAGCAAGGCTCAGTATCTTTATCCACTACTGAGGCAGAATACATTGCCATTGGTCACTGCTGTACTCAACTACTTTGGATGTCTTATCAGCTCAGTGATTATGATATTAATTCCGCTCCTATGCCTATCTTTTGTGATAATTCAAGTGCTATCTGTCTCTCCAAAAATCCAGTGCATCATTCTAGAGCCAAGCATATAGAAATTAAGCATCATTTTATTAGAGATCATGTTCTATGTGGTAGCATTAAAATTTCCTTTGTGACTACAGAAAATCAACTTGCTGATATCTTCACTAAACTTTGCATGAGGAACGTTTCTGTGAACTTCGTGAAAAATTAGGTGTAGTTGAAGATCCTACCTCGTTAAATTAATAATATCTTCATTTGCTACTTCTAAACTTGTTGATAAATGAATTTTATCTTTTTGTCTGCTAGTGTGAACATCTTTATAGGACAACCCTTTAAGTAACGTTTTTTCCTAAACTTCTCTAATTATTACTTATTGGTTTGCGTGTGTCTAAAAGATGCCTCGGTTCTCCCACTGACTGCTCCCGTCCTTTCCCTCCTTTCAATCACGTCTTTTCCTCTCCATCTTCTCCATAAAACACCTCTTGCTCCCTCCATTTTTCTTATCTGTACTTCTTCTTCTCCTCCTCTGACTAAATGGGTAAATCTCAAAAGCCACAAATCCTTCCATGAGGAAAAGTTCCAGAACCCGCTCCAAAAATTGTTCACCTGGCTCTCCCATAAACCTTGAGAACTCCGACTCTGCCTCAATGTCTCAACACGGTGAATCAGCCTCCTTCGTCTCCACAAATTCAGGCAAAAAGCGTGGCAAACGACCGATGGTTGACACCCCTCAGAAATCCTCTCCAAAGAAACCCAAAGTATCTAAAACCTACATCTCTCTTGACTGTGACCAAAACTTTTGGGATAATGGAAGAGAAAAGTTTGAAGATCTCAAAAATCGCCGCATTGCCTCTGGTCGCATTGTTGACCTCGATTCCATGGAAACCCTTGACTGCAATATCAAAGCTCTTTTCGATTACCAAGGTTGGTCTAATCTCTTTTCTATCAATCCTCCTGTCATGTACCCTGACTTGGTTCGTATGTTCTATGCAAATCTTCGTACCTGTGGAACTGATGGTATTGAATCCTTGGTTTTAGGTCAACGCATTTTCTTGACCTGTAAAGTTCTAGAAAAACTGTTTAAAATTAAGTCCTCTGGTTTCTCTGATTGCTTCAAAAATTCTTGGCCCTCCGACTTTGAAGTGTCATTTGACCAAGCCAAAGCTTGTATTACTGGTTTGGGTGCTCATGCTATCCCTGATGGACAACTTGGTCCACATCTTCTTTGTTTTAAAAATCGTGTTCTGGCTCATATCACTGCCACCACCCTGCTTCCTCGCACAGGCTCCTTCAGTTCCTCTCCCAAAGGGACACTTTCATTGTTTACTGTCTAGTTGCTAAACACAAAGTCAAACTTTCTTGGTGGATCCTTAATTACATGCATGAATGTGCTGTGGATACTAAGGAATCTGGTTGTCTTCCATATGGGATGCTCATCTCCCATATACTGGACCTTCTGCATGTCCCAACTTCTGGTCACTCTGCCATTACTGTGTCTCAATGCTATAACTCTCGTGCATTTACCAGTATGGGATATGTACATCTTGATCACTCTTGGGTTAAAAAGCCTGACCTGGATCTACCTCCTTTTATGCCTGCTCCTGCACCTGCTCCTGGTATTGATAACTCCTCTGTGCTCAGTCGACTCTCTGCTGTTGAAGAACAGCTCTCCACTCTGCGTGATCTCTGTCTTTCTTCTCAATACAATCTGGAGAAAGCCAGGGATGACACCAAAACCACCAAGGCTGATGTTGCACTCCTCAGACTCTCCATTGACACTGTGGCCAAAGATGCTCGCAGAAGTCTCTCTACCCTGCACTCTCGCATTGACACTCTGGGAACCAACATCATCAATACCTTGAAGTACTTTCTGGGAAGGCGTTAGCTGTTTGTGCCTGTTTCTGCTGGCTAAGACTATTTTTTGTGACTCCCCTGTTTTTTGTTGATGACAAAGGGGGAGAAAACACTTATGTCTGTATATGCTGAATGATCTTATGACTATGCTATGTGAATATTGCTTATATGCTGAATGATCCTAGCTGCTGCTTGTGAAAGTTAAAACTGTTAAGTCGACTAACTAACTCTTTCTTTGAGTCGACTATATATCTGGTTTTGAAAATTAGAAATGCAGGTACTCAAACTTTCAGGGGGAGCATATAATCAGGGGGACCTGTCAACTTACCCTTAGAACAGGGAAGTATCATAAATTTATAGAATTGTCATCATCAAAAAGGGGGAGATTGATAACTCTAATTTTGATGAGAACAATATGATTAAATTTAATGAGCAGTTAACTTAACAACTACTGTATTTCATCACAGGATCACAATGTTTCAGTCGGCTAAATCTGGATGAATATTGAAGTCGCTGAAGTTCCATTGCCTTGGAGTCAACAGGATTCTATCTATGATATTTTCAGTGAAAGAAGATTTGGTTGGCTGTTGTCTGCCTTGAAGATCTGGATGATTGGAGTCAATCCCGCATTTCAAGTATTTTGAGAGAAATCAGGGTCCTTAAATGCTCTTTCCTTATTCTCAAAAAAGGATCAATCAATGCCTTTTTTTGGGGATCAAATCCCTTGGGTCAAGATCTCTTCATTCAAGGAAATTATCTTCCCCATATCAATTAATGATTCACAAGACATATTCGATGTTCACACAAGGATGTCACTGATGCTATATAAACCCAAGCTGCAGGCAGTTTCTTCTCACGCAACCTTTCAGCTTTCCTACATTCTCTTTTAAATCTTGAAAACATTGTAATCTTGAGAGTTTGCTACTGTCCAAGAAAAGAAAAGAGAGTTCTTAGAGAAAGTAAGGTTAGTGTCAAGTGAGTGATCAACAGTGTGTCGTTGGTGGTGAGCGAAGGAACAAAACCATACTTTGTATCGTTGGTGGTGATCGAAGAAAAACCATCATTCTGTACTTTGAAATAACTTTAAGAGCTGAAGAGAAACTCCCTTGTGACCCAAGGGGACTGGATTAGGAACCATTTTTGGTTCTGAACCAGTATAAATCTGCTGTGTCATTACTTTACTGCACTTATATTATTCTGCTATCTCTGTTCTAAATCTAGTCGACTCATTAAGTCGACTGAATCTGAAAAAGGATTGAAAAATATAATTCACCCCCCCCCCCCCCTCTTACATCTTCAAAATGAAGCACCAAAAATAATATAAATAGATAAATTGAAACAAGGGAGATATATCATTAATGAAAAATAGGCAAATTACGTACTACTGTAATAATACAAGGAGAAGTCCAAATTCAAACTTTGAACACACAACACGTACCTTAGAACGTTTCCAATTTTCAGTAGAGAAAGCAAAAGCAGTGAGAACTTGTATTCCAAGCTCAGAAGAAGTATCACAAAGCTCTTTTAGTATTGCAGTGACAACTTTGTAACCCTCTCGTATAGGCAAGCCCTTAGCCTTGGCCCATCTCCTATTACCGTCCATTATCAAAGCAACATGTTTAGGTATTATCAACTCTTGATCATGAAACTTTTCAAGGCTATTTGAAATGTTGTTGAATCTGCTATGAAAGGATACTAATGAAAATTTATGGCGTAAACATGGAGATGTAGTTGACATTCTCCAGTTCTGGTGACCCATCGAGTTCTTGAAAGAGAGGAACGGGGAAACTAACGAAAAGCTCATTTTCTAAGAAAATCAGAATTTTCTATCAGTAAATTAGAATATGTGTTCCAGTACCAGTTTATTACTACATGAACTTAGGATTATATATTTGTGAAAATGTTGAACTATTTTATATATATATATATATATATAGGCAGCAGGCTCAAGTTAAGTGCATGGATATGTCTCTGCACTCTGTTGAAACTAATTATATAAGGTGATCTACCTAAAGTAGAGGTGGGTACTAGACTAGCGGACGGCTGAAACCTATGACGCCACTGATAAAGGTACACAACTAATAAATGTTTGTTGTCTTTATTTTTTTTTCCTAATTTATTCTTTTTTATAAATTAGAATGACTAATGTTTGTTGTCGGGAATCTATGACACTCTTCCACTTTTTACCTCTACTATGACTCGAACTAGGCGAAGAGTGTCTACCATCTAAGTGTATGTTGTTCGCTATATATAAAGATTAAGGCTGAATACATCTGAGGATCTCTCAAACTTGTCAAGATTTTCTGGTTTAAGTAGTTTCTAGATTTGAACTTGATTGGTCCGGCATCCAATACTGACCTTGTTGTGCTTTTAAAAGTATTAGTCTCTCCACACACATGCGTTGCACGTGGATATCCATCATGTAATATCACAATTTTATTACATAAAGTCAAAATATTACATACAAAAAAACAAAATAGACATAACAATTAAAATTAATTCAAGAAACTAAGGCCCCGTTTGGACATGATTTGGAAATTGAAATTTGAGATTTGGAATTTGTGATTTGGGAAGTTGAAATTTTGTTTGGACATACAATTTGAACTTTTTAAATTTCTTAAATTTTATTTATCTCATAAACATGAAAACCCTCAATTTTTTGAAAACTATCAAAACTTCCCCAATACTTATATAATCTTACCAAATAAACAAATCATAGTTCATTAACAAGATATCAGACAATCCTGAGGAGCTATATTAATAAACTATATATCTGCATAATCCTTTTATAGATAGAATATAACTACATGTTATTACAGACTTTTGAATATACAAAAAATTTCTAAGATCCGCTTTCAAAAAATCAACAAAAATAAAAACTACTCCCTCTGTCCTAATTTATATGGCAGTATTTGACTTGACACGGAGTTTAAGAAATAGAAGTTGACTTTGTAAATGTTCAAATTTACCCTTGAAAAAGTAAGAGAGAGAAGATTGTAGTAATCAAAAAGTTGTTTGTGACTTTTAAAGTAAGTAGCAATAGGGGTAAAATAGAAATAGTGCATTAAATAGTTGACAAATAAGAAAATGTGATATTCTTTTTGGGACAGACCAAAAAGAAAAGTGTGACACATAAATTGGGACAGAGGGAGTAGCTATTTTTTAATGTAATGATTTCACATGGTATGGATAATCTCTTCATGTCATGCATGCGTCATTTAAAATGTATTTTTTTAATAAAATATAAACTTAAAGGTCAAGTTTTACATTTAAAAAACTTGAATCAAGATTTAGAATTCTCAAATTCTACCTTTTTAGAGAATTTAGGATTTCATATAAAATTATCGGTATCTCCAATCTTGAGCAAATTTCCTCCATAACCATTCACCTCAACAACGAACCTACTTCTACCCAAGTTTCGTATAGGAAGATCCAAGTAAGAACTGGAGTGTCCCAATCCATCACGACCAACACCTTGGGTTCTCCTTACTCCTCCACTAGTGGAAACACCACTAGGATATCTCTCACCTCCTTTTACTCTTCCAACATTAGAAGTATTGTTGAAAGTCGGGGAAGGAGTTTTAGTATGGAACCCGTAAGAACTTTTCCTCGGAGAAGGAGTTCGGTAGAAACCTCCTCTACCCTCCTCGGGTCCATAACCACCAGTGATCCTCGAGCCACCCTTCCCATAGGAAGTGGAATCATTGAATCGTGTGTCACGACTCAGAGTTGCAAGTCTTCCCCCTCCCATAGAACAACCTCCACCACCTCCTCCCAACCCGATGGAAGGAGTTCCACTACCCTCTTGTGCTCCATACGAGACACCGAAGGAAGATGACATCGAATAGTTCACTCGATCAACTTCATCATCGACTTCCCCAATGTCACATTCATCGTATTCAAGATCATCACAATGAGAGTAAGTAGAGTCAGCATACCTCGAAGCGTCACTACCTTCGTATTCTTGACCCGAAGCATAAGAATCTTCTCGTTTATCTTCACAAGCTTCGTAGTCTTCTTCATCTTCGTATTCACCATAGTGACCTGCTTCGTCTTCGTAAGAGCCATAGTCCCCGGTGTCGTTATAACAATCATCACCTCCGTATGAACCATAGTCTCCATTATCTCCATACGAATCATACCCTCCACAGTCACCACTCGAGTAATGTTCAGTCAATTTTCTTTCCACTCGTGTTTACACTCAAGGTCGTTGGCTTTTGTGACCTCACTCTATTGTTCTCACCACTCTAGCCTTTTTCCACTCAAGTTGGCCTTGCCTTCTTGTTAGGAAACCGAAGTGATAAGTCACAACTAGTACTTTCCTAGTCTAGGTTCGGAAGGAGTTTGTACGACTTGATGGAACGGTAGCTATTTAATTGCGCATGGGGAGTCAAAAGAATTATCTACGAAGTTGGACTTCGGTCACCCCACGCACGAGTTCCTATTAAGCTCAAATTCGATAGTACGACCTCGAGTAGAAAGAATTACTCCAGAGATCCATTATCGAGAATATTCGGACACACGAAAAAGTGAAATCCTAAGAGAATCTACCTCCTCCTCGGTTCCGCTTTGGAATTTTCCGAACACGTGACCTCGGTACAAGTGTTTTCTTCTCGGTACAGATAGGGTTTAACCTTATCCGTTTTCCCTAATCTAGCCGACAACTTTTCACCTGGGGTTTTAGATTTTAACAGTTTACCCCTTTCTTCTTCAATGGAACAGTGAACCTTTACTCCGGTGTACGGACAATTTAAGATTCGTTCACAGTCCACTAACAATAGATTAAGCTCAAGATTTGGGTTGTCTCCGGTTTTACAACGTCAGAGAACACTCCAGTTCCAAGTGGAGCTAAGATCACAGCTCACGTCGTCCGTACACTGTTAACAATGTCAACTAGTTTCCGGCGTACGGACAGTGTCTACAAGCAGTGAAACTTCGATTTTAAGCACAAAATCGACCCAAATACATCAACAACCACCAGTTTTCATCGATAAACACCAAAACACAACTGGGGTTCGAATTCAACTTCACCACGTCAAGAACACGGTCCAAAACGACGGAAAAACCCTAGTTACAAATGTTGTACGTCGGGTACTTAATCGATTCCTTAGACAGTGGCGACTCCGAATATGTGATTGTTTAATCCAAACAATCAACAATCAACACAAATTTTTTAATTTTCTTCTTTTAACTTCTTTTTTTTTTTTTTTGTAAAATAAGAACACCAACAGTAAAGTAAAGATAGAATGAACAAGGAACGTGGATTCGTAAGAACGAATTCCAATCCTTGCTCTGATACCAAACTGATGCAAGCTAAATTCGAAGACAAGCAAGCAATCGGAAATCAGTAAGAACACGACGCAGAAGAACGATTAAGATAAAAGGGCGGAAGCAAATAGTAACCAAGATAACAAGAAATCGGGGATGGAGGAGAACAGAAATAGAAGAAAGAATGGATAATTCGAATCAAAACATGATTGATTATCCAAGGGAGAAAATGAAACTTGAACCTATCAAGGATTCATACTAGGGATGAAATCCATTTCGGTTCCAAGCCTAAGAAGGCATACACGAAGCCTCGGGCTTTAACAAGAATGGCTCGGCCAATTCTATCTCTATTCTCTCAATCCAATATCAATCTAAGAAGACATTGCCCTTCCAAGTTTTAGCTTCTTCTTCATGGGTTCTCAACATATTCATTACCTTCAAACAAGTAGGAAATCAGTGAGATGAAAGAGAAAAATTAAAGAAAAAAATTAAAAACTTAAGTATAAACAGTGTACCTTCACCCTTATGTCTTCCAACATCTTGATTATGGGTTTATATCTTGCTTCTAAGATCCAAGAATTGAAGGACTCCGTGAAGTTATTATCCACCATATAGTTTTTGCATTGTGTATCAAAATAAGCTATACACCAAGCTTTTGGTGGATAAGAAACTAAGTCCTTGGCTGCATCTTCTTCTATTTCACCAATTTTTCCCAACATCTCATGGAATTCTTCTTCAAATGTACTCCATGCACTCCACCACATATATTTTTTTATCTCAAACCCAGGCCATCTCTTGCACCAGTTTGATTCTATGTGCCTTACACAGAATCTTTGATGTGCAAGAGGCAAACTCTTCTCACTGCCTCCAATAAGCCCTATAAAATAAAAAAATAGTGAACAACAATAGAAAAATTCAGCAAGTATAAATAAAGAATTCTAGATTTAAGTAAAGTAAAAAACAATGAAGATACTTACTTTTTGCATATCTGACATAAAAGTGATTCCTTCTCCTTCTTTCAAGTCCAAAGATATCTTCAACAACTCTAAAAACCAAGTCCAAGTTTTGATAGTTTCTTTATCCACAATAGCCCAAGCTAATGGATAAAAATGGTTGACTGAATCTTGAGCCACAGCCACTAATAACTGTCCAGGACACTTACCTCTAAGAAAAGTGCCATCCAGTCCAATTAGAGGCCTCAAACCCCCTTTCCAACCCTCTTTCAAAGCTTGGAAGCAAGTATACAACCTCAAAAATTTCCTTTTGCCTTCAGCCAAAGCATCCTTGGATATATTAACCATAACATCAGTGCCAGGATTGCTTCTCCTCAACTCCTCTGCATATGCTTCTAACCTGTTGTACTCATTTAAGTAGCTCCCATCTAACTTCTCCAACACAAGTTTTTTTACCCTCTTCATCTTTGATTCACTTACATTTATTTTAAATCCATTCTCCAGATCAAGTTTCATAGTTGATACCTTATACTTGGGATCATGCTGCACCTTTCTCTTAAAGTATTGACCTAAAGTAGCAGCATCAGCTCTTCTAGTTTCAAAGGCTTTATCACATGTGTGTTTATCAGTTAGCGTCTTCATCCTAAATCCACTACTTTTGCCATCCCTAGATATGAATAATTTAAATGGACACCCTTCCTGACATATATACCTCAGTCTAGTCCTATCACTTTGTTTAATCTTTAAACCCCTCCTGTTGGCAATTGCATATAAACCCACTATCTTCTTAGCTTCAGCAAGGTTTTTAAAAGACATACCATTATGTAACTCCTTGTACATTTCAAGTTTTTCAGTAATTTCTTTATCCTTTTCCTTGTATATTACCTCTAAATCCTCACTGTCATAGTCACTAGACTCAGGAGGATTGGCAAAAGGCTCATTATCACTACAATCAGTACCAGCCTCTACAATTAGTAAAGAAGGTTCAGAAAAATCAATTATACTAGAGGCAGACACTTCATCTTCTAATTCATCAACAGCAAACAAGTTTACTATATTGAACTTAGAAGACAAAAGTTGTTGAAGTGCCCTAATACCATCATCCCCCTCCAAAATATAATAACAACCAGATAAGGAAGTTACAAGTAGTTGCTTTACTTTAAAGAAACCTAATTTTTCTACAAACTCCCGATAAATATCAATAAACGACAAGAAATCAGTTTCATAACCCTCCCACTTGTGCACTAACCTTTTACTATAAACCAAGTGAGGCTCTCTCACCCACTGACCACCATAGTGAAAGATTAGGTCCACCTTCTCAACCATTTTTCTGAAAAGTCACATGTAAACTATATAAAAAAAGGGAAGAGGGGCCACATAATAAGAATCTAACTGTATAAAATTAGGGTAATCAATAAATGTAGACAGGGGTAGGGACCACAGTTATTCATGAATAACCCCACTCACCAGTTTTTAAACCCTAGAATTAAAATCATGTCTGCATAAACAAGTACATGGACCACATATATATGACAATAGAAAATATTCAACAAAAAAGCATCGTTTAACATATTACAAGCATAAAAATATATACTTTTAACAACTGCCCAAAAAATTTAAAACCCTAGAATATTTTGATTAAAAATTATACTGATGTCATGGAAGATTACAAATTTCAAAATCAAAACCCTACTTGCAATGATAGATTAGAGGCATGCAAGATAAATATAGACAAAATTACAAACCCTAGAATTAAAAGTCATACTTACAAAAAACTAACCTGTTATTTGGTTGACAAATATTTTGAGATGCTGAAATTGTCCAAAATACTAGCAATGATGAAGCTTAAAATCCCTTTCATGCGTAGAATTTAAGCAGCCATTATAATTGGAAGAGAGAGAGAGACGGATAAAAAGAGTTATGGTAAATGAATTAAGAGGGGTCGTTTATTTTATTTTTACTCAGCTGAGAGAACGGGTCAGATTTAATTAAATGGGTCGGGCAGATTTGGGTGGGTTTTTTTCATGTGTATTAAGTTATTTTGTCCAGCGTGGCAAGCCCGTCAAAAGGAGGGGTATTTGTGCTCCTTCAAATAACGGTGAGGATAGTGATGAGCTAATAGGTGGACGAGGGGTATTTTTAAGCCAAAAATGATAGTTCGAGGGTATTTTTGGCCCTTCTCCGAATTTTTTTTGCTGTTGTACAAATAATGGAAAAGATGTGGTCTGAAAATGTAAGGTTGGAGAATGAAAGGTATCCCACAATACGTCTTAATAAGCTCCAAAAATGGTCCCCATTACTTAGATACATTTGGGATGCAAAAATGAGATGGGGATTTTCTTCATTTCCTTAAGTTCTTGCTTGGATGGAGAACATAGGTCAAAGATAGATAATACTAGTATTTGAAATTTGATTCAATAAATCAAGATGCAACTAGGCATCTGGACATAGATTTGATTGAGGATACATGCAAGTTGTGTTTGGTAAATACTCTCTCCATCCCATTTTAGTTGTCGCCTTCAACTTTTCCACGTCCATTAAGAAAACCATTAAATAGGGTGTGTATTTTACTATATTATTCTTATTTAATGTTTGACTATTAACTTTTTTTTAGAATTATTTTAATTATTAAGGGTATAGTTGGAAAGAACTAGTAAATTTAGTCTTGAAATCCTAAAGAGACAACTAATTTAGGATAAATTATTTCTGCTAAAGCAACAACTAATTTGGGACGGAAGGAGTATGATAGAAAGTCTGTGGAAGTTAGAACTTCTATTAAATGCGCAGCTTGTTCAACATTAATACCATCAAAAGTCTACACAACAAAAAATTAAAAGATCATTCTCTAGATAATAAAAAATTGTGCGCTTGTGCCTAAAAATGTTGAGTAGTTGAACAAATAAAGGAAAAAATATTGTCCAAAAAGATAAGCTTGGTAAATGAAAGGTATCCTACAGTACTCACTAATAAACTCCAAAAATGATCCCCATTGCACGTCCATTGGGTTTTTAAAATGTCCATTTGCCCAAGTTCTTGCTTGTATGAAGGATACAAGTAAAGGTATACAATTAGTGTTT
Organism: Petunia x hybrida; assembly: GCA_037355625.1. Lineage (NCBI taxonomy): Eukaryota > Viridiplantae > Streptophyta > Magnoliopsida > Solanales > Solanaceae > Petunia > Petunia x hybrida. Next base: position 769,560 of record JBBBVM010000595.1, read on the forward strand.
TGAGATTTAATTCAATAAATCAAGTCGCAACTTGCTAATAAACTTTCTAGGTTTTTGGATATAGATTTGATTGTAACTTGAAAAAAAAAATTGAAGTTTTTTTTCAATGAAAATTAAGTTGTGATTGGAAAACATGGTCCCAAAAGTTTTTGAGAAAAAAAAAAATTAAAGTTGTCTTAGATGTATAGCTTGTTTACATTAATACCATCAAATTACTCATTTCAAAATCTAAAAGATCATTATCACGATAATTTAAAACTAGCTGTTTGCTGCACAAAAATGTTAGGCAGTTGAATAAATAGTAGGCTATCTTCCATTTAATTCATACACCCTTCAATCTATTTAAGTATAACTGTTGCTCCAAAACGCACACGCAAGTATACGTGGTCGACAAGTAATAAAGTAGTGAGTCGAGTATCGTTCCCACGAGGGCTATTGTTACGACTGAATCCTAGCGAACAATTTTCTAAAAACTATTCAGGGATCTTTTTCAATGATGGATGAGATTTTTACTAACTAAAACAATAATTAGAAACGAGTAATTGAAGTCAAGTAATAGAGAGCAAATTATAGGTTGTTATCAATAAAAGAGAAACAGTTCAGGGTCAGAGCTATAAACAATCCAGTTGGATTTTCCAGTTGATTCTACTTCTTGATTTCCTAGATTGCTCGTAAAGACCTGTCGATTCTTCACGAGTCTTTGCAAGCTACTCTAACGCCTATATGTCTATGAAGTTAAATCACATGCATGCATTAAAGAACTCCGTATTTAGCTAAGCAAGGCGAATAGGTATATGTCTATCCTACCAGCAAATCGATTCCTGGATGCCTTCACAATCAAGCCCTATTCTTTCTTATTTGCATTTACAAGTTCCCTCTGTCGAGTTCAACTTGTAAATCGTCGATAGTGTTCAATTATTAGGCCTCAATAACCAAACAATTCGGCTCAAGAAAGAATAAACAATCCGTAATGGTAAATTAATAGGTAGAAATCAACTTTCAAACATCAACCTTCATGTTTTTGCTCTAACCCTAGAACGATATGTTTAGCTACGCATATTCATAATAACAACACAAGAATTCATGGAAGAAAGATTGAATATTTGCTCCAAAATCTAACCTCCATCTAAAATCACAAAATAATGAGGTTTTATAGTGTTTACAAAGATCTAGGATAAGCTAAACCAAAGCCTAATATAATTGGGAAAACTTGTGTTTCGTCAGCCTCAAAGCTTTCGTGGAAGTCACGCTTCCACTATAGCTCCCAACTCCAAAGCTATCTCTGAAACCTTGCTCCCAGTATAGCTTCCAACTCTTGAGGGCTTTCTTGGAAGCCTTGCTTTCAATATAGCTTCCAATGTATCCATTAACTCCAATTTGATTGTTCTTGTCTCGAATTCATCCTCACCATTCCTAAAATCACAAATATGATAAGTGAGCACAAGAAATACAATTATCACATATAATGAGCGCATAAAGTACCAAAATGTGAGAAGATATGATGCAATACGAACCAGGCTCACCTGTTCGATTCATCAAGCTAGTCCACCGAGGAGTCACATGACGCCCACGATCAAAGTGTGGCCGGAATGAAAGATGTCGAAGACTGCCTCGCCGACCAACAACGATGGAAATCCACCGAGCAGACAACAAGTGCCCAATGCTGACACTAACTTTGGAAGCTATGAGACCGAGCACAACTTATGAAAGCTCAATGATCAAGCTCGAGCCCGAAGCTGAAGGCAACCGAACCATGGAAAAACGACTCCGGATAAAGAATCGATCGAAGGGCTACAAATGTGCCCGAGGCAGGAGAGCGTTCGATTCCAAATGTGACCGAGGCAAACAACCGTCCGAATCCAATGTGTTCGAGCTGAGCTGCCGAACACATAAAACTGCTCCAGCCCTGCGTGGCTTTATCTTATTGGTCACTTGTGACCCTTTTACTATTCTGTCCTTATATTGTCTATATAAACTACTAGCATAGCTCATTAGGGGATAGTTAGTTGATATTGAATTGAGAGAATAGAGATAGAATTGGCCGAGCCATTCTTGTTGAAGCCCGAGGCTTCGTGTATGCCTTCTTAGGCTTGGAACCGAAATGGATTTCATCCCTAGTATGAATCCTTGTTAGGTTCAAGTTTCATTTTCTCCCTTGGATAATCAATCATGTTTTGATTTGGATTATCCATTCTTTCTTCTATTTCTATTCTCCCCCATCCCTGATTTCTTGTTATCTTGGTTACTTTATCGCTTCCGCATCTTTATCCTTATCGTTTCCGCGTCGTGTTCTTGTTGTTTCCGATTGCTAGCTTATCTTCGGATTTAGCTTGCACCAGCTTGGTATCAGAGCAAGGATTGGAATTCGTTCTTACGAATCCACGTTCCTTGTTCATTCTATCTTTACTTTACTGTTGGTGTTCTTATTTTACAAAAAAAAAAGTGAAAAGAAGAAAATTCAAAAATTTGTGTTGATTGTTGATTGTTTGGATTAAACAATCACATATCCGGAGTCACCACTGTCTAAGAAATCAATTGAGTGCCCGATGTACAATATTTGTAACTAGGGTTTTTTCCGTCGTTTTGGACTGTGTTCTTGATGTGGTGAAGTTGAATTCGAACCCCAGTTGTGTTTTGGCGTTTATCGGTGAAAACTGGAGGTTGTTGATGAAGTTGGGTCGATTTTAGTGCTTAAAAATTGAAGTTCCACTATTTAGCCACCGTCCGTACATCGAAACATTGTTAAGTTGTTAACAGTGTACGGAAGACACCATAGCTAACCTTAGCTCGGCTTGGAACTGAACAATTTCTCCGTTGTCAAGTTTACCGGAGACGACCCAAATCTTGAGCTTAATCTGTTGTTAGTGGACTGTGAACGAATCTTGACATTGTCCGTACACCGGAGCAAGGGTTCACTGTTCCATTGAAGAAGAAAGGGGTAAACTGTTGAAATCTAAAACCCCAGGTGAAAAGTTGTCGGCTAGAAAAGAGAAAGCAGATAAGGTTAAACCCTATCTGTACCGAGGAGGAAACACTTGTACCGAGGTCACGTGTTCGGAAAATTCCGAAGCGGAACCGAGGCGGAGGTAGATTCTCTTAGGATTTCACTTTTGTGTGTCCGAATATTCTCGATAGTGGATCTCTGGAGTAATTCTTTCTACTCGAGGTCGTACTATCGAATTTGAGCTTAATAGGAACTCGTGCGTGGGGTGACCGAAGTCCAACTTCGTAGATAATTCTTTTGACTCCCCGTGCGCAGTTAAATAGCTACCATTCCATCGAGTCGTATAAACTCCTTCCGAACCTAGACTTGGAGAGTACTAGTTGTGACTTATCACTTTGGTTTCCTAACAAGAAGGCAAGGCCAACTTGAGTGGAAAAAGGCCAAGTGGTGAGAACATTAGAGTGAGGTCACAAAAGCCAACGACCTTGAGTGTAAACACGAGTGGAAAGAAAATTGAGTGAACATTACTCGAGTGATACACGTGAGGGAGTGAACTTGTGAGGTCCTTTACTCTTGTTTGTTGCAGCTATGTCTTCGGATGATGGTAGCTACGGAGGGTATGATTCGTGTGGAGATGATGGAGACTATGGTTCCTACGATGGTGATGTTTGCTATAACGACACCGGTGACTATTGCTCTTATGAAGACGAAGCAGGTCACTATGGCTATTAAGAGGACGAAGCAGATCACTATGGTGAATACGAAGACGAAGAAGACTGCGAAGCCTGTGAAGATGAACAAGAAGATTCTTATGCTTCGGGTCAAGAATACGAAGGCAGTGACGCTTCGAGGTATAATGACTCTACTTATTCTCGTTGTGATGATCTTGAAAATGATGAATGTGACATCGGGGAAATTGATGACGAAGTTGATCGAGTGAACTATTCGATGTCATCTTCCTTCGGTGTCTCGTATGGAGCACAAGGGAGTAGTAGAACTCCTTCCATTGGGTCGGGAGGAGGTGGAGGAGGTTGTTCCATGGGAGGAGGAAGACTTGCGACTCTGAGTCGTGACACACGATTCAATGCTTCCAATTCCTATGGGAAGGGTGGCTCGAGGAGCACTGGTGGTTATGGACCCGAGGAGAGTAGAGGAGGTTTCTATCGAACTACTCCCCCGAGGAGAAGTTCTTATGGGTTCCATGCTCGAACTCCTTCTTCGACTTTCAACACTACTTATAATGTTGGAAGAATGAAAGGAAGTGGTAGTTATCATAGTGGTGTTGCCACTAGTGGAGGAATAAGGAAGACCCAAGTTGTTGGACCCAATATTTATGGACATTCAAGCCCTCTCTTGGATGTGTTGATGCAAGACTTGGGTAAAGAAAGGTTCGCTGTTGAGGTAAACAGAAAGGGAGAATTCGTGCTCAAAATTGGTGGAACCGATGCTAATTGTATTGACCCCTCTTTGGTTGATAAACTAAAGATACCATGCTATAGATTGATGCATCCTTACGAGTATCAAGGTGTTTGGGTCACCAGTTGGGCTAAAGTGATCATATCTCATGGGAATTACAAGAGCATAATTTGGTGTGATGTTTATCCCATGAAACACATTTCCATTTGGTTAGGTGATCCATGGTTGCAAGACAAGAGAGTGCAGTATGATAGCACGAAGGATCTGTATAAGATTCGCAAGGGACTAAGGACTTATGACTTTGAATCTTGCGTGGTAATAGTCAAACCGCCTTCGAAAACATCCTCTTTGTCTATGCAAAGAAGAAACGAGCAAGAACTCCATTCCGTGAAAGAAAAAGTGCCATCAAGGAGTCCTACAAACACAAAAGGTAGTGGGACAAGTGCAAGAAAAGAGTCGACCGAAGTCAATACTGTGAGCCCGAAGCCACAAACTTCGAAGTCAAGTGGTTCACCGACAACAAAAGAGGAGACCTCAGCTGATGAGTCTTCGAGTCCTCGACTTCGGGTCGATGTTAAAAGTCCACCTACTCCAGCTATGGGTATCCTTGGGCCTCGACCCAACTCTCCCGAATATGAGAGACAAAAGATTGAGAGGAGTAAGGGACTGACCGGTGACAACTCTCGAGAGGAAAAAGGAGAGGTTGTGTCGAGTTATGTGAGCGAGTTGTCACCACTCGAACCCACACCTGACCTTGAAAAGAAAATGAGGGAAAAGAAAGAGGGAAAAGGAATCATTGAGAGTGAGGACACCCCTTATTCTAACCCTAACCCTTTATCTTTTTCTTCTACTTGCTTGAATTCTTGTGTAGGTACTCCTGGAGGCAAATCGAAGGAGCCTCAACTCTGTTCCAAAGTAGATCGACAAGGTGAAGAGAATCTTCCATGTGAGCTCCATGGTGAAGAAACTACTTATGACACTTCGGAGGTAATGAGAGAGACCGAAGGCCACTGCGAGGTAAGTGCTCGAATTCCTTCCCGTGAGCATGATACTTCCTTGTCTTGTGGAATTGCTAAGGAAACTTCTATGCTAGTTGATGATTTGTATGATTACAAAGTGTTTGCAACTAGTGTAGAGTCGAATGGTCAACCTGTGAAAGAATGTGAACCACTAGTTGAGAGAGTTTATAAGCCACATCATGATGTGAGCTCGATCTTCATCGAACCTCCCTTTAGTGATGAAGTTGTAGTTGACCTTGCTTGTTACCATTGTTATGACACACCACCAATCTTTGATAAAGGGGAAAGTGAGTTGTTTGATCATACCCTTATTGAAATTATTGCCTATGGTGGATCTATGTGTTGTAGTGAGGATGATGATACCCTTGAGGACTCCCTAGTGAATGAGTTGGATCGGAATATCTTCGATGACTCCTCAAGTGTGGACGATGACCTGGGTTCGGATGCACCTTTGATGGGTAGTGAACTTGTTTTCACTAATCCTTTGTTCGAAAGAGATGGTGATATGCATTCGACTCGAAGAGAACCACCTCGGTTTGTAGGGCTTAACCCCTTCGATAATCCATTATTTGAGACCTTCTTCGGAAGCTTGTCTAATGAGAAGGATTGTCTTGAAGGTGATTTGGGAGGTGAAAAGCTATCTCTTGGTGTGAATAAGATTTCTTTTAAGAAGGGGAGTGGAGAATTTGATGTTAGTTGTCGAGTCAATCATTTCACTTACTCCATCCCACATGTTGATCACACCTCGAGTATTGTGCATACCGAAGTCCATAAGCTCCATGGTAATGAAAGTAAACTAAGGGCTCGGTATGATGACCGTGGGTTTAGAAGTAATAGGTCCTTTGATCACATCTTACATGCAAAGTGTCCTATTGATCTCTTCAATTACTCATGTGTTCGATACAGTTTCAATTTGAGGCAAGAACTTGTTGTTTCCTTCGGAGACATAGGCTGTTTGATTTGCATTGATGCTTGGCTCTATCATAAGAGTGTGTTTTCCACAACACTAACCTACTTTCGAAGTAGGAAGCTTTGTTTGTCTCTGCTTTGTTTGCAGGTCTTGTCGGTTTGATTTCGAGGACGAAATCCTTTCAAGAAGGGGAGGATGATGCAATACGAACCAGGCTCACCTATTCGATTCATCAAGCTAGTCCACCGAGGAGTCACATGACGCCCACGATCAAAGTGTGGCCGGAATGAAAGATGTCGAAGACTGCCTCGCCGACCAACAACGATGGAAATCCACCGAGCAGACAACAAGTGCCCAATGCTGACACTAACTTTGGAAGCTATGAGACCGAGCACAACTTATGAAAGCTCAACGATCAAGCTCGAGCCCGAAGCTGAAGGCAACCGAACCATGCAAGAACGACTCCAGATAAAGAATCGATCGAAGGGCTACAAATGTGCCCGAGGCAGGAGAGCGTTCGATTCCAAATGTGACCGAGGCAAACAAGCGTCCGAATCCAATGTGTTCGAGCTGAGCTGCCGAACACATAAAACTGCTCCAGCCCTGTGTGGCTTTATCTTATTGGTCACTTGTGACTCTTTTACTATTCTGTCCTTATATTGTCTATATAAACTCCTAGCATAGCTCATTAGGGGATAGTTAGTTGATATTGAATTGAGAGAATAGAGATAGAATTGGCCGAGCCATTCTTGTTGAAGCCCGAGGCTTCGTGTATGCCTTCTTAGGCTTGGAACCGAAATGGATTTCATCCCTAGTATGAATCCTTGTTAGGTTCAAGTTTCATTTTCTCCCTTGGATAATCAATCATGTTTTGATTTGGATTATCCATTCTTTCTTCTATTTCTGTTCTCCCCATCCCTGATTTCTTGTTATCTTGGTTACTTTATCGGTTCCGCATCTTTATCCTTATCGTTTCCGCGTCGTGTTCTTGTTGTTTCCGATTGCTAGCTTGTCTTCGGATTTAGCTTGCACCAAGATATTAAGGTAAAATAGGCAAATATCGCCAAACATCACCACCCCACACTTAGACCTTTGCTCGTCCTCGAGCAATCATCAAAAACCAATTTCCCAACTAGATCCCAACACTCAATAGAACATGTCTACCTATGATTATGGTTGATACCGACCATTAGACAAGTGCATATACATACCATGTGACCCTCATCATGCCAAAAATTCATCACATTACAAAACACTAGAACAACCCACTCAAGACATCTCGATCTCAAAAACCGACTCAATAAAACCAAGCTTTTACAAAATCACACCCATTCACTCAACCAAGAAGTCAATAACTTCACCTATCTCGCGCAAACCATGTGGCCTCATCAAAAGTAATCAAGATAGCGTCTCAAATATCACACAAAGAATATATTTTAAGAATAAATGAGGGACATAATATAGGAAGAATTCACTCACTCTCAAAAAAGAAGTTCACATGCCACACACAACGTACCATAGGCTTGCCCGTAGTGTAGGACTCCACTAATGTAGGCTTACTCCTATCGGGATTAATTGTAATGTAGGCTAAAGGACGGGTAGGATAAATATGGATAAAATAGTGACTACCTCCCTAAGCACTTTAATACATCACTTTAATTTTTATTTTCACAATTCTTCTCAAAACCAACCAAGAAACTGCCCAAACATACACAAGAAGTTCCCTCTCAATTTAAGCAATTTGCAACTTTACTTTTTTGCACAACACTAGCAAGGATTGAGATTTTTTTTCTTTCTTTTGTTTTCTTTATTTTTCTCTTTTTTTCTTTTTTCATTTTTTCTTTATTTTTTTTCTCAACCTCGCCAATGATTTTTTTTTTTTTCAAATTGCACCATATTTTTCTTTCATTGGTTCCACTCTAAAGCCACCCAATTTCTCCAACCACAACTCCATAAACATCAAATATTTCAATTAAAGTGCTCTAAGGAGTACGGGTTCAAAAGGAAGATAATTAAGAATAAAAGGGGTAAGGCTTGAAATGTGGGTGCCAACAAAAAGGTCAATAGGCTCAAAAGGGCTTAAGAAGGACAATATTAAAGGGTAGGCTAATCAAGGCTAAAAAGGCTTATCAAAGAAATGCCTGCATCATCTCCTGACTAGAGCAAACCTAGGATTTCGCTTTGAACACACACTGGGCAAGTTCTAGACATCTATATGCAGCACGGAACATAAGAAAGGATACCTCACATCACACATGGCACATAGTTTACTCAAGACGGTTTTATTCCAACTCTCGGTTTAAGCAAACAAGATTCAACTTTGGAAATTTAAGCTTTAAGGCACAATAGTTCACAAAAGAGTCAAGTAGTTGAATCTAAGCGTCTCAAAAAGGTCATTCAAATTTTTCTAGGCATGTATCACAATTTTAAGACCAAAAGGGATTCACTAATAGCACATGCTTAGTCTAAATTCACCGGTATCAAATAAACTAAAGACACCTAGCATTCTATCAATTTTTCTAAAATATTCTACAAACTAATACTATACTACTCCTAAAAAATAAAAATTACCCGGTTCAAAGGTCTACCCATGGAAAAGAACCGAGACCATAAGAAAAACCACGGGGCAGATGACTGTACCACTAACTAAAACTAAAAATAAAATATTTTTGGAATTTTTCATTAGTTTTCTAAATTTTTTTTTCATTTTTTATTTCTATAATAAAGCAAGAAACAAATAAAAATAAAGTCAAGTGACAAAAATAAAAATTGCTAAAAGAAATTCCTAAAAGTACAGTCATCCACAACCTCAAAAATTTCGGGAATCCCCCCACCCCACACTTAAACAGAGCAATGTCCACCACTACAATATTATGTATCTATAGCTACGAATTCTTAGCTACGAATATGAATATCTTGGCTAGTATCTAGCAATAACTACAAAAACTAAGGTTCCGTGGCTATTTATAATTTTGTAAAATTTCTTAGCCACAAAAATAATATTGGTAAAGCTAATTCCTTATTTTTGTTATAGCTGCTAATTTTCGTGGCAACAACTGCCTAAATAGCTATAAATTTTTTGCTACCATCAGATGTCGTAGCTAAATAGATGTCTTTGCCACAAATTAAGATTTAATATAGCAATAGCAACCCTTTAGCCACAATAAATTATTTATAACAAAATATTGGAGCTATACAAATATTTTGCTTCGAGTTATAAAAATTTGTGGCAACTACAATATAGTTGCGAATATATTGTTACGATAAATTTCATAGCTAATCATAAACTTTAGCCACGTGTGTAAAGTTATCGTAACAATAGTAATATTTTAGTCACTGTTAAAATAAAATATTGTAGCTGAGTGAATATTTTTATTCAACTTATATAATACTCGTAGCTATAATTGGCCTACTAGCTACGAAATTATTATTTCTTGTAACTAATCACATTCTTTTGCCACGCGTTTCAATTACAGTAGCCATACTTCTATATCATTTGAAACGAATATAGTAACTAACTAATTAATTTTAAATTATAGAAAATTCATCGTAATAATTGGATTCATATCTAAAATTATTTGTTATGACAAATCAATATCGTAATAATATTTAAGTTAATAATAATTTTAACAGCTAAAAATGCAGTGTTTAATCACCAATAATGAGGTCTTTTGTATCCTTGTACCACCAAAGTTTATGAACTAACTTTTTGCACTTAACAAACTTATATTTTATTTTAAATTATTTTTGGATATCTATTATATGATTTTGTATGTAAAAAGTCAATTAACAATGAAAAGATATCTAATTAATGTGTAAATACCTAGTTATATAACAATTAAACTACTATAGGTGTGTTGATTTACATTGTATAACTAATTGTATGGTTATATATAATTCTATATTTACTATTAATGTAAATAATTGCCTTCTTCATTAAATATATACGTACTAAATGAATAAATTAATTTTTTAAATTATATAATATATACGATTAATTTTTACTCCCTGAGTTCTACTTTATTTGTCACAATTAAATGTCAAGAGTTAAACTAGTTTTTCTTTGACCTTGATAGTTTATATCTCTTTAAAATTATTTAAATTATTTATTATTCTAAGTTATTACATTAAATAACTAACTATAGGGGTGTGTGTGTGTGTGTGTATATATTTAATGTAAAAATTTGTTTTCTTCATTAGATATGTATGTACTAAACAAATTAATTATATTGTAAATTATCTAATACATAAAATTTAATTGTTACTCACTCGATTCCACTTTATCTGCCATAATGCAAATTTATATAGCATTTAATTATTACTTCCTCGGTTCACCTTTGTTTGGCACAATCCGAATTTTTAGAGTCAAACGAGTTTTCTTTGATAGCGATGGTTTTTATATTATTTAAACATAAGTAGTTATATAATAATGAATTATTACAACTAATTAAGTGTGTGTTTGTGTGTGTGTGTGTGTATATATATATATGTATATATATATATATATATGTATGTATATATATATATATATAAGAATCATCTTCTTAATTGTACCAAACAAATAGGTTAGTATTTATGTTTTCTATTATATAAGATTTAATTATCACTCACTTCGTTATACTTTATTTGGGATAATTCGAATTTTTAGAGTTAAACAAGTTCTCTTTGACCATAATATTTTCTATTTTTTAAGTATTTTGAATTGTTAATTATTATGACTTATTAAATTTTTACGTAGTTTTCAAATATAAAAAAAATATAAAGATTTTATATCCAAATTTATAGTTAAATTAAGATGTTTGCTATCAAAATTCGAATAGTGAAAAATAAAATGGAATGAATGTGTATTTGAAATGGTATTACTTAATTATAGAATGCTGCTTGAAAGATATTTATTTTAATTAAGTGTTTTTAATACTATTAGCTGTACAAAATTACAATTTTGAAATGAAGACATTATATTAAATCATTCCACATCGATAGAAAACGGCACATATTTATTCCATATAACCCGGTGTTATGCGCTAGCTTGTCAAATTGCACACTCAGTTTGATTTGAACCTGTGGAGCTGTGGTTGAAGTTTCTTTACCATGGATAATGTAAGTGCCTGTTTATACGACTAGCTGAATCAATTTATAGCCTGTTTGGGATTGCTGCCAAAAACTGCTTATTTTGAGAAGTACTTTTGGTATAAGTACTTTTTTAAAAAGTACTTTTGGATAATAAGCAGTTTGTGTTTGGACAACTAATTGGAGAAGTACTTTTGATAAATAATTTGTGTTTGGTTAATCATTACGAAAAGTACTTTCCAGTGTCAAATTATGAAAAGGACATCCAAGTTCATTCTACATTTAGATTAATAAAAAAAATTGAATATTTATCATAAAAGACTTTAATTAGAAATTTATTCAGTTAAATGTAAAATATAACGTAAAAGATATAAATTTAAACTATTGAACAGCATAAAATATAGTTAAATCAAAGTGATAACGGAATATTACTTTTAAAAGATGATTTAAAGAGTAGGACATCCTATATACGCTTGATAGTAATACCTAAAAATAAAAATTACTCCTAGAGGAAGAAGATTTGTAAAAGTACGTAGTAGAAAAAAATAGAAAAATAAAAACATAATTGTATTTTGAGAGAGATATGGTTAATTTATAAGGAATAATATGGTAAATATGAATTCTTGGTAAGGATATTTCAGTCTTGAAAAAATTAATAAACTGCTTCTGCTTCTGCTTCTTCCAAGAAGCAGATATTTGTAGCTTCTACCCAACAACAGAAAAACTGCTTCTGCTTCTACCTAAAAGTACTTTTTTTTAGTTGCCAAACACCTCAAAATTCTAAAAAAAGTACTTTTGTTGGAAAAAAAGCACTTTTGGCTTTGGAAAAGCAATGCCAAACAGGCTATTAGTAAGTTGTAAAATGTAATGTAATGTAATTGTAATACTGTAGTTGATAATAATTGACTTGACCTATAAAATAGGATAGTGTCAAAACACAAAGCTGTGTAGCCTAATTAATAATCTAAAGAATTGTTATTTTGAAATTATATTTACAAATAAAATAAATTTAGCTACAATATAAAATCTTGTAGCCATGTCAAGTTTAATTTTTCGTGGCAAAACAATAAATTCATTTGCTATAAGTAATTTTTTTGTATTAAAATAATAAAATTATTTGCCATAAGTATATTATTTTGTGGCAAATGGTTCAATCATTATAGCTACAATATAAGAAAATTTTGTGGCAATAAGTAATACTTCTTAGCCACGACACATGTAAAGTCTGTGGCTAACTTTTAGCCACCCCACCTTTTGCTACGGTATGCTACGGAACAAATAATTGTGGCTAAAGGCTTTAGTCATGGAAATTTATACATTTAGCTACGATGAATTGCGTAGCTATAGATGCATAATCTTGTAGTGCACAGTGTGATAAAAATAAAGTAAATGAGGTAAAGGAACTTCCTTGAAGTCTAAACGACCTAGCCTTTGGCACTAGTAGTGGTGCCATCTCAATCACGAACCAACCAATCGTCCAAAAAGTACGGGGTACTCAGACTTCCTCCGACATGTTGTTGATAAGGCATTAAGGGTGCGGGCACCTTACACTTGAGCTCGACATATTCAAAACCTGCAAAACATGTACTACATATACAAGAATTAACGGGGCGCCGTAACGACCCCACACTTACTCCTAGCTATACTACAACGAAGAAAAAAACTAACGAACCTAAACTAATCAATTAAAACAGTAGGGGCAGTAGGATAGAAGAAACTCAACTCGACAGTTATCATGCACGTCCTTGCCTATGGCAAACTTTTGCTCACTTTCAACCCAAATTTAGCATACAAGCCACCAATTCAATCACGTGAATAACATAACGTTCAATTTATGCCTATATAAAATTTTGCTACTCAAGAATTCGCAAAAATATCACTTTTTACTCACTGAGGCATTCTGTCAAACACGTGGTGTGCTCTGCATTCACATTCAGAATTTATTGATTTTTAGAGGTGTTGAACCCTCCCAAATTTTTGGGAGATCGCTTACAGAGTCCCAGCGTGAATCAAACAGAGTTCATGTTATATTCAGCCCGATGAGGTTTCACACTATGTAGCACATACAACCACGGCTAAGGTTAAGGGGGAAGGGAGATGTGCTTGTTACACAGTAGCAACAACAGTCAGCATGAGAAAAGAGAAGATAACGTACCAGAGCGGTTGATCAACAAGCGAAGAAGATGGTGCGATTTTTCGAATGACAATGTCTGCGTTATTGTGTTCACGTTCTTTTCCTCTGTTTTGTTGTTATTTTATGTTCAAACCCAGGGAAAGAAGGAAAGGGTATGCTGTTGCTCCCAACGCACACGCAAGTATACGTGGTCGACAAGTAATAAAGTGATAAATCGAGTATCATTTCTACGAGGACTATTCAGACTAGACTCCTAACAAACAATTTCTAACTAACTATCCAGGGATTTTTTTCAATGGTGAGAATTTTATTAACTAAAGAACAGTAATTTAAATGGTGGAAATTCAGTCAAACAATGGGGCAACTTTGGTTGTAAACAATATTAATGGGACGGTCTAGGGCCAGAGCTACGACCAATCCAGTTGAGTTTTCCAATTGATTCTACTTCTTGATTTCCTAGATTGCTAACTAAAAGGTTAATTATATTTGTGAAAACCTATCGATTCTTCACGAGTCTATGCAAGCTACTCTAACGCCTATATTTCTATGGAATTAAATCACATGCATGCATTAAAGACCTCTGTATTTAGCTAAGCAAGGCGAATAGGTATATGTCTATCCTACCCGCAAATCGATTTCCTGATGCCCAGGTTCACAATCAAGCCCTATTCTTTCTTATTTGCGTTTACAAGTTCCCTCTGTCGAGTTCAACTTGTAAACCGTAGATAGTGTTCAATTATCAGACCTCAATAACCAAACAATTAGGCTCAAGAAAGAATAAACAATCTGTAATGGTAAATCAATAGGAAGAATTCAACTTTAAAACATCAACCTTCATGTATTTGCTCTAACCCTAGAACGAACAAACTATAAAATTAAAGAGAAGAATAAGAGAAAGAGAGAAAGAACTTGTTTAGAAGACATCTAGGGCTCCTCCGCTCTCCTCTACGTGCTCCAAAATCTCGACCTCCCCTCAAAAACTAAGTAGAAGAGTATTTATAATGTTTACAAAACCCTAGCAAATAGTTACGCCTAAGCCTAGACGAAATAGGACTTCCAAAAACGCTCCAGGGGCGCTATAGCTGGCGCCCCGCGCCTCAAACTGCGTGGAACCAAGCAGAAGACGTCGAATCTTGCACGTAACGGCCATGCCCCGCGTCCCAAAACGCGGAAGAAAGTTGGGCGCTGTAGTAGGCGCCCCGCGCCTCAAACCGCGCTCACACTGGGTGCTGTAGTGGGCGCCCCGCGCCACCAAATGCGCCAGGCTAATTCTCTGCTTTCGTCGTTCGCAGCTTGCTTCATTCTGTGCCTTCGCGTGCTCGATCCAATCCTCAATCCAAATTCAATCTTTTCTTGCTCGATTATGCTCTTCAAAGCTCCAATTGCACCTCACAACATCCTACAAGTCACACGACACAAAATCAGTGCAAAATCACATTCGTCAACTAGAAAACGGGCGAATAAAGTATCAAAATGTGAGAAAATATTAAGGAAATATAGGCATAACATGCCAAATATCACCACTCCACACTTGAACCTGTGCTCGCCCTCGAGCAATTACAAATAACATCCCAACCTAGGTAGAACAGGTCTGCCTATGACTCTGGTTGATACCGACCATTGAAGAAATGCATACATGACTACTATGGGCCCAAAAAACATGCCAATAATATATCAAACATCAAAACATGAGAACAACCACCCCAAGACAACTCAAATGCACAAACTCGACTCATTGCAACCATGCTCCCACAAAGTCACCTCTACCTACTCAACCAAGAAGCCACGACTTCACCTATCTCATGCAAACCATGTGCCCTCACCAAACAATGAAGCAAGAGAATGTCCCCCAAATATCACACACAAAAATGAATATCAATAATGGAATGGGGACAATAGCATGAAAGAACTCCCTCACTCTCATGAAAAGTTCCCGTGTCACACACGATGTACCATAGGCTTGCCCGTAGTGTAGGACTCCACTAATGTAAGCTAATTCCCGTCGGGATTAACTAGGACTTTACAGAGTGGTAATGTAGGCTAAGGGGCTGGTAGGATAAATATGGGTAATAGTGACTACCTCCCTAAGCATTTTAATACATCACATTCAATTTAAGCACATATCTCATCAAACCCACCCAATTCACCACCCAACAAATTTCACTCACACCTTTTTAATAAGTAGCAATTTTTCTTTTAAGCACAACACTAGCAAGGATGGATATTCATTTATTTTCTTTTTTTCTTTTTTTTAATTTTTTTCAGCTCACTCCAAACCTTGCTAATGATCTTTTTAAAACTACTTCTCAAGTTACCACATATTCCCCTCATTAGTTCCACTCAAAAACCTCCCAATACTTCAACCACAAACTCTACAATTATATAAAATTATCAATTAAAGTGCTTAAGGAGTAAATTGTCAAAAAAAAGCAATTTAGAACAAGTGGGAAGGCTCACGGTGTGGGTGCCAACAAAAAGGTCAATATGATCACAAAGCAAGTTCAAGGTGCATCTAAAAGGGTAGGCAATTAATGGCTAGAAGGCAAATCAAGAAAGCCTGTATCATCTCCCGACTAGAGCGAACCTAGAATTTCGCTTTGCACATACACGGGGCAAGTTCTAGACACCAATATGCAAACATGGAACACAATAGAATATGCCTCACATCACACATTGCAAACAGTCCACACAACATGGCTCCATCACAACTCTCAATCAAACAAATAAGGTGCAATTTTTGAAATTTAAGCACTAATGCACAATAGTTCACAAAAGAGTCAAGTGAGTGGACTCAAGCATCTCAAGGGGGTCATTCTATTTTTTCTAGGCATGCATCACAATTTAAAACCAAAAGACACCACAAATAGCACATGCTCAAGTCCAAGTACATCGGTATCAAACAAATTAAAGGCACCTAGCATTCTTCCTAATTCTTCGTCTAGGGCCACCTATAACTAACTACTCTAATCCTAAAAAGAAAGAAAATAAAAAAAAACTACCCGGTTCAAAGGCCTCCCCGTGGAAAAGAACCGAGGTCATAAGAAAAACCACGGGGTGGATGACATGTACCACTACAAAGCCTATAAAGAAAATCTTTTTGCATTTTTTCTAATAAAACAAAAGCAAATACTAAAAAGAAAAACAAAATGTCAAGTGACAAAAGAAAAATCCTAACGGTACATGCATCCCTAACCTAAAAAATAAAGGGGAGTTCCCCCACCCCACACTTAAACAATGCAATGTCCTCAGTGCAAAAAATAAGAAAGTGCAAGGGTAAAGAAAACTTCCCTGAGCACCAATCGGCCTAGCCCTTGGTGCTAGCATCCTCCAAGCTTCCGTATAACATGAGGTACTTAGACTTCCCCCAACAGGTCATCAATATTAGGCAGGGGTGAGGACACCCCACACTTAAACTCGACATTACGTGAACTTGCAATTCAAAGAATCACCCAAAGTAATATACAACTATAAAAATAATAATAAACATAAATAAAAGTAAAGCAAGCAAATTGGGTTGCCTCCCAAGAAGCGCTTGATTTAACATCGCAGCACGACGAAGACAACTTCATCACTTTTTCCTCCACCTTGAACTAATAAATTGAATCCCCAACTTTGCCTCAAGCTTACGACTATGGTATTGGGGCGGTGGCAAAAATACAAAAGGATCAAGTAACCATTGTCGCATTTTATACTTCCTAGCCTTTAAATGAGGGATGTCGTTTTGTCTCCTTAGCATCACAAGCTTTAAAATATAGGCACCTTGTTCCTCCTCCTTTGGTTTCTTTATAGGCTCGGGTTGCTCAATTTTCATGTCACCATCCAATTACAATGTTGAAAAATGATTGGAATGAGGTCCAATGCGCTTTAATTCTAAAATTGCATTGCTTTTGACACCCTCACTTGCACAAACACTAGAGTCCTCAAATATGATGTTTTCTATTTCCTCACTTGACTCTAATATAATTTTTTCAACCTTGGCATCATCAACTAATATTGGGTCGAATGGTAGGAATTCCACTTTTTGCTCCTCAAATTGGCTTCGAAGCTCTTCTATCTCAAATCTACTATCCACGACAACTGATAATTGGGCATTAGACACCTCAACCATATCACTCAAATTCGCCTCCAAGTCGTGAATAGTCAAGCCAAATTCGTCGATCTCTTGCCTGAGCACAACCCTTTCTTCCATAAATTGCCTCATCATATTTGTAAGTTCACTTCTAAAATCCCCATATGCTTCTAAAAGGTTGGCTTGCTCCGTTAGAAAATTTTGGCTCACAACCTGCACTTCTTCGTTCCTGTCAGACTCACAAACATTGTAAAAAACATCACACACATTGATAGAGGTTGTAGAAACAATTTGCAACAATTCCAATCAAAGGTTGTAGAAAATTCACATAAACAGTCCCGCAGGGTTGAAAGATTTGGACAATTTTCTCACAAGTGAGTTCCTCCACAAAGTAGACAGAGATCATCAAAATTTGAGCAACCATCATTCGACCAATTTTTATTAAAAGATGCCATGATAAGACAAGTAACACAATACTAAACTAAACAAAAATTAAACCTGAATAGAAAATAATAAATTTTCTAAAAAGAAAACAGTCAATTATTTAGTCCCCGGCAACGGCGCCAAAAACTTGTTGCTCCCAACGCACACGCAAGTATACGTGTTCGACAAGTAATAAAGTGATAAATCGAGTATCGTTCCCACGAGGACTATTCAGACTGGACTCCTAACAAATAATTTCTAACTAACTATCCAGGGATCTTTTTCAATGGTGAGAATTTTATTAACTAAAGAACAGTAATTTAAATGGTGGAAATTCAGTCAAACAATGGGGCAACTTTGGTTGTAAACAATATTAATGGGACGGTCTAGGGCCAGAGCTACGACCAATCCAGTTGAGTTTTCCAATTGATTCTACTTCTTGATTTCCTAGATTGCTAACTAAAAGGTTAATTATATTTGTGAAAACCTATCGATTCTTCACGAGTCTATGCAAGCTACTCTAACGCCTATATTTCTATGGAATTAAATCACATGCATGCATTAAAGACCTCTGTATTTAGCTAAGCAAGGCGAATAGGTATATGTCTATCCTACCCGCAAATCGATTTTCTGATGCCCAGGTTCACAATCAAGCCCTATTCTTTCTTATTTGCGTTTACAAGTTCCCTCTGTCGAGTTCAACTTGTAAACCGTAGATAGTGTTCAATTATCAGACCTCAATAACCAAACAATTAGGCTCAAGAAAGAATAAACAATCTGTAATGGTAAATCAATAGGAAGAATTCAACTTTAAAACATCAACCTTCATGTATTTGCTCTAACCCTAGAACGAACAAACTATAAAATTAAAGAGAAGAATAAGAGAAAGAGAGAAAGAACTTGTTTAGAAGACATCTAGGGCTCCTCCGCTCTCCTCTACGTGCTCCAAAATCTCGACCTCCCCTCAAAAACTAAGTAGAAGAGTATTTATAATATTTACAAAAGCCTAGCAAATAGTTACGCCTAAGCCTAGACGAAATAGGACTTCCAAAAACGCTCCAGGGGCGCTATAGCTGGCGCCCTGCGCCTCAAACCGCGTGGAACCAAGCAGAAGACGTCGAATCTTGCACGTAACGCCCATGCATCCCGTCCCAAAACGCGGAAGAAAGTTGGGCACTGCAGTGGGCGCCCCGCGCCTCAAACCGCGCTCACACTGGGCGCTGTAGTGGGCGCCCCGTGCCACCAAACGCGCCGGGCTAATTCTCTGCTTTCGTCGTTCGCAGCTTGATTCGTTCCGTGCCTTCGCGTGCTCGATCCAATCCTCAATCCAAATTCAATATTTTCTTGCTCGATTATGCTCTTCAAAGCTCCAATTGCACCTCACAACATCCTACAAGTCACACGACACAAAATCAGTGCAAAATCACATTCGTCAACTAGAAAACGGGCGAATAAAGTATCCAAACGTGAGAAAATATTAAGGAAATATAGGCATAACATGCCAAACATCATATGCTGGTTTTATGTTTTAATTTTTGCGGGTCAACAGGTCAAGACCGGGTCGACCCGCAGAATATTTTTGAACTTACCTGCACAGCGACGCCTTGCTATGGCTTTAAACTTTTGGAACTCACTGCCTTACTCCAAGCGACAGTGAGAGCGACGCCTTGGCTCTGTTTTCGTCCAGCTTCTCCCCAAAAAAATTTCTAAGTGTTGTGGAGTTTGGAAGCTACGCCCAAAACGACGCTTTGGCTATCGCTTTTAGTAGTTCTGGAGTAATTTTACCTGGGCGCTGTGATGAATGCGACGCCTTGCAATCGTTGTGCGTCTTTGGGAGTTTCTGTTTACATCAAAGCGATGATGGCAGCGGCGCTTCAGCTTTGTTTATGCACCAATTCTTGAAGTTGGTCAATATGTGTACAGTTAAGAGTCCAGCTACAGCTTCGCCATTCGCTTCACCATCCCGCAACTCCTCGCTTGAGTGGTTTTGCCACTATTCTCAACGCATAATTCACATGCCGAGTTTCTCGAGCCCTACAAAAATGACAAGAACAACTACGTAATACTAAATAAATAAAAATGACAAGAACAACTACGTAATACTAAATAAATAAAAACAAAAAACAATAAAAATTGGGTTGCCTCCCAACAAGCGCTTGATTTAACGTCGCGGCACGACTCTTTTTGTATTTTTATTCTTTTTTTATTTTTTTATTTTCATTACATACAAGGCTCGGGTTGCCTCCCGACAAGCGCCTTAGTTAACGTCGTGGCACGACACACTTTTAAGCTCACTTCCAGCATTTACGTCTCCTCTTCTTGCGTCGAACTTTTGCTTTCTTCTTGCCTTTAGGAGGAACTTTATTCAAACTCTCAGATGATATGCCATTGTCAACTTTGTTCTACCTTCCGCTCAACCACCTCTTCCGATTTACTCTCAGAATCTTGACTAACACATTCTATCAAAGAACACTCCTCAAACTTAGCCTTGTGGTCCTTTTCGTTATAAACCTTGAAAGTAACCTTTTCTTCATGCGCTCTAATAGCCATCTCCCCAAGTTCCATGTCAATAATTGCCTTCGAGGTGATTAGGAATGGTCTTCCCAAAATTATTGGAGCTACTTGGTCCTCTTCATAGTCTAGAATAATAAAATCAGCAGAGAACATGAACTTCCCAACTTTAATCAACACATCATTCACCTTACCATCGGGGCAAGTGAGTGATCCATCAGCCATCTTAAGAGTAACTGAAGTGGGCTTGATTTCTCCCAGGCTTAACCTTTTATAGACAGACAGAGGCATGAGATTTATGCTGGCCCCCAGATCACACTATGCACCAAAAATATTATGACCACCAATAGTGCAAGGAATAGTGAACCTCCCAGGATCTTGAAGTTTTGGAGGTAATTTACTCAGGATTGTACTACACTCCTCCGTCAACTCGATTGTATCAATCTCTTGTAGCTTTCTCTTCTTAACTAGAATCTCTTTTAAGAATTTCACAAATGACGGCATCAGTTCAAACACATCAGTCAAAGGAATATTAACCTGAAGCTCTTTCATCAAACTCACAAATTTATGAAATTGGGCCATATCCTTTAATGGTTGAAGTCTCTATGGGAATGGTGGGGGCGGTAGAGGTGCCTCCTTTTTCTCTTCTTTCTTCTTTACTTTCTCCACTTTTTCTACTTCCGCTACTTTAAGTTGCTCCTTTTCCTCAATTTTGGCCATCAACTCTTCACCCTTAACTAGAGTTATAGCAAGACAGTGCTCAACTCCCTTTAGATTTGAATTCAATTCAACATTACCAGGAAGTGCTCCATATAGTCTAGAAGTTTCTGCTCCAGCTAACTGTCCCATTTGGCGTTCAAGGTCTTTTTGAGCAGTAGTAAGATCTTTCATGGCATGTGCCTGAGCTGCATTGTAAGCTATAATTCTCTGCTGGCCTGCTAACATCTGCTTTATCAAATCTTCAACTGAACTGCTGGACTGCTGTGGTTGAGCCTGAGGATGTGAATTCTGGTAGTTATTCTGAGATCTCTTATTACCTTGTGCAGCCTGGTTATCACTCCAAGAGAAATCAGGATGATTCCGTGAATGAGGATTGTAGCTATTACCAAACTGGTTCTGATTCTGTCCCTGAGACCTATTTTGATTCCCCACGTAATAAACTGACTCTGGATTGGAGGGGCAAACATCAGTAGCATGATCTTGTCCACATACCTCACAAAAAATTTGAAACTGCTGCACTTGTTTAACTGATTGCACTTGTTGCTGAGTTGGTGGCAATGCTAGCTTGCTAATTTGGTTAGCTATCGGATCCATCTTTGCATTCAATGCTGAAACCACATCCAATTGAAGTACTCCAGCAGCTTTTTGACTTGGAGCTCTACCATCACCCTGCCAGTCAGGATTGCTCTGAGAGAATTTATCCAGTAATTCATAAATCTCATTAAAATTCAAGGCCAAGACTTGGCCTCCAGTAGCAGCATCCACCACGATCTTGGTATGAGCATTCAAACCTTCCACAAAAGTATGGGCCAACACCTCATTCGACTGGTTGTGGTGCGGGCAATCTCTCAACAACGACTTGAATCTTTCCCAGGCTGAGTACAAGGATTCTCCATCTCTTTGTCTGAAAGACATAATCTCTCTCCTAATTCTGGCTGTTTTAGCAGATGGATAGAATTTAGCCAAAAATTTCTTAGCTAAAGCATCCCAAGTAGTGATAGACCCAGGCTTTTCAACCTTTAGCCACTTCTTTGCTGCCCCAATCAATGAAAAGGGAAAGAGTATCAATCGAATATAATTAGTTGAGACCCCTGCTGGTGTGTATGTGTCACTAATCTCCATGAAATTTTGGATATGTTGTTGTGGATCCTCGTGCAGTAATCCAGCATATTGTCCAGTCGCATGAAGCAGTTGTATCATGC
This sequence comes from Petunia x hybrida, assembly GCA_037355625.1. NCBI lineage: Eukaryota > Viridiplantae > Streptophyta > Magnoliopsida > Solanales > Solanaceae > Petunia > Petunia x hybrida. The sequence continues at coordinate 791,978 of JBBBVM010000595.1, forward strand.
CGGACTTAGTCCCAAAGTATCCAGTAATTTCAGGTTTAACTATGCTCGAGGCTACTCCCTCCAGACTGGGAAGAGCAACATCTCGCATAGCTAAAGCTCGATCTTCTGCCATTCCTACAGGTAAGGATTAAGAGAAATCTAATACCTGAAACAGCACAAGAAACTCAAAACAAAAATTAAACCTGAATAGAAAATAACAAATGGTTTAAAAAAGAAAACAGTCAATTATTTAGTCCCCGACAACGGCGCCAAAAACTTGTTGCTCCCAAACGCACACGCAAGTATACGTGGTCGACAAGTAATAAAGTAGTGAGTCGAGTATCGTTCCCACGAGGACTATTGTTACGACTGAATCCTAGCAAACAATTTTCAAAAAACTATTCAGGGATCTTTTTCAATGATGGTTGATATTTTTACTAACTAAAACAATAATTAGAAACGAGTAATTGAAGTAATAGAGAGCAAATTATAGGTTGTTATCAATAAAAGAGAAACGTTCCAGGGTCAAAGCTATTAACAATCCAGTTGAGTTTTTCAGTTGATTCTACTTCTTGATTTCCTAGATTGCTAACTAACAGGTTAATTATATTCGTGAAGACCTGTCGATTCTTCACAAGTCTATGCAAGCTACTCTAACGCCTATATGTCTATGGAGTTAAATCACATGCATGCATTAAAGAACTCTGTATTTAGCTAAGCAAGGCAAATAGGTAGATGTCTATCCTACCTGCAAATCGATTCCTTGATGCCCAAGTTCACAATCAAGCCCTATTCTTTCTTATTTGCATTTACAAGTTCCCTCTGTCAAGTTCAACTTGTAAACCGTAGATAGTGTTCAATTATTAGGCCTCAATAACAAAACAATTAGGCTCAAGAAAGAATAAACAATCCGCTGTAGTAAATTAATAGGTAGAAATCAACTTTCAAACATCAACCTTCATGTATTTGCTCTAACCCTAGAACGATATGTTTAGCTTCGCATATTCATAATAACAACACAAGAATTCATGGAAGAAAGATTGAATATTGTAATAGATGAAGTAAAGGAATTAAACCCTTGGTTCAATGTGTTAGGAACTCCAAAACTTGCTCCAAAATCTGACCTCCATCTAAAATCACGAAATAATGAGGTTTTATAGTGTTTAAAGTGCTAGGATAAGCTAAACCAAAGCCTAATCTAATTGAGAAAACTTGTGTTTCGTCAGCCTCAAAGCTTTCGTGGAAGCCACGCTTCCACTATAGCTCCCAACTCCAAAGCTATCTCTGAAGCCTTGCTCCCAGTATAGCTTCCAACTCTTCAGGGCTTTCTTGGAAGCCTTGCTTTCAATATAGCTTCCAATGTATCCATTAACTCCAATTTGATTGTTCTTGTATCGAATTCATCCGCACCATTCAATTCCTAAAATCACAAATACGATAAGTGACAAGAAACACAATAATTATATATAACGAGCGCATAAAGTACAAAAATGTGATAAGATATTAAGGTAGCCGCCTCTTCACTCTTCTTCGGCCTATTCAGATACCGAATCGTATCTCCCTTTCAAAGTAAGATAGTTTCGAACAACATATATGATATTGTAACTTTACTCTTTTCATCCACATTGCCAAACATCAATCACCTTTAGGTTTTGCACATCCTAAGAAATATAGTAAATTTCAATAAGTATAATTAATAATGGTCATTTGACTACCTTGTCCTTTATCTCTCTTTCAGTATTTTGTATATTAAAATAAATACTACTAAAATGAGCAAAAATAAATTGGGAAAAAAGTAATTAATATTTTCTTAATTTTGTAAAATGACAATTAGTTTGAATTATTTTAAAAACCTAAAAGTAACACTTAAACGATGCAGTATTTCATAGACGGTCTATTTTAAAATGGCGAACTAAAATAACTCTCACTTGGTACACCTTGTTTTATGAATTAAAATGCTCTTTTATCTCGTCTCTTAACAAAAATTCGGAGAAGTGTAAAGTAGCAGCTACCAAAATGTCAGCAGCAACTAGTCTTGTATATCGACCAGTACTAATTCCAGAACGTCAATTTCCAAGACTCAATAAATTTGCCACTTCCAAATTGGATTTTTCTCGTAAAATTTTATCCAAAACACCATTCTCTCATTTCACAAAATATCCAATTACTCCTCTAATGGATTCATTCAAGAGCAAAGCTGTTTCTTGTGATGAAGGTTCCAGTCATGAAGGATTAAAACAAGAACCTCTAATTGATAGGTCCACAAAATTTTCTTCGGGTGGAATTCATGCAATCCAAAATAGCCTGGATAGTCTACGTTTGACCAGTCATTTTTATGTCCTGATTAAACGGAGTAGTTCAACTCGTTGGAGATTGACCATAAAAAAGTCTTGCATTTGCAGCAATATTGTAGTTCAGTTCCTCTGCAGGTCGCTTTCACAAGAGAGCTAGTTGTACTGATTTCTGATCCAGTTCAACAAGGAAATTTTAGCGTTCATATTATTCTCAATAATAATAGTTCATGTTTGAATTGTCATCATTCATCTGCATGAGCTCGAAGGATAAAATTGCATCTGGTTTAATTGTTTGGACGTTAGGTTCACTTGGATTCTGGAAGCTCATATAATTTGTACTTTGGTTAAGCTCGTATTTTGTTGAATGAATCCCACAGCGATTGTAGGATAGGTAATTAGCCGCTACAAAGCTTGGGCAATCCTCCTACGTTTGAGCTTGCTTTCGGGGTGGGTTAGGCTGTTATGAACAACATTGACCAACAAGTTAAGGTAAAGGAGTGAGTAAAATTTTGTCAAATTACGTATGGGACCCGGGTAAAAAAGAGCATGTGCATCCTATGAAGAGGGCTATATATACAAGAGGAAATAGTTCATTAGGGTTATGCTATGATGTTTGTCTTTTATTTTTCTTAGCTAGTTTGTTAGCTAAATCTGGAACCTCCCTTTTCTATTTTCTCTTTCTTTTTGGTTACTTGAACTAAGGTTGTAATTCTATTCTAATGGAATTCAATCAATATCCATCACAATACTACGATTACAATGTTCATGGTTACTTACCTTCGTTACATTGGTGCTCTCGTTGTCCTTCCTCTACTAAAAGGGTATCCACTTCCTTGCCACTTCCTCCACACTCATACCAGCAAGTTTTCCTGACTCCACCTCCACCCTCAAACACCCCTTTTCTATCTCCTGTTTAAATAGACATGATCTCCACTTCCATCAATACAATCCAGGAGCGAGTGATGGAGCTAGCAATGAAGATGAAAGAGACCAACTCTCGTATGCTCTTTTCTCTTTCCCAAGTGCGGTCGCAACTCCATGAGATGCAATTGGACGATGAAAACATAGAGGAGGCCACGGTGGAAGATGTAACAGATAATGTTGAGATAGTTTGTTTTTTTGAGGGTGAATCTGAATTGATAGAAGAAAACTCAAGCAGTGTAGACATTTCTCAATCACTGGATGCAAACTCAGGCCTTGAGGTCCAGGTGCTCGATGAAAGTTCCCAACGACCTGCATCCGAATATCTAAATTCATTTGTAACTGGAGCACTTCTACCACTTACAGTAGGCAACGGAGCAAAATTTGACATAGCGTTTGGCCATAAGGTGTTCGACTCAATGTCGAATTGGGAACTTTCTGAAAACTTCTATGGTCCTGATACAATTATTGCTTCGTTTCCACATAATTTTGCCTCACACAATTCCAAATGGGTAGATACTGGTCAGGTTGGTAGTTCCTTGTATCTTGATGTCTGGTTGTTCCATGAGTTTCCAATGGCTGTTAAATATAAGGATGATTCGAGCTGTGAAATTTGTATCTATGAGGGTGATTATGCTTTGGTCGTAGCAAATTCATGCGTTGCTGATATTTCGGAGCTGAAAATTGAATATGCTGAGGACTATTCAAGAAACTATGCTTGCAAGGTGTTCCCTGAGATCTCCAACAGGGAAATTGCCATGGAAATTGAAGACTCGGCAAATGGTGATTCAGTCCAAACCATAACTCAGCTATTCGACGTAATGTTTCAACCACTTTCTGTTGTGAAATGTGGCTCAGAGGTCAGGGAGGATAAGGCAAACGATTATAAACATCATAGCACCCTATTTGGATCTCCTAGCAAGCTATTTGAGATTGAATTTCATATGCCCATAATAGATTTCCCGTTTGATCCTGGTTCAGCAGCTCGACTTGTGTTGGACGGTGTAGCACCTGTGTTGGATAATAGTTTTCCGTTGAATCTTCCATGTATTGCGCTTGGTGTAATGTCAACAACTGAAATTGGAGAGCATCCCACGGTGCCTATTGCAGGCCAGTCGTTCAAAGAAAAGAAGCAGCGATGCTGCTTTTCCGAGGGTTGCCTCAAGGTCATCGGATGCGCTAATTTTGGCACACACACTACGGAACTGCATGCCGCAACTGGTAGTGATTGCCTTTTAAACCATATGTCCACCATACAAGCATTATATGTTCTACACATGAGCTTCTTTCGTGTTATTACTGTGGTTAACCCAAGTTTGGACGACTTTACTGGTGTACCACTACATAGTCTCTACATGGACACACTATCACATGTGGCTGGAATAGAGTTTGTTGTAAAGGATGGCCATCTCGCCCCTGATGGATCTTTTGCAATACCCCATCCGTTAGCCCACTCCGAAATCACAGTTACAACAGCTTTTTACTACAATAATCTGATTTTTGGCTGTTGTGTACGAGGCATGAAGTTTAAGATGGAAACTCAAGAAAGTCATTACATTGCAGTGCCCTTTGTACTCCCTACGAGTAGTCTTAACATTGAGGAGGCCCAAAACTCATCAGGATCATGTACTAAAAATTCTAGAATCTGGCAAGCTATTGAGTTTCTTTCTTTGCTGACATTTTCTACTTCCTTATTTCAGCACGATGCCATAGTGGTTTCAAGACCTGTAATGGAAGCGTCTCATAGTGCATTTAAACTCTATATCAACCAGTTGTTGTCGAGGTTCGAAATTGATGGTGCTGATATGCAGATCCAACTCCTTACTTTCCTGAAGATGTTGTGATGACAAGGCACACCGCAAAACAACTCTTATGTTTCTTGACATATCTGAAACATTGCAATGAACTCTTGCAAGTGGATCGCAATTTGGATGATTCCTTGTCATTCCATCATATCATTGCTATGGCTACCTTGAATGACAAAAATGTTGCACAATTGCAGTTATGGCAGGTTCCAGTGCTAAGTTTTCCTGAGAAAGTGCACTCAATTATAATAGATACAGACTACTCTCTTATAGGGGTGATGGCTGATACTACATATGGCAATCGTAACGCTCCTGAGCCTTCTGATGAGAAGCATATTGACTGCAAGTGGGTGTATGCATTCTTTCCAGGTGTGTTAATTATTCCTGGAACAATCAAGCAGCTGGATCACATTGATATGAATTACATACAAATTGCCGATCAATTCTTCAAAATGGATTGTGAAACTCATCAAAATAGAGTTTTTCTCCTTGGCAAACAAGCAGACCACTACGATTACAAGGGAGTTGTTTGCTATTCTACTCTTTTAACTTCCCCATTCAGTGATCAATTTATTAGAGCTGTTGCGGTTATCTCAAAAACAGCTTGGACCAGGGCTGCTAACAATCTGCTACTCTACATGTTTGCGGGCCATGTCTTGGGTGCTTTCTGGTATTTACTTCTAGTCAAGAGGGATGCTACATGCGGGAAAATAGGCTGCAACTGCAATCCTTCTAACTCGACCATTTTCAACTTCCGAATATTTGCAAATGCAGTTACATACAATGTTATTTTCTGTGAGTTCTTTGAAGAGAGTGCTTGTGGTGGTGTTTACAAAATCTAAATTCATATGGCCAGATCTTGACCACGCACACATTTACCTGGGACACGTCATTTGCCATTCTTGTACAAAATATAATCCATCACAAGCTGAATAATATCAGAAGAGCTTGGAGGAAGCACATGTGTAGAGTTGTGTGGCTACTGGTGGTTGCACCAAGTGAGGTTAATGCTAGAAGTGCTTTTAAAAGATATGTTGCATCAGGTGTTATGGGCCATGAAAATTTTGGCTTTGCTGGAATTTTACCAAGTGGCTACGTGTCCTTCAAGCAAATCACTGTACTACTTGCATCATTACACATGGACTTACTAATGATGCAAGCTTCTGAGGTTGCAAACTGGAACCTATCTAGGATTGAGAAAGGGCTTTCATGGGATGTTGTAGAGATTGAGTTGGTATTAGCTTCAATTGCAGCATTACAGTTTGGTTATTTGCTTTATGTGCAACCCAAGTGAAGAGAAAGTTTGCTACACTACTACTGCTATAAATGGCTTGGTTGATGTTGACCCCGTTAAGCGAATATTGCTTCACTCCCTATTCTATTTGAACCTTGAGGACAAGGTTCTTTTGAAGGGCGGGAGAATTTTTATGAACGACATTGACCAACAAGTTAAGGTAGAGGACGTGAGTAAAATATTGTCAAATTATGTATGGGACTCGGGTAAAAAAGAGCATGTGCATCCTATGAAGAGGGCTATATATACAAGAGGAAATAGTTCATTAGGGTTATGCTATGATGTTTGTCTTTTATTTTTCTTAACTAGTTTGTTAGCTAAATCTGGAACCTCCCTTTTCTATTTTCTCTTTCTTTTTGGTTACTTGAACTAAGGTTGTAATTCTATTCTAATGGAATTCAATCAATATCCATCACAATACTACGATTACAATGTTCATGGTTACTTACCTTCGTTACATTGGTGCTCTCGTTGTCCTTCCTCTACTAAAAGGGTATCCACTTCCTTGCCACTTCCTCCACACTCATACCAGCAAGTTTTCCCGACTCCACCTCCACCCTCAAACACCCCTTTTCTATCTCCTGTTTAAATAGACATGATCTCCACTTCCATCAATACAATCCAGGAGCGAGTGATGGAGCTAGCAATGAAGATGAAAGAGACCAACTCTCGTATGCTCTTTTCTCTTTCCCAACTGCGGTCGCAACTCCATGAGATGCAATTGGACGATGAAAACATAGAGGAGGCCACGGTGGAAGATGTAACAGATAATGTTGAGATAGTTTGTTTTTTTGAGGGTGAATCTGAATTGATAGAAGAAAACTCAAGCAGTGTAGACATTTCTCAATCACTGGATGCAAACTCAGGCCTTGAGGTCCAGGTGCTCGATGAAAGTTCCCAACGACCTGCATCCGAATATCTAAATTCATTTGTAACTGGAGCACTTCTACCACTTACAGTAGGCAACGGAGCAAAATTTGACATAGCGTTTGGCCATAAGGTGTTCGACTCAATGTCGAATTGGAAACTTTTTGAAAAATTCTATGGTCCTGATACAATTATTGCTTCGTTTCCACATAATTTTGCCTCACACGATTCCAAATGGGTAGATACTGGTCAGGTTGGTGGTTCCTTGTATCTTGATGTCTGGTTGTTCCATGAGTTTCCAATGGCTGTTAAATGTAAGGATGATTATAAACATCATAGCACCCTACTTGGATCTCCTAGCAAGCTATTTGAGATTGAATTTCATATGCCCATAATAGATTTCCCGTTTGATCCTGGTTCAGCAGCTCGACTTGTGTTGGACGGTGTATCACCTGTGTTGGATAATAGTTTTCCATTGAATCTTCCATGTATTGCGCTTGGTGTAATGTCAACAACTGAAATTGGAGAGCATCCCACGGTGCCTATTGCAGGCCAGTCGTTCAAAGAAAAGAAGCAGCGATGCTGCTTTTCCGAGGGTTGCCTCAAGGTCATCGGATGCGCTAATTTTGGCACACACACTACGGAACTGCATGCCGTAACTGGTAGTGATTGCCTTTTAAACCATATGTCCACCATACAAGCTTTATATGTTCTACACATGAGCTTCTTTCGTGTTATTACTGTGGTTAACCCAAGTTTGGACGACTTTACTAGTGTACCACTACATAGTCTCTACATGGACACACTATCACATGTGGGTGGAATAGAGTTTGTTGTAAAGGATGGCCATCTCGCCCCTGATGGATCTTTTGCAATACCCCATCCGTTAGCCCACTCCGAAATCACAGTTACAATAGCTTTTTACTACAATAATCTGATTTTTGGATGTCGTGTACGAGGCATGAAGTTTAAGATGGAAACTCAAGAAAGTCATTACATTGCAGTGCCCTTTGTACTCCCTACGAGTAGTCTTAACATTAAGGAGGCCCAAAACTCATCAGGATCATGTACTAAAAATTTTAGAATCTGGCAAGCTATTGAGTTTCTTTCTTTGCTGACATTTTCTACTTCCTTATTTCAGCAAAATGCCATAGTGGTTTCAAGACCTATAATGGAAGCGTCTCATAGTGCATTTAAACTCTATATCAGCCAGTTGTTGTCGAGGTTCGAAATTGATGGTGCTGATATGCAGATCCAACTCCTTACTTTCCCTGAAGATATTGTGATGACAAGGCACACCGCAAAACAACTCTTATGTTTCTTGACATATCTGAAACATTGCAATGAACTCTTGCAAGTGGATCGCAATTTGGATGATTCCTTGTCATTCCATCATATCATTGCTATGACTACCTTGAATGACAAAAATGTTGCACAATTGCAGTTATGGCAGGTTCCAGTGCTAAGTTTTCCTGAGAAAGTGCACTCAATTATAATAGATACAGACTACTCTCTTATAGGGGTGATGGCTGATACTACATATGGCAATCGTAACGCTCCTGAGCCTTCTGATGAGAAGCATATTGACTGCAAATGGGTGTATGCATTCTTTCCAGGTGTGTTAATTATTCCTGGAACAATCAAGCAGCTGGATCACATTGATATGAATTACATACAAATTGCCGATCAATTCTTGAAAATGGATTGTGAAACTCATCAAAATAGAGTTTTTCTCCTTGGCAAACAAGCAGACCACTACGATTACAAGGGAGTTGTTTGCTATTCTACTCTTTTAACTTCCCCATTCAGTGATCAATTTATTAGAGCTGTTGCGGTTATCTCATAAACAGCTTGGACCAGGGCTGCTAACAATCTGCTACTCTACATGTTTGCAGGCCACGTCTTGGGTGCTTTCTGGTATTTACTTCTAGTCAAGAGGGATGCTACATGCGGGAAAATAAGCTGCAACTGCAATCCTTCTAACTCGACCATTTTCAACTTCCGAATATTGGCAAATGCAGTTACATACAATGTTATTTTCTGTGAGTTCTTTGAAGAGCACTTCCAGTGCTTGTGGTGGTGTTTACAAAATCTAAATTCATATGGCCAGATCTTGACCACGCGCACATTTACTTGGGACACGTCATTTGCCATTCTTGTACAAAATATAATCCATCACAAGCTGAATAATATCAGAAGAGCTTGGAGGAAGCACAGGTGTAGAGTTGTGTGGCTACTGGTGGTTGCACCAAGTGAGGTTAATGCTAGTAGTGCTTTTAAAAGATATGTTGCATCAGGTGTTATGGGCCATGAAAATTTTGGCTTTGCTGGAATTTTACCAAGTGGCTACGTGTCCTTCAAGCAAATCACTGTACTACTTGCATCATTACACATGGACTTGCTAATGATGCAAGCTTCTGAGGTTGCAAACTGGAACATATCTAGGATTGAGAAAGGGCTTTCATTGGATGTTGTAGAGATTGAGTTGGTATTAGCTTCAATTGCAGCATTACAGTTTGGTTATTTGCTTTACCATATATTTACTGTTATGTGCAACCCAAGTGAAGAGAAAGTTTGCTACACTACTACTGCTATAAATGGCTTGGTTGATGTTGACCCCGTCAAGCGAATATTGCTTCACTCCCTATTCTACTTGAATCTTGAGGACAAGGTTCTTTTGAAGGGTGGGAGAATTGTTATGAACGACATTGACCAACAAGTTAAGGTAGAGGACGTGAGTAAAATATTGTCAAATTACGTATGGGACCCGGGTAAAAAAGAGCATGTGCATCCTATGAAGAGGGCTATATATACGAGAGGAAATAGTTCATTAGGGTTATGCTATGATGTTTGTCTTTTATTTTTCTTAGCTAGTTTGTTAGCTAAATCTGGAACCTCCCTTTTCTATTTTCTCTTTCTTTTTGGTTACTTGAACTAAGGTTGTAATTCTATTCTAATGGAATTCAATCAATATTCATCACAATACTACGATTACAATGTTCATGGTTACTTACCTTCGTTACATTGGTGCTCTCGTTGTCCTTCCTCTACTAAAAGGGTATCCTCTTCCTTGCCACTTCCTCCACACTCATACCAGCAAGTTTTCCCGACTCCACCTCCACCCTCAAACACCCCTTTTCTATCTCCTGTTCAAATAGACATGATCTCAACTTCCATCAATACAATCCAGGAGCGAGTGATGGAGCTAGCGATGAAGATGAATGAGACCAACTCTCGTATGCTCTTTTCTCTTTCCCAAGTGCAGTCGCAACTCCATGAGATGCAATTGGATGATGAAAACATAGAGGAGGCCACGGTGGAAGATGTAACAGATAATGTTGAGATAGTTTTTTTTTTGAGGGTGAATCTGAATTGATAGAAGAAAACTCAAGCAGTGTAGACATTTCTCAATCACTGGATGCAAACTCAGGCCTTGAGGTCCAGGTGCTCGATGAAAGTTCCCAACGACCTGCATCCGAATATCTAAATTCATTTGTAACTGGAGCACTTCTACCAATTACAGTAGGCAACGGAGCAAAATTTGACATAGCGTTTGGCCATAAGGTGTTCGACTCAATGTCGAATTGTGAACTTTTTGAAAACTTCTATGGTCCTGATACAATTATTGCTTCGTTTCCACATAATTTTGCCTCACACAATTCCAAATGGGTAGATACTGGTCTGGTTGGTGGTTCCTTGTATCTTGATGTCTGGTTGTTCCATGAGTTTCCAATGGCCGTTAAATGTAAGGATGATTCGAGCTGTGAAACTTTTATCTATGAGGGTGATTATGCTTTGTTCGTAGCAAATTCATGCGTTGCGGACATTTCGGAGCTGAAAATTGAATATGCTGAGGACTATTCAAGAAACTATGCTTGCAAGGTGTTCCCTGTGATCTCCAACAGGGAAATTGCCATGGAAATTGAAGACTCAGCAAATGGTGATTCAGTCCAAACCATAACTCAGCTATTCGACGTAATGTTTCAACCATTTTCTGTTGTGAAATGTGGCTCAGAGGTCAGGGAGGATAAGGCAAATGATTATAAACATCATAGCACCCTACTTGGATCTCCTAGCAAGCTATTTGAGACTGAATTTCATATGCCCATAATAGATTTTCCGTTTGATCTTGGTTCAGCAGCTCGACTTGTGTTGGACGGTGTAGCACCTGTGTTGGATAATAGTTTTCCGTTGAATCTTCCATGTATTGCGCTTGGTGTAATGTCAACAACTGAAATTGGAAAGCATCCCACGGTGCCTATTGCAGGCCAGTCGTTCAAAGAAAAGAAGCAGCGATGCTGCTTTTCCGAGGGTTGCCTCAAGGTCATCGGATGCGCTAATTTTGGCATACACACTACGGAACTGCATGCCGCAACTGGTAGTGATTGCCTTTTAAACCATATGTCCACCATACAAGCTTTATATGTTCTACACATGAGCTTCTTTCGTGTCATTACTGTGGTTAACCCAAGTTTGGACGACTTTACTGGTGTACCACTACATAGTCTCCACATGGACACACTATCACATGTGGCTGGAATAGAGTTTGTTGTAAAGGATGGCCATCTCGCCCCTGATGGATCTTTTGCAATACCCCATCCGTTGGCCCACTCCGAAATCACAGTTACAACAGCTTTTTACTACAATAATCTGATTTTTGGCTGTCGTGTACGAGGCATGAAGTTTAAGATGGAAACTCAAGAAAGTCATTACATTGCAGTGCCCTTTGTACTCCCTACGAGTAATCTTAACATTGAGGAGGCCCAAAACTCATCAGGATCATGTACTAAAAATTCTAGAATCTGGCAAGCTATTGAGTTTCTTTCTTTGCTGACATTTTCTACTTCCTTATTTCAGCACGATGCCATAGTAGTTTCAAGACCTGTAATGGAAGCATCTCATAGTGCATTTAAACTCTATATCAGCCAGTTGTTGTCGAGGTTCAAAATTGATGGTGCTGATATGCAGATCCAACTCCTTACTTTCCCTGAAGATGTTGTGATGACAAGGCACACCGCAAAACAACTCTTATGTTTCTTGACATATCTGAAACATTGCAATGAACTCTTGCAAGTGGATCGCAATTTGGATGATTCCTTGTCATTCCATCATATCATTGCTATGACTACCTTGAATGACAAAAATGTTGCACAATTGCAGTTATGGCAGGTTCCAATGCTAAGTTTTCCTGAGAAAGTGCACTCAATTATAATAGATACAGACTACTCTCTTATAGGGGTGCTGGCTGATACTACATATGGCAATCGTAACGCTCCTGAGCCTTCTGATGAGAAGCATATTGACTGCAAGTTGGTTTATGCATTCTTTCCAGGTGTGTTAATTATTCCTGGAACAATCAAGCAGCTGGATCACATTGATATGAATTACATACAAATTGCCGATCAATTCTTGAAAATGGATTGTGAAACTCATCAAAATAGAGTTTTTCTCCTTGGCAAACAAGCAGACCACTACGAATTACAAGGGAGTTGTTTGCTATTCTACTCTTTTAACTTCCCCATTCAGTGATCAATTTATTAGAGCTGTTGCGGTTATCTCAAAAACAGCTTGGACCAGGGCTGCTAACAATCTGCTACTCTACATGTTTGCGGGCCATGTCTTGGGTGCTTTCTGGTATTTACTTCTAGTCAAGAGGGATGCTACATGCGGGAAAATAGGTTGCAACTGTAATCCTTTTAACTCGACCATTTTCAACTTCCGGATATTGGCAAATGCAGTTACATACAATGTTATTTTCTGTGAGTTCTTTGAAGAGCACTTCCAGTGCTTGTGGTGGTGTTTACAAAGTCTAAATTCATATGGCCAGATCTTGACCACGCGCACATTTACCTGGGACACATCATTTGCCATTCTTGTACAAAATATAATCCATCACAAGCTGAATAATATCAGAAGAGCTTGGAGGAAGCACAGGTGTAGAGTTGTGTGGCTACTGGTGGTTGCACCAAGTGAGGTTAATGCTAGTAGTGCTTTTAAAAGATATGTTGCATCAGGTGTTATGGGCCATGAAAATTTTGGCTTTGCTGGAATTTTACCAAGTGGCTACGTGTCCTTCAAGCAAATCACTGTACTACTTGCATCATTACACATGGACTTGCTAATGATGCAAGCTTCTGAGATTGCAAACTGGAACCTATCTAGGATTGAGAAAGGGCTTTCATGGGATGTTGTAGAGATTGAGTTGGTATTAGCTTCAATTGCAGCATTACAGTTTGGTTATTTGCTTTACCATATATTTACTGTTATGTGCAACCCAAGTGAAGAGAAAGTTTGCTACACTACTACTGCTATAAATGGCTTGGTTGATGTTGACCCCGTCAAGCGAATATTGCTTCACTCCCTATTCTACTTGAACCTTGAGGACAAGGTTCTTCTGAAGGGCGAGAGAATTGTTATGAACGACATTGACCAACAAGTTAAGGTAGAGGACGTGAGTAAAATATTGTCAAATTACGTATGGGACTCGGGTAAAAAAGAGCATGTGCATCCTATGAAGAGGGCTATATATACAAGAGGAAATAGTTCATTAGGGTTATGCTATGATGTTTGTCTTTTATTTTTCTTAGCTAGTTTGTTAGCTAAATCTGGAACCTCCCTTTTCTATTTTCTCTTTCTTTTTGGTTACTTGAAGTAAGGTTGTAATTCTATTCTAATGGAATTCAATCAATATCCATCACAATACTACGATTACAATGTTCATGGTTACTTTACTTACTTTCGTTACATAGGCTCAAGTCCAAAGGTGCCCAATTGTGATTTTATCTTATTTTCAAATTATCCCATGTTATATATATATTTCCTGACCCTCCTTTTTTTCTTTAAAAGAATACATCCCATAAAGAAAGTAGCTTTCCCTTGAAATTATATCATGTTCTTTTTTGCAACTCTCTTTGGTCATTACTTGATCAGACAATTTAGAGAAGTGTCTGACTACCTCTGTTCAGCTCTTGAATTGCTCCTTAATTTGAAATTTTGGTACTGTTAAAAGATTCCTATTGATTAACTGTCCTAAAATACAGAGTAAGTGGCTGATGGTTGCAGTTTTCGGTATTCTCGTCCTTTGGAGGCATGATATGGAAGCACTTTGGGCTACTTCAGGTGCTCTTCTCAATGGCGTCCTCGCAACAGTACTGAAGAGGATACTTAACCAACAACGCCCTGCTACGACGTTAAAATCAGACCCCGGGATGCCATCTTCACGTGCAGAGTCTGGCTTCTACATTATGACATTTTTTATTATCTCGAGTAAGCTTCTCATTGTGTTGATTAAATGCAGAAATTTCTTTGGTTTTAGATGATTTGTCCTCCATAAATTCCTATTGTCTATATGCTTATAACTTGGACGATTATAATTTATAGCCTCTATCCTCTCATTTCGATCTTAAGAAGCTTTTAAGCGTTGCATAGAAAATGTGTAAAACTAAGATTCAGGAGGAGTATTCTATGTTATCTCTTTCTTGTACACTGCTAATGTTGCACTCTTTTCTTCCCTCTGTGTTATATATGTATGAGAATTCTCTACAATCATGTTCATACAGTTCTTCAAGTTCTTATCATGAGGGGAATTGATATTCTAAGATTTTTCTTCTGGTGTCTGAATTATAACCAACCTAACTATTTTTTCTCGTGTATCATTTTAAGTTGCTCTGGTTGGTAGATTTAGAGAATAGGATTATTATAAGTAGAAAGTACACAGGTAATTTAAGCCTTGTTCTACTATTGAGTGTTCTTGTTGTCACTTCAGGACTTTTTTGTGGAATTATGGTTTTTCACTTGCGAGATAATTAAATTTTTATTCTCATTTTTCTTGTTGTTTCACAGTGGTTGAATATTTTGCGTTGAATGGAATAACAGCAGTCATTAGTGCACCTATCTTTGCAGTGGGCTCATACTTTGTAAGTGTGGAGTTCAACCTCTATTAAAAATAATTCTACACTAAATAAAATGATTTCACATACTATTAATATAAACTTTGCACACAACTAAATTATGCACCTAGACAGGACACACTTCTCTTATCCTACAATCCATATGGATATGATCATGCATGTACTATATAATTTTAGAATGTACAACTTAATTAATAATATTAAAAATTAAATTTTCTAACACTTTCATATGCTGGCAGAGCAGTATTTGGCTGAGTAATTCATGTGTTCTTTTCCTTTCAATTTACAGGCATGGTTACGGGTTTCCCAACAAATTCACACATTAAACCAAGTAGCAGTGGGTGCAGTACTAGGATCCTGTTTTTCATTTTCTGGATCTACTTGTGGGATGCCATAGTCATGAAGGCATTTATTGCCCATTTTTGGGTTCGGATTGTAGTTGTTATTAATGGTAGCTTTTCTATTGGTTTTCTCCTATACGTGTTTCGAACCTGGGCTATCAACAAAAATTGATTCTTTATAATGTGTGAGAGCAGAATGATCAAACTGATATTTGTATCAAATTCGAAATTGCGGATATTAGTTATACAAAAATGCAAAGTAGGAATTTTATACGGTGATTAATGTTTTTTCAAAACAAATTGAACACGGTACTATTTTATGCAGTTCTATACTGATATTACACTTTGCAAACAACAATGGAACGGCCCCTTAGTATGCACTTACTATATTTTAAATATACAAAAAATACATTTTTCTTTAACATTGTACATTTATTATATACATATTATACATGCATTTTTTGTTTAAGAGGTCTAGCCGCTATTTAGGTAGTGTAAAAATTATTTTTCTTTTCAAACAACCAATATCACTAGCGGGCTAAACTATTAAATGTGGTATCTCACATTAACAAAATACTGAAAAGATGCTGAGTATATAAGGAAACATGTTTAGACCTTAGTGACATGCTTTAAACCTGTGCATGCATAGGTCCAAAGCGGGCAGCGGATTGAACAGTTAAAGGCTCTGCTTCTTCATTCTCTGTGCATATGAACCTAACTCCTTTCAGTTCGTTTTTATGTCTTCTAAGTCCTTGGTCAAAGGTTGTCTGTACAATTTTAAATTTTATCATTAGTTGATCCCTAGGATGCCCCATAGTTTTATGTCTTTATAAATCTAGTCAATTTTTTTAGAGGCTTTAACTAGTAGTTTTGATAAAGTCATTTGGACGTTTGTTGTGGTGATATATTCATCCTTAAACGAGTTTAATAAATTACAGGCACACCTTACAGTATTATCAATTATATGTCTTTTCCACTTAAAAGTATACTAGTTTGTCGACAGGTGTTTTTCATGCGTAAGCCGAGTCATATCATATAGTTTCATAAAAGAGTTTAAGTTTGATGACCCGTCGGTGTTCAAAAATTTCTACGCCATCAAATAATTTAGCAGTAACTCGTTTAAATAGTATTAACTTTTATTAGTTTACCAGAAAAATGCAATAAATTAAAGGCAAGGAAATAAAATCAAAAATCGTTTCCTAGTTTAACTCCTAGCAAACTACTGTTTCCTTTCAAAGTTCGGTCTTCTTCCAAGAACTTGTAGAAACTCACTTTCAATGCATCAAATAAAATCATAGAGCTTCTTCTACTAGCAGTATGTCATTAATCTTCTATTTAAATTTTTTTGCGGGTGTTTGGGAATGAATTTCAAACTTTTTTGCTGTCTTGTACAATCCCCTAATGCTCTACAAAGTTAAAGTTGAAATTCAAAAATCGTATATTGCAGAACAAATGGAAATATCAACTTCAAAGGATCAACATATAAAAGGACTTGAAGTCGTGTCGGAAGAAATAGAGAGTGATATGGATGAAACAATGCGGAATATTCCTAATTTAGGTGTTGAAAATCGAAGAGAGCCCTACCTTGGTATGGAGTTCTTGTCGCTGGATAATTTATTCAATTTCTATATTGATTATACTCATTGTAATAGACTTAGTGCGCGCCCAGGCCGTGTGACAAAATTGAGAAAAGATAATTTAGTAATTGGTGAAGTATTTATTTGTTCAAAAGAAGGATTTCACTCAAAAAATATTTTAATAATAATAGACCACATGATGTCACTAGAGAAGGATGCAAAGTGTTGATATATGTGTCGAAGAAAGAAGAAGGAACATGGGCTATTCGTAGGCTTGTATCCGACCATAATTACGAACTTGCTACTCCAAGTAGTCAAAAGTTCTTTCACTCAAAAAGAAAAAGGTTAGAGGCTCAAAAGAATCTAATCGATTTGCTTGATGACTCTGGAGTTCGTCCAGGTGAAATTGCATCAACACTTATAAACCAAGCCTGGGGCATAGATCAACTCAATATAACTGTGATACAATTAACAATTCTAGATGTTCCGCTCCCTAGTCGTCTGCTTAGGAGAATAATAAGACCTGGTCTAGTTACCCAACTCTTACTGGCGACACTAGGAATCATGCATCATATTATTAGTCGACTTATTTTCAAGTCAAATAGGCCAACTTGTTAAAACAATTTGCCGCTTCCGCCTTTACTAGGCTTCACAATAGCTCCCCTCTTTCTTTTCCAATTCCTTCTTTTCGATCTTGTACCCTATGTAGGCTTGCAAAGCATAGGCTAGACAAGCGGTACACTGAAGACCAACCCAATCTTGACGCAAAAAAGGAAAAGCAAGTACATCCTTAACGGCCTCTATTCTTGACGTGAACGGACGTTTTCTCGAATCTTCACCTTTCCTACGATCTTTCTTCTCTTATGAGATATAATAATCTAAATAGAGTCTAGAACGAATGTGAGCTCGGAAGGAAATTGCCTCGTAAACTCGTACTTCGCTAGAACGATCTTAGTATGTACGGGTCTTGGTAATTATAGAGACTATCTCAAATAGGGCAATTCGTAATGCTCTCTTCCTTCCCGCCCTTTGGGATAGCAGGAATACTAAAGATCGTGGCATGGCATCTCTCAGTTCCTTTAGCACAAGCCATTACAACACAACATTACTACTATAGTAAATCCCCTCTCTTCCTCAAGCTAGTACCAAAAAGCCTATTTCGAAAGCCGTCTTTCAATGCCTGTGCTTTATAAATAGCTTCGGCACAAAATCAGAAAGGATCTCTCCAAGGCATAAATGGTTGTGAGTTCACCTTCTCATCATCTTTGGTAAAAGAAAGTCCACCGCAAAGACATTCATAAAGAGCTCTACCCTAGTTTTTAGCAGATAAGCCCAATTTAGGTTTAATAGTAGATCCCAGCAGAGGACGACCATACTTCTTCAATTTATCTCTTTGAACTTGGATGCCATGAGTCGGACCTTGTAAAGTTTGAATATAAGCAGGAGGGATTTGCAGATCTTCCAGACGTAGAGCGCGCAGGGCTTTGAACCCAAATACATTACCTACAACGGAAGTAATAAAACATGTTGGTAACAGAACCTTCTTCAAAAAGGTCTAAACGATAAGCTACATAAGCAATATATTGATCTTTTTCTCCAAGAACACGCTCGATGCGGTAGCATCGCCCTTTGTAACGATCAAGGCTGGTAAGTCCATCGGTCCATACAGTTGTCCATGTACCAGTAGAAGATTCGGCAGCTACCGCGTCCCCTTTCTTGCTTAGCTTAGTAAGGCGCATCCGTTTTCTTGCTCCTGCGCATTAAGGACTATACCACTATATAGGCTCAGAAAAAGCTTATTTTGCGCACCTTTACTTCCCTATGGTTATGGTATATCCCCTTTCTTATAGGACGAGCCATAGGAACCTATGAGATTGATTGAAGAAGCCTTAACTTAAAGGCGAAGAAGAATCATCGAACTAATGGACGGACCGCAATGCAAGTACTAGAACTCTTGAAATAGAGGAAGGACCTACCGACCATCTTCGTTCTCTGTGTGGGGCTATATTAGGCTATCGATAGAGGATGTTGATATGCGAGATGGACAAAGTCGGCTTCATCTAATGCTTGCTCTCATCTTGCGAAGAATCTTTTTAGTCCTTTTCCCTGTCTGTCTACTGAAAATGGCTTAGGAATAGGTCCCTTCCTAGTGGTTTTGGAATAGATCAATCAATCCCAGCTTTGGCTGTCTCCTCCCATTCTTATATTACATGTGCAGCCTTTTCTGATTCAATTGCATAAGCCCTAGTTTCGACTCTAGCTGCAATCCTTCCCTCACATCGGATTCACTTGTCCCACCCTCGCTTCCTCCTTGATGGCCTAAGGAAGAGCCTATAAATGGGCATTCATGTACAGTTGATTCTCGAACAGTAAGAGCTAAGACTGATGCCCCTATATTGCCCCTATTCCCTCCTATTCACTCCTTGGCCTTTTCTCATCCTTATTGTAGGGGACTAGAGCGAGCTGGCTAAGCCGCATCTTCTGCTTTCTTTGCGTTTGGCATTTGTCCTGAAAAAAGCCCTTATTGCAAAGAGCTAGATTATTAGTTCTAACCTTTAGATTCACGTCCGGTAATGCTACATCTAAGAGCTTATTCTTCATGAAAATATCTGCGTCTTTTTGCTGCGGATTCGTGAAAAGAGAGGATTCGATGCTTTCCCCATAGAAAAAATTTCTTTATTCTAAAGCGGCTTCAAGTCTTCCTTTTAATGCTCCAGTCCGGAATCTGCCTCTTAACTTTACTAAAAGTAAAGTTAAGGCAGCCATTCCTTTTCTATTTTATGCTAAGACTCCAACTAGGGGGAAATGGCAGTTTTTTGTGTTCATGCCATCTTTCATTCCCTTCCTTTCACCGGCATCTGGCATATTAGAGAGAAAGCCAAAGCCCTTATCCCGGCTATTTCACCTTTGGTGCCCTTTCAATCTTTGGACTCTTTGTTTGAAGCCTATA
This sequence comes from Petunia x hybrida, assembly GCA_037355625.1. NCBI lineage: Eukaryota > Viridiplantae > Streptophyta > Magnoliopsida > Solanales > Solanaceae > Petunia > Petunia x hybrida. The sequence continues at coordinate 811,916 of JBBBVM010000595.1, forward strand.
AATAAAAGATAGCCATTATGCTATTCTAGATGCTCCTAGCTCGCCGCGACGAGTTGAGTAAAGAAAGCAAAAAGCTTTCTCGGGAAGCATCCTTTTTGAATCTCTTCATACTGGCCATCGTCTCCTATTGCACTATTGCTTTGGCATCAAGCTCTTCATCCAAGCAATAGAGGTTTGGAACTATGCTAATGGAGGAAGAAAGAACTCTTTTGGAGGGGGGAAAGTGAAAGAAATTTCTAAAAAAAAATATGCTTTTGCTTTCTATATACCGAAGCTCTTAAACTAAGTCACCTAGGGTGATCTTCCGCTTCCACGCTTCAACACTTAGGTAAGCACAAGACCCTAGAATCGAAGATAATCGAAATCTCTCCTCTAGTTCAGAACTCAAACAGAACAACTCTCACTCTCAGAGTCAAAGCTTTGGTAGGCCCAATCCTCTCTGGAACCCACCTTCCTTCACTCTGCAATAGCCCAACGACTCTTCACAAGTAGGCTTCCCGCTTAGTCGATTTTCAAGGAAAGATGCTTAAAGACTCTACAGGCGCAGGAGTGAAGTGATCCCCACCCGGGAATCACGAACGGAGTTGTCCTTCTTCTCTAAAAGTAAGGGACTAGGGCTCTCAAGTCAGCCTTTCTCTAAGGCTAAATAGCTAAATATCCCTGCTCACAGTTCTGTCTTGAACCTCTTCTTTACTTTATTATTCTCTTGAATAAAGAGTGAAGTGATCCCAGCCCTTAAGGCCATATTTGCCTTTGCCACAATTAAAAGAGATCATATGAAGGCTCTCATACTCAATTTTCCACACAGTGCGATTTAAACTTAGATAAAATAAAAGAGGCTTAGTAAGATCAACTTCTGCACACAATAAAATAGAACGATCGCCCTCAGCATCAGAGGTAGTATAATCAATCTTGGGCACCTTTCCAATTTCTTTCCCTTTAGCCGCCGAGCATGATGTCCGTTTTTTTCTTTTTGGTGGCCTTTAAAGTTTGATTTTTCTCCTTTATTCGGTCATCAAAGACATACTCTGCAAGCCTCTTTCCCCTGTCATGTCAGCATGAAAAACTAAAAGTATTATCCTATTTGGGAACCTTCATTCCCCCCCCCCCCCCCCCGCTGTATCGAATTCTTTTAGTATCCAGCCTGCTCCCTTTGTTCAGTCGGAAGACTTTTCGACCAAAGGACAAGTCTGTTCCTGCTTCGTTTTCGGTTCCCGATTCAATCTTCACCTTTCCTGAATGAAGAAAGAGAGTGAAAGAGAAGATATCAGTGCAATAGGTACAGAGGTACGAGAAACTGTCTTCGTTCGGTTCGGCAGAAGAAAGCCGAGAAAACAAATAGGAAGAGCACTATGCAAGCTTATAATTTAGTAAATATATAAAAGCTATCAACACCTCAAGCAGTAAAACAAAGTCGTTATGGCTATGTTACTAACATAGACAACTATGAATGGTCTTCATTGACAGGAGTGACCGCTTTCTAGTCGTAGTTGGTACCGCCCCTGTTCACTTCAGCATGCAAGGAAGACCTTCGGGAAGAATCAAAGTTTTTCTCCTCTGCAAAGCTATCAATGCTTTATTCAAGATCTTTAGCAGTCGATCGTTCATTCTCCCTCCCCAGTGGCTTTCGAAAGCTCGACATGAAAGAATAAAGATAATAGGAAAAAAAAAGTACGGGGATATTTAGCTATTTAGCCTTAGAGAAAGGTGACTTGGTAAGACCAGAATCTGGAACAGAGATTGGATGAAGAATTACTTTTTCTTTATTAGCGGGAATGGCGCCACCTTTTTATTTAGCAAGTGCCGCCCCGCTTAATAGGAATAGGATGCACTTACCGACCGGTGAAAGGATAGCCGGACCCGTTGAAAGCCGGCAGTTATTGATGGCTATCATATTATTAGTCGACTTATTTTCAAGTCAAATAGGCCAACTTGTTAAAACAATCCGAATAATTTTTTCGACCCCAAAGAGCATTGAACATGATTATTTGCATTTACTTGAGGAAATAAATATGTAAATATGGACGGTTTATTTCCAAATAGTTGGAATTATTGTATATTCAATGTCATTCAAAGGTGCAAAAGGTAACCGAAGAGGCATTAAAAGCCCAAATGTAAGTAGAAACTACCGTTTGATAAACGAGATGACACGTAATGCACATTTATCCTTCAGGCATCATATAAAGACTTGACATTCATGGTATGTCAAGAGCCCATTAGCAACCTGGTCCAAAGTGTTTAAAAGGTTATCAACCCGAAACGACACATTTTCTTTCATATGTTGCATTGCTTGCAAGCGGAATATTAGGCAATTTCTATCCCTTTTCTCCTTTCTTTTTCTTTTTCAAAGATTATGGCCACAAGAATATTCGACATTGTTTCTAAAATCCCTCAGTTTCTCAAAGATTGGTCGAGAAATCTAAACAGAAATCAATAAAGCCTAGTTAAAATGGTGTTGGAAAGATTGAATTTCCCTAAGATGTGAGGAATGAAGCCTTTAGCCTAATGTGATATATTTTTCTGCTTATTGAACACAATGGGATCGTTTGGCAATGAATTCAAAGAATAAAGCGGTTGTTGGGTAGCAGTGTTAACTTCGGAACGAGGTAATTGTTTATATCCATTTCTTTGGAGGCACTTGGCCTCGTGGATTTTCTACCATGTGTTCCTTACATGTGTAGCTGCCGATAGGCGTACTGCTTATGCCTTAGCTTTGGATTTACATTGTATACTATATGTTATGTCCTGTTATTGGTATTGCATTGAGGATCTGAGCACTGTACTTTGGCTGTGAGTTGGCATCTACTTCCCGGCTGTCGATGAGAGTCCCGCACTGGTGAAGGGTTATTATTGCATCACATTGCATTCATATGCATTATATGTCATTCATATGCATTATATTGCATATCATATTGGGTGCAAGAGTATTCCGCCCCAGGAGCAGGAGTATTCCGCTCCATTGTATCATATTGAGGGTAGGAGTATTCCGCCCCAGGAGCAGGAGTATTCCGCTCCATTGTATCATATTGAGGGTAGGAGGATTCCGCCCCAAGAAAGTGCAGGAGTATTCCGCCTCTGGTTTATATTATATCGGGTGCAGGAGTATTCCGCCCCAGGAGCAGGAGTATTCCGCTCCAGTTGGTTATCAGATTGGATTCCCCCCGAATGCAGGAGTATTCCGCTTCGGGATGGGATTATGGGTACATGTGACCCTGTGCATTTCATTTCATCTCATCTCATTTCATTTCAATTCTTTCATACCATTGTATAGACTTGTAGTACATAACTACTGTTCTGCTTATACGTGCATTGTTTATTTGTTGATATGTTTATGGCTCGTATTCTTGGTGGAGTTTATGGTTTCATACGTGTTTCCGGTTATTATCTGGCGCTGCCTTTTCATAATTTAAATAAGAGGAATTTGGTCTATCTGTTTCTTTTCTCCCTGGCTAGCTATCCTATTCCTTGAGGTGGCTAGTCTGCCCCACTTATTGAGTCCTTTTGACTCACCCTTGTTTGTTGTTTGTTTCTTATCTATCTATTTCGTTTCGGCAGGTTCGCTCTAGGATTGAGTTCGTCACGTTGTGAAGGTGCGAAGACGACTTCAGCTGTCAGGGTGAGCCAGCTTTCATTCCGGATGGCCACCAGTTTATTATTTATTATTTCAGTTGCAGTTTGCTCCCTTCAGGAGGTATTTGTCTTCTTCGGTACTCTTAGATGTCTAGTCTGGATAACCCTAAACCTAGTATGTTGGGTAGTCAGCTATAATTTTTTTGTACAGCTTAGAGGTATCAGTATGTCTATATTTTTATTTTAAATCTTGCTCTTATTTATGAATTGTTATATTTATTTTCCTAATTTAATTGGTAAGGGTTCACCCGACGGGTCTAGGGGAGGATGTCGGGTGCCCGCACGGCCTGACCGGATTCCGGGTCGTGTCAGTTGGTATCAGAGCCCAGTTAGAGTCTATCCAGACTAAGACAGTGTCTAGTAGAGTCTCGCTGATGGGTACGTAGACGTCCGTACTTATCTACGAGAGGCTATGATGGCATTTAGGAAGTTTCACTTCCTTCATTTCTAATCGTGCGTCGGTCGAGGATTCAAAAGTATTTTCTTCAATTCGTTCGTGGTAATTGTGAACCCTCGTACGATAAATTAGCAAATGGAAGGAGTTCAGGACGAAGCAGTCTAGCCTGGGGCTAGCACTGACGAAGCCCTGAGAGTTTTTATAGTGCTGACGATCTAGTTATGGAGGTCCCAGCTGTACGAGCTCGCGATGGGCAAGGGAGCAGGGCCTTGTGGTTCCCTTGGCTCTCTACGATGCTTTTACGATAATCTTGGCAATGCAGATACCACAACAACTTATTATTCGATGGACGGCCTATCAGGTTGCCGCAGATGTAGACGTTCGGTCTCAGGGAGCTCCTATTCCAGTTCTTAATATTGCCGCAGTAAAATATGTTCCGGAGGCAAGATGTGTTTTGCTTCCAGTTGTTCTGGCTGGTTAGTTAGCCTGAGTAATGGCTCAGTCCGAGTGTCCGAAGAGGTTGCATTATTTTACGCGGTTGAACCTTCCGATATTCTTAAGCAATGCATCAGATAAACCTCGTGATTCTTTTTAAAAATAAAATGATGTCAGCATATCCTTCAGGCTCTTGTTATATCGAGCGGTATGGTGTCGATTATTCTGTTTCCCAGTTTCAGGGGTCCAGCATTGAATTGGTGGACCGCTCTTTATTAGCCAACTTGGCTCGATTTTTCTTCTAGATTCGTGGAAAAGTTCCTTTCGAGTAGTGAACAAGATGAAAAGTGTTTCCAGTGTGAGTGGATTGGACAGGGTAGCCTGTCGGTTAGCCTGTTGCTGTTTCAGAATATGAGATGGAATTCTATAGAATGGTTGGATATGCATTAGAACTAGTTCATGAGCCTTTCGAGAGATTCAGAGATTTATTAATGACCTATATTTTTCCTTGAAATCCCAGATGGCTCGAGAAATTGAGGTCTGTATTTTATTTGATGTTGTTGTTAATATTGCCCGAAGGTATGAGGCATACCATAAGTTAGAGTGGGGGAGCAAGAGATCCCGTGGCCCTGGTGGGCAACCATGGTACCTCATTTGGAGGTAAGAGTTCTGATTATTTTGGGAGGTCACCTTCCAGGTTATCTCAGCTTGTAGAGCGCGATTCTCAGAGTGCGCGGGTAGTTCATCAAGATTAGACTCAGCTTTCTCTTTGTAGCTATCAACAATCTGTCCAGCTCCTATAGTCAGTGAAAGGGTGTTATCATTGTCGTGAGTCTGATTATCCTTTGAGGAGTTTTCCTGTTATCATTGTCATGAGTTTGGCTATCCTTTAAAGATTTTTCCTTACTCCGACAAGTAGGCAGTCGTCCTTTCTCTCGTTATTAGGCATCTGCGCAGTCGCAGGGGATTTCATTTAGATCTCAATCAGCCAGAGAAATGCCACCATCCAGTAGAGGTTGAGAGCGTGGTGGCAGTGGTTCTTCAGAAGGTGATTACCAAGGTAGTGGCTCAGCTCAGCTGCAGAGGCAGTTTGATGAACTGTCAGTCTGGCAGGATGCTGAGGTATCCGGTGTAGTACACCCATGTATTCCTTCTTCCATTATATGTTTGTAAGATTTGATTATTCCGATCGGTTTGGACTTCGTTTATCTTACCATGGGTTCATTGGAAATTGTTTCTATCAAGAATCGGTTGCGGTAGAGGGGCGAGCTTCTGGTATGATTTATTTCTGGCATTTGTGAGACCTTACTAATTTTTCTAGTTTAAATGTGAGAGATTTGGCAGTAAGTGTCGGTATTGTCTGCCTGGCATCTTGTTGTTCCACCTTCTCTTATTATATCAAATCAGTTTATCTCTCTTCTCGGAATTTCGTGTTGGTTGGATGATGGGATTCTAGTTCGTCACCATCAGAAAGTGTTATCGTTTCTTCCGGTGCAAAGTGATTAGTAAGTAATATTCGATCTACGTATTTCATCTTGGTTCAAAATGCTAGCACAGTCACGTTATTCTATGAGCTTGTCTTAGTTATAAAAGGATTTTCTGGAAAATTGTCACCATCTTATTGGGAGGTTAAATTGGCATAGATGTCATTCCATAAAGCTTATTTAGTGTCTATTTCTTCAATTTTGATTCTTTAGTTAGCCTGACTCGGAAATAGTCTAGCTTTGGTAGCCAAGAAAATAAGAAGATGAACTTCCTGAAGCTCTAATTATTTCTATCCTCGATCTATTTCCATTTCTTCTTCGTTCGGCACTAGGGAGCTTGGGCGATTGGTAGCCGCTTGTGACGTTCCCCGTGTTGAGCCAGAGTATGTGTTATTGTAGCAGGGTAAGCATATTATTATTTTGGATATCAGTTTATCCGGGTATCCATTCCTATGTATAGTATAGTGCTGGTTCTGTTTTTGCGGATCATCCAGTTTCAGGGGAAACTCTGCCGAAATTTTTATAAAAGTACCATCCATCAGGCGGTGGTGTTTACGGCAAAGGTATGGAGTTGTGAACTTGAGATTTACAACTGTTTGGCAACTCGAAAGGGTAGTTGGTAGCTTAGGTCTGCCAACGTTCAGCTTTTAGTGAAATCTTCCTTAATCCAGCAGACTGTACAAGGATGGTTATTCCTATTCAAATGGCTGCATGAGTTTGTGCTTTAAGTGGAGGAGTCTTCCTCCAAATACTTAATGGTAATATTAAATCTTTGAGGTGTTGATACCAGTTTTCTCACGACCCAAAGTAAGGCCACGGCAGAAATCTACAATGAGTGTCGATCATTGCTAAATCCACTAATAATCTATTAATGATAGAGATAAGCTGGCAACCTGATTATATATATGTACCTATCTGCTGAAAACATAAGTCTGGAAAGATGACACGACTTTAACTTGCTGGCAATTAGAACATTAAGCGACAAATTCTGCTATGTCACACTTCATTCCGTCCCACCAATAAATCTGCTTAGGATCATGGTACATCTTAGTCGAACCTGGATGAACAGTGTATTTGGAATAATGTGCCTTTAACATAGACTAAATCTGCAACATCAGGAACACAAAGTCTATCTTTATACATGAGAACACCGTCAGTAGTAACCCTGTATAGTGACTCCGATTTTCTTTGGGCTATTTGTCTGTATTTAACTAGAACTGGATCCTTATATTGATGCTGTTTTATTTCATGAAAATTTAGAGTTAAAGGTCTAGTGCAGCTTGTCGACAATCCATCATTGGTATGTATATCTCCTTCACACCTCAACTCTTTGAGAAGTTACTTTAGTGTTATAAGTGCACATGTAATCAACTTTGTGCTAGTATTCTGCCTCAGCTCATGGTCCAACTACATGTCTCTTTTATATTTACTTTCTCAAGTCGTAATAATTCCAATTCAAAGACAATACCCTGTTCAGATGAACCTTTGACATACATTAGGATATGAGTAACTACATTCCCACAAGGAGCTTGCGGAACAACACTAACATCAACTGAGATGTTGCATAGTGCGTTCGAAAAAAAAATAATATAGCTTGCATCAAATCTTCCATAGTGTGTAGTAACAAGGTACTTCAAAAGCTTCCCCTATTGCATCAAGCGTGAGCTAATTTTTAGTTCCATCGACCTGTTCTATATCGAAAGGTATATCGAAGAGGTAATTATCGGCTGAATCATGTTAACCCATTCAAAGTTTCGTGTATCTTTGTTTCGAAAATATAAAACTCTCTTCTCGTGATCGAGGAAGGATCAGCTTAGTCAGAATAAGCTGGGCAATGGTGTTATCATATTATCAAGATATATTTTATTCCAAAAGTACGATGTGCGTAATATAATTCTGATCCAGTAATCAAGAGATAAAGTCCGTGGAGTAGCTTATGAAGGTCGTGCAAGTTCTTTTGTTATCTGTACGAATTTTTCTTTTGACTTAGGCTCGTTCGAGGACGAACGAGAGTTTAAGTGGAGGAGAATGAAACGATCTTGGTCAGTCGTTTCGGAAGTTAGGACTCCGATTGGCGTGTCGATAATTTTAAAATATTCGTAATGTCCATTAGGACTAGTCTGTAAAATTTGAGCTAAGTCAGACCTCGTTTGGTAGGCATCGGAAGAAGGTTTCAGTTTTTATTGGCGATAAATATTAAAAAGAGATTTTCGAGCTCGGTTTTGCCGAATGAACTCCGATTCGAAATCTGAAAGCGCCGTTGGGTTCATATGATTATTTATGACCATTGTGAACTTTCGAAAGTGAATTTCGATGTTGTTCGGCAAGTTTCCACTAAAATGCCGAAAGTTAAATAATTTGACCTTTTTCATTTAAATTTGCATTTTGAGTTTCGGGAGTCCAATTTGAGATCCGTCTTTGCGAGTATGTTACATATATTTTGTATAACTTGTATGCAAAAGTTGGAATTATTTCGAATATCGTAGGGTACCGTTTTAATTTTTATCGTAACTGCAAATTTTAAAAGAAAAAGAAAAAAAAGGGAAAAAGACGAAAAAGAAAAAGACAAAAAAGTTAAATGAATGGAGGTTGTGAAGATGAATGCTCATCTTCTTTAATTGAAGCAGAAAAACAACGGAACATTAACAGAGAAAAGGCAAAAACGCAGTGAGGGAAAAATGCCAGAAAAATGAAAAAGGGGCCGGAGAAAAGTGGAATTTTCACCCTGAAACATTCAGGTAATGATCCTAATATACTATTTGAGTTTATTACGTATGTTTGAATATATTTTTACGGTAAAAATAGGGATCTTAGACATCGCCCTAATGACGTAAATTGATAGTTTAAAGGGTCAAATGGACCCCGATAATGAAATTGATTATATATTCGTACTCAGTGAGTTATGGGCAACTTAAAAATGTAATTTATGTGGGGTTTGGCTATGTGACCTTAAACCCTGTACATAGGCCTGGCCTGCGTATTGCGTATGTGAATAGGGTATCAGGTTCTTAACCGGATTGCCCTAAGATGTGAGGAATGAAGCCTTTAGCCTAATGTGATATATTTTTCTGCTTATTGAACACAGTGGGATCGTTTGGCAATGAGTTTAAAGAATAAAGCGGTTGTTGGGTAGCAGTGTTAACTTCGGAACGAGGTAAGTGTTTGTATCCATTTCTTTGGAGGCACTTGGCCTCGTGGATTTTCTACCACGTGTTCCTTACGTGTGTAGCCGCCGATAGGCGTGCTCCTTATGCCTTAGCTTTGGATTTACATTGTATACTATATGTTATGTCCTGTTATTGGTATTGCATTGAGGATCTGAGCACTGTACATTGGCTGTGAGTTAGCATCTACTTCCCGGCTGTCGATGAGAGTCCCACGCCGGTGAAGGGTTATTATTGCATCACATTGCATTCATATGCATTATATGTAATTTATATGCATTACATTGCCTATCATATTGGGTGCAGGAGTATTCCGCCCCAGGAGCAGGAGTATTCCGCTCCATTGTATCATATTGAGGGTAGGAGTATTCCGCCCCAGGAGCAGGAGTATTCCGCTCCATTGTATCATATTGAGGGTAGGAGGATTCCGCCCCAAGAGAGTGCAGGAGTATTCCGCCTCTGGTTTATATTATATCGGGTGCAGGAGTATTCCGCCCCAGGAGCAGGAGTATTCCGCTCCAGTTGGTTATCAGATTGGATTCCCCCCGAATGCAGGAGTATTCCGCTTCGGGATGGGATTATGGGCACATGTGACCCTGTGCATTTCATTTCATCTCATCTCATTTCATTTCAATTCTTTCATACCATTGTATAGACTTGTAGTACATAACTACTGTTCTGCTTATACGTGCATTGTTTATTTGTTGATATGTTTATGGCTCGTATTCCTGGTGGAGTTTATGGTTTCATACGTGTTTCCGGTTATTATCTGGCTCTGCCTTTTCATAATTTAAATAAGAGGAATTTGGTCTATCTGTTTCTTTTCTCCCTGGCTAGCTATCCTATTCCTTGAGGTGGCTAGTCTGCCCCACTTATTGAGTCCTTTTGACTCACCCTTGTTTGTTGTTTGTTTCTTGTCTATCTATTTCGTTTCGGCAGGTTCGCTCTAGGATTGAGTTCGTCACGTTGTGAAGGTGCGAAAACGACTTCAGCTGTCAGGGTGAGCCAGCTTTCATTCCGGGTGGCCACCAGTTTATTATTTATTATTTCAGTTGCAGTTTGCTCCCTTCATGAGGTATTTGTCTTCTTCGGTACTCTTAGATGTCTAGTCTGGATAACCCTAAACCTAGTATGTTGGGTAGTCAGCTGTAATTTTTTTGTACAGCTTAGAGGTATCAGTATGTCTATATTTCTGTTTTAAGTCTTGCTCTTATTTATGAATTGTTATATTTATTTTCCTAATTTAATTGGTAAGGGTTCGCCCGACGGGTCTAGGGGAGGATGTCGGGTGCCCGCACGGCCTGACCGGATTCCGGGTCGTGTCACAAGCCTCTGGTTCGCCCATTCCACTGATGAATCGAACAAAGAAGCCATGTTGGTAGACTTAGATTTTCTCAAAGGGAAGAGAGAGATGGCATTGATTTAGATACAAGCACAAACGCAAAGGGCATAAAACTATTTCAATAAGAAAATCAGGTATCGAACTTTTAATGCAGGTGATTATGTATTGAGGAAGAAACGGCCAAAAAAGAATGAACCCAACGAAGGCAAGTTGGAAGAAAATTGGGAAGGACATTATCGAGTCAAAGGAGCAGTCGGTAATTGATCTTATCAGCTGGAAACGCTAGATTCAAAATTGGTCGAATTCAATTGGAATATCACCCAATTGAAAAATACTACTTCTTAAAATACACGGTATCGTATAACTCCGTTTTTACATTTTTTTTCACTCCTTATTTCAATTCGGACATACTTTATTATTTTTTTTGGTACTAACACTTTTAGATGATAGGCATAGTTGGAATTGAGTGATGACAAACATCACCCACGAACAATCGAGCCCAAGACACTCAGAGTCGATAAGTATGAAGAACACTCAAACGTGGTCTTCATCTTTAAGTCAACTCTATTCTTCTTTGTATCCTTGTTTCAAGAAATACAAAGATCATAAAACGGAGACGTTAGACCAGTGTCCGACTCCTCATACTTTGCACCCGCATACTGGGGAGGGGGATGGAAAAGGAGCAAGAATTATCATTGATTGCTTGCAGACTGGGGACTGCCCTAAATGCGAGTTGGAAACTGCTTGAGGAAACACTGGGGTCTGCCGAACACTGAGGACTGCCCCGAGTTCAAATTGGAGACTGTTTAAAGAATACTGAGGATTGCCCCAAATTTTTTCATCAAAGATAAAACTCCTTCGCGGTTAAGAAACGAACACTCATACCGGGGTCTGTTCGAAGTTTAGGTCGACTAATATGTAACGGTCCATTAGCGGCCAAGTGTTGTATATTCAAAAGTGCCTCAAATGGCCAAACTCGGAAACCGATTGCAATAATGGATCGAAGAAAATGTATTATGCGCCTGATAGTGGCCGATATTACTATTAATAAAACACACTTTGTGTCAAACACTCGACATTACTCTTTATGCTAGTTAAAATGGAAAAGTGTTTAAAGTTTAATTTTTCAAACTTAGTGTTCGAGGAGTGCATTCGCATGAAAGTGAGACGTCACTCTTCATTACACACCATTACATTGGGCCCTAATTACTCTCTTTCTGATAACAAAACTAAAACGACCTTAGGTAGTCGTTTAAGAAGTTAGGACTCCAATTGGCATGCCGATAATTTTAAAATCTTTGTAAGGTCCATTAGAAATTGTCTGTAAAATTTGAGCAAAAGCAGACCTCGTTTTGTAGGTGTCGGAAGAAGGTATCAGTTTCTGTTATCGGTAAATTTTTTAAATTTTTTTTAAAAAAAAGAATTTTTCGAGCTCAATTTTGGCGAATGAGCTCCGATTCAAAATCCAAAAGAGTCGTTAGGTTCATATGATTATTTGTGACTAGCGTGAATTTTTGGATGTTAATTTCGATGTCGTTCGGATAGGTTTTGCTAAAATGCCGAAAGTTAATAATTTGATCTCTTTCTGTTTAATTCGTATCTTGACTTTCAGGAATCCGATTCAAGATCCGCCTTAGCGAATACATCACATAAATTTTGGATAACTTGTATGCAAAATTTGGAATTATTTCGAATTTCGTAGGGTTCCGTTTTAATTTCAGTTGCAACAACAAGTTTTCAAAATAAAAGGAAATAAAAGAAAAAGGAAAAAGAAAAGAGAAGAAAGATAAGGCGGTGGCTAAAGGGATTATATACACCTTAGCTTACAAGCTACAACAAAATCGAAACACAAACAGAAACAAAAAACGAGATCGAGACAGTGAACGAAAAAAAAATTCAGAAAATAAAGAAAGGAAAGGAGCATGAAAAAAATAGAATTTTCACCCCCGGAACATTCAGGTAACGATGTTAATTCATTATTTCAGTTTATTACATGTGTTTGAATATATTTTAATGGTAGAAATTAGGATATTAGAAATCGTTCTAATAAGTTAAATTGATATTTTTAAGGGTTAATGGGACCTCGATAATGGAATTTGATTATATATTCGCTAAGTTAATGCGTTGGCCTGAACTAATAAAAAGGCAATTGAAAATGTTGACAAATGTAATGACATTAATTAGTCAAATTTGCCTAGGCAAATAGGTCATCAAATAAAATATGGGAAATAAAGGGAACAATTTCCAAACCTAAGAGAAGTCTAGGATTTGTTTTTAACACATTGAAGATTTGCTGCAATAAAGACTTAAGACTTCATACAAATAATGAAGATATAGGGGGTAAGAGGGTTGCCCCGTAGAATTTCGTTGTATGGTTGAAAGAAATTAGTGGGCATGCCATTAATTAAGATGAAAATGAAAGTGGAAGAAATACATTCATAATTAGATTAATAAGGGTAGGCTTATGATGTAGCTAAGACCTCACTAGATGAGAGGTAGCCAACTTGCACTTTTCTTTCATAAGGGTAAGTTTGCAAATTGACACGATTCGAATTTTCGGATAGGCCATGCGGGCACCCGATAATCCTTCCTCTAGATTTATCGGGCGAATTCTATAAACTTTAACTCAGCATAATGAGATAAGGAACTTAAAACAAGACATAAAAGATTCTAAAGCGATATATAACACAAATATTATAAGCTGCCGAAAAATGCAGCTAGCTACCAGTACAAAGGTCTAGAGGTTCCCAGATCAGACATCTAAGAAGTCCAAAAATATATACATTTCCTGAAGGAAACAAAAATGAGACATATCAATAACATCTATAGTCGGTGGCCTCAACGTCAGAACTTGGGGTATGCGGGCTTATCAATGCCCACAAAATGTTTCGCTCAAGTTCCTATAAATACACCCACACACTATCGTAAAAGGAATCCAAAATTATATGCCATATTCATGTCAAATTGTACGCTCATTATAATACAATCATTTTACTGTCCTTATTGTTGTTCTTGTCCTTTATTTCATCTTTACATTCAGTAGTTAAGATCTTGATACAATTCATTGCTTCTAATTCTTAAACAAATTTGATTATAACTGAAACACCGAATTTAGGGCATACAATAATAAATTTTAATTTATTTTTTTGAGCATATTATATTATAATTTAATATTTGCAACTGCCATCTTGTTTTAATGCAATGTACCCTATAATAAATTTTCCACTAATTATCCTTGTCCACTACAATCTTTAATACTATATCACCTACAAAAAATATACCAATTGAAATAATTTTCGTAACACAAAGTATTTTGATTTATGTGGATTGATTATATGTTTTCACTGAATTGTTCCATGTAAAAGACCTAAACCTACACAGATGCCCAAAGCCAATGACTGCTCATGTAATGGCTGAAGTGTCGACCATTTACTAGGTAGAATTTACGTTAGGCGCAGAACCCTCTGAAGTTGGAAAAGCCCCAACTTTAGCTAAGAAACTAATTACTTTAAGGCGATAAATTTTATTTTGAGACATTTTATTTTTTGATATTTGGACTGTTTTGGATCCTACCTTCCAAATCATCAAAACCTAAATTAAGAAAATTTTACTCTCATTCCCCTGCCAATTACCCTCCCCCTCCTATATATTAACTTCTTCATTTTGCCATTCCGACATTAAAATGGTACTTCTTTTCACTTCTAAAAATTATTTCTTATATTATTTTTTTCAGCATCTTTGTAGAAATCTACTTCACCAAAAAAGTAAAAACTACTACTCCTATTTATCAAATACGCTAACCATGTAAAACCTTTGAAATATAAAGTATTCTAAATCATGTAATTAGCAATGATTTAGACTTATTCTAGGAACTTTATTTGTAAAAAAACATTGCATAGAATAAAGAAAGAAAATTTTGAAAGATGAATTGAAAAGAAATTAATGGCAAATGAAAGGAACAGGGAAAAAGGAAACAAAAAAGGGGACAATCTGGTAGAAGTGGGCCCAAAAAAAATGGAGTAAGAATTATTTTTACAAGAGAAAGATAATTATGAGGAAGAAGAAGTATTACAAGAGAAAGGTAAACTATATTATTAATGGTAAAGGAATAAAAAAAGGAAGAAGAAAAAGGGGGTGGCGTGCGGGGTGTTAATTGGCAGAAAGAGAAAAAACTTTCTTAATTTAGGTTTTGATGATTTGGAAGGTGGAATCCAAACAGTTCACATATCAAAAAAAAAAAAAAATACTTCATACAAATATGAGCTGGCATGTGAGACTCAAAATAAAATTTCTCCTTTAAGGCAACCAACACTTTTAAACTTTGGTTACGTTAAGTTAACTTTAGTTTTTGATGTTGTGTAATTTCTTCTTCAAATTTCAAACATAAATAAGTACTTATACCTCCTTCAAGATATATATTGTAACTAGCGGTGTCTACGGTTCGGTTTGATTGGTTTTGGTTAAAATCAAAACCAAATTAATTTAGTCGATTTTTAGATTATTAAAATCAAATCAAACTAGGTAAAAATTATATCCATCGATTTGGTTATATTTGGTTCGATTTACTAGATGAGTTGGATTTGTTTTATTAAATAAGTTGAGTTTTTTGTTTTAAAAAAATGGACTTAGAAGTTAGCCACAAAGGTTAAAATTATTAACATATCGGTTATTTCTTCATTTTTTTTCTGAAAAATCAAACCAAATCAAATATTATCGTTTTTTCTCAAACTTTAATATAAAATCAAACCAAACCCAGAATAATAATATGTTTTTTCGGTTCTGTTTGTATCGGCTTTTAGCCGAACTATGAACACCCAAACATACTTTTACCGCATACTTTAAATTCGGACTTCCCCGTGACATACAAAACAAGTTACCTAAATATTTCTCATGCAAAAATGTCCTGAAAATTAAAATATTTTGAGGCATGTTACAAATATGTTAAAATTTTATTATTTAGCGTTACTTTAAGACAAAATCAAAAAAGGAATTCTATGAAACTTAATTGGAATACTGATGCGGGAAAAAAACGAGCGGAAGCTAGAAACGATATGAAAATGCGGAAGCGATAAAGATAAAGATAAAAACGAGACGAGACTCGAACGATTACCTAAGTAGCAACGAGGAACTTGTCTCGCTACACATCAAGTGAATGTCAAGGAATCACCTACGCTATGCAACTATTCTCAAGAGATACCCCCGACTCTTACAAGTAGAATGATCAAAGATAGATTAAGTTCAAATTGGAATCCACCAATTGAATTCAAGTTCCCAACAAAGGTTTAAAGAGAGCATAGCTCAAGTTTCTTCAATATTCAAGGTGATGTAAATGAAATGAAAGACTAAGGAAGACATTTATAGTCTTCTCCTATGCTAAATGAAAGGTCTAAAGTACCCCAAAGTGGGTTAAAATAAATAGGGCCACGTAGGGCTATAGTTGGAATTACACATCAAAATGAAGGAAATCTCATCATGCTTGGAGCAAGGGGAGGCACTCCACCCTCCCCTTCAGGGCGCCCGCTCTGTCTCAGGGGCGCTCCGCCCTTCAAAGTCCAGAGGGTGGTCAATCCCACACTTAGCCAAAATTCAACCCCTTTTTCAAGTAGACGGTCCGCCCACTTTAGGGGGTGCTCCGCCTCCTCCTGGGAAGTGTTGGGGTGCCTCAAAATAAGCTTGGGATGTCTCTCCTTGTAGCCTAAGTGGTCCTCCCTCGATGGTGCTTGAATGCATGATCTTCAAGTTGCTTCCGGAGCTCCCATCTTCCATATCCATGCCTCCCCATACCAAGTGAAGGTGAGCATCATGGATTGCTTTGGCTTGACTTCTAGGAAAGGGTCTTGTGGTGATTTTCCCTGCATCAAATACACAGGTCTTTCCTACCGCAAAAACATTATTTTCTTACACTCTTAGGAAAAATTTCAAATTTGGAAAGATACCATTTCCTAGTAGCACAACACATTCCCATCAGATATAAAGCTGAACCTACAGCAGAGTGGTTCAGCAGCAGAGTAAAACAAAAACGCCGTCTAGGAGATGAATGAAAGCCCTAAAAGGGCAAGAATCTCAAAAAGATAATGAGGACATATGACCAAATTGAAAAGGCCACCTTGGGGAATTTCGTATCCCTTCTCTCAGTTATCTCTGAGCTTGGAAAGGATGTAATGATGATAAAAGTTGCCACTAGTTCCAACCAAGAATAGAAGCAAACCGGTGTACTTCAGATCAATTTCTGGCTCCGTATATCCTTGAATTAAGTGGAGGTTGTAGGGCATGACTGCAGCAATAAAAATATAGGCAGAAGAAATAATGAGCACTGTTCCAAGAACCATCCTGCCACTGTATTTATGAACAAACAAAACCTGCAAAGTAGAATATTATGGGAATAATGTATGAACACGTGAAAACATAATTGTATTAACATAAGCAGGAATGAAGTCTCTCAAATTTAAGTTCAATGAGTTTCTGATTAGTTGACAGAACAAGCTATGGGGTATAAAGTGCAATCTAATGCAGGCAGTGATGATGGAAGGAATGGCAGAATAAGTGCTAATATATGACCTCCATGATTATTTGCGTTTGATGAAAAATAGACATTTGTCCGCATCAGATGTTCAGATTAAAGAGGTTTTGAGGAACTTGACAGAATTTTCTATATCATTCCATTACAGTGTCAATCTTTATATACAGTGAATGAGCAAAAGCTGCTCAAGATAAAAAAGGAAGAAATACAAATTACAATCACTAATTGACATAAATCAGGGATTACAAAGATAATAAAATATTAGACTGTGAGAGAAATATGCAGCAGATTATGTTGCCTTATTATGCCCCCGCAAGATAGGCGGTGAGGGAACAATGCCTATCTTGGACCTATGACGAAGAAAATCTGTTGTAGGCACTACTTTGGTAAGAGAATCAGCTAGTTGTGAGGAAGAAGGAACATGTCGAACAACAAGGGCTTTGTCCCTTACTTGCTCGCGAACAAAATGATAATCAAGAGCAAGATGCTTCATCCTACTGTGAAAGACCGGGTTGTGAGATAGAAAGGTTGCTCCTAAGTTATCACAGCAGACCATGGGAATATTGGAAATTGAGAGGCGAAGTTCCTTCAGAAGATTAACTATCCAATTTGTTTCAGCCGCAGCATTTGCAAGGGCCCTATATTCGGCTTCAGTAGAGGAGCGCGCAACGGTGCGTTGTTTTTAGATGACCAACTAATTGGAGAACCCCCAAGAAATACGATATAAGCACCGGTGGAGCATCTGTCATCTGGATCACCTCCCCAATCAGAATCAGAGAAAGTCACTAGATTGAGAGGCTTATGAGGGGTTAGGTGCAAACCAAAAGAATCAGTTGCTTTGAGATACCGCATAACCCTCTTGCTAGCTTGCCAGTGTGAATGAGTGGGTCGATGCATGAACTGAGATAGGCGATTTACTGCAAAGGATATATCAGGGCGGGTAATAGAAAGATATTGAAGAGCTCCAACGACTTGACGATATTGCTTTTGATCTGTGGGGGCAGTGCCATCATCAAGTGTGAGTGGAGTGGATGCACCAAGTGGTGTTTTCACTCCTTTGGCGTCAAGCATATTGAATCGATGGAGAAGATCATCAATATACTTTCTCTGTGAAAGAAAAAGACCAGCAGATGTATGACAGACCTCAATACCAAGAAAGTAGCCAAGAGGTTGTAAATCTTTCAGAGAGAACCGAGCTGCTAGAGTTGTATTAACTTCAAGTATTTTTGCATTAGAAGACCCTGTCAAGATAATATCATCGACATAGAGAAGTAGAAACACAACAGAGGTTTGATCATGCATTGTAAACAGAGAAGTATCCGACTTAGAACCAACAAACCCAATCGAGCAAATAAATTTCTTGAATTCATTGTACCATGCACGAGGGGCTTGGCGAAGGCCATAAATTGCCTTGTGGAGTTTGCAAACATAAGTGGGATACTTAGAGTTCACAAAACCGGGGGGCTGTTCCATGTATACCTCATCCTCCAGTGTACCTTGGAGAAATGCGTTATTCACATCAAGTTGATAGAGAGGCCATTTGAAGTATGCAGCCAGAGTGAGAATCAAACGGATAGTGGTTGGCTTTACTACTGGACTGAAAGTGGAGGTGAAGTCAATACCTGGGCGCTGATGAAATCCTTTTGCAACCAGTCGACCTTTGAATCTATCTAGACTTCCATCAGATTTTTGCTTGACCCGAAAAACCCACTTACAGCCGATGACATTTTGATTTGCAGATGGAGGAACAAGGGACCAAGTCTTATTCCGGATAACAGCATCAATTTCATCACGCATTGCATCTCGCCATTGTGGATATTTTGCTGCTTGTTTATATGTGCGAGGAGTCACAATAGAACCAGTTGATGCTATGAGAGCTGAATAATCAAGTGGTTTCTTCGGCTTAAAGATATTATGTTGAGACCGAGTGACCACACCAGCTGGGGGATGTATTAGGCTGTTTTCCTGTTGTGAAGCAGAGTTGGAAGCATCTTCACCCAATGCCAAAATAGGAGCAGCCGCTGAATGGACAGGAGACTCTGCTAAGGTTGTTGTACTGAGCGGAGCTGAAGTGATGGGTGGTGAATTGATTATATCCGATGTTGCGGTCATAGGGGTAGACATTGTGGGAACTGGTGAGATATCGGGATTGGGTATAGGTGCAGTTGTATTGGATGATGTAGGTAGGGTGTGGTCAGTGGGTATAACATCAAGCCAAGAATTAAGAGTTGTTTCGGACACACGAGGCAACGGATTAGACATGGTAGCAAAGGGAAAATTATTTTCGATGAAAATAACATGGCGGGATAAAAACACTTTGGAAGTGGATGGGTCAAAACATTGGTAGCAATGATATTTTGTGGAGTAACCAAAGAAGACACACGGCTTGGACTTCAGATCAAGTTTATGGGTAGAATAAGGGCGTAACCAAGGATAACACAAACAACCGAATGTACGAAGTATATTATAATTCGGCGAAGTGTGAAAAAGAGATTCATATGGGGACTTGTCTTGTAGAATAGGAGTGATCATTCTGTTGATTAGGTACACAGCTGTAGAGCAAGCATAAGGCCAGTAGACTAAGGGAACTGAGGCTTGATGCATGAGGGTCAAGGAAGTTTCCATGATATGGCGATGTCGCCTTTCTGCAACACTCACCCTTTGAGGCGTGTAGGGAGGTGAGATGAGATGTTGAATTCCCATGGCAGAAAGTGTCTTAGTCAGGCTTGCAAATTCTCCACCACCATCCGAATATAAACTAATAATTGAACTATTGAAAAACTTTTCAACAAGAAGTTTGAAGGCAGTAAAGATAGAGACGACATCAGATTTCTTTTTCAATGGGAAGAGCCATGTATATTTTGTGAAGTGATCAACAAAGATGACATAGTAACGATACCCTTCAGTGGAAGTGATGGGAGAGGGTCCCCATACATCAGTATATAAAAGTTCTAATGGTTTTGAACTTTTTAATGTAGACTGATTGAATGGCAAACGATGACTTTTATTGCAAAGGCACGAGTTACAATGATCTTGATAGGAATCAAAACATGGTAAACTAAATTGAGAAACAATAGACCTAAGAGTTCTCAAATGAGGATGTCCAAGACGACGATGCCAAAGTGTAAATGAAGGACGAGTGGATGTAGAGGCAAGGAAGGCAACAGGTGGTGCTGATCCAGTCCATTCGTACGTTCCAGCTTTATTCGGGCCTTGGGCAAGAGGTGTTCCCGTTCTCAAATCCTTCACAACAAAAAAGGTAGGAAAGAATTCAACAGATGTTCTATTTTGCTCACAAAATTGAGGGACAGATATTAAATTTCTATGAATAGATGGGGCACACAAAACATCTTTCAAGATAAATTTATTAGATGGAGAAGAAAGAGTAGTATGTCCTGTGTGTGTAATCTTAATACCGTTGCCATCTCCAACGATCACATCATCCGTGCCTGTATACTCAGAGAAAGCCTGTAGGTTTTGAGAATCAGAGGTAATGTGGTGAGAAGCACCCGTGTCCATGACCCAATTAGCATTACTTGAGGGCTGTCGAGTGGAGTAATTTGCCTGAGGAACATTCTCATGATTGTGAGAGCGTGGGCGACAATCCCGAGCAATATGTCCAAACTTGTCACACAATTGACATTGAACACGAGTTCTATTATTGTTGGACATTGGAGGACGCCAATTAGATTGCTGAGAAGAGTTACCATTTGGTTGGGTGCGGGACCAATTGTTGTTCCTGTTGGTAGATGAGGATGAGTTCCGGCGGTTGCCATTCAAGTGATGCTGATTGCGATTCTGATTGTTAGATCGCTGATTGTATTGAGCAGTAATTGCAGGAGATTCTTGTCGATGGAGAAGAAAAACTTCATGACCACTAAGTTTGTCAAACAGTTCTTCAAGAGAAATAGGTGTATCCCTTGAGCGAATGGCAGCACTGATGTCATTATACTCAGGACCTAGGCCACTAAGGATTTTGATAACAAGAGCTGAGTCGCTGATTGGGGCATCAGCAATGGCAAGTTCATCTGCAATAGAGCGGATTTCATTGAGATATTGCGCTATTGGCTTGGTACCCTTGGTGAGGCGAGCAAGTGAGTCTTGAAGACCATAAACTCGTGACTGGGATTTGTTTGCATATTGTTGAGCAAGTTTCTTCCAAGCATCATGAGCTGTGGGTGCCGTGGCAACCAGAGGCGCAATAGTAGCATCAACAGAGGCCATGATGGCATGTCGGATAAGGCCATCTTGACGAAGCCAAGTTTTCCTTTCTGGATCTGTGGCCGGTGGACAAGGGAAGGTTCCGTCGATATAGGAAGTCAGATCATATCCTAAAAAGAGCAAATTGTGTTGTGCTTTCCATGTAAGGTAGTTGCTGCTTCCAGTTAATTTGATAGGAAGCTGTGTGGCTGGATTGATGGTGATGATCTGTCCACCTTGAGTGATTGGATTGATCAGAACATGGCTGGATGAAACTGAAGTGTTGGTTGTTGAAGTTTGATTAGTAGCCATGGTAACAGAGAGGAATGATATCAGGAAAAAAAAAAGGATCAGATGAGTCTCGTTTGAGAAAGAGAAGGCGCTGATACCAAAAAGAGGTTTTGAGGAACTTGACAGAATTTTCTATATCATTCCATTACAGTGTCAATCTTTATATACAGTGAATGAGCAAAAGCTGCTCAAGATAAAAAAGGAAGAAATACAAATTACAATCACTAATTGACATAAATCAGGGATTACAAAGATAATAAAATATTAGACTGTGAGAGAAATATGCAGCAGATTATGTTGCCTTATTACAGATGAGCAAAAAAGTAATTAATAGCTATGCAGGTGACATAGTCTTGTTCTCTTATGTAAAGTAGAAATCTACAACAACAATATACGTAGTATAATCCTACAAGTGGGGTTTGGGGATGATGAGATATACGCAGACCTTACCCCCACCAAGGTGGAGAGGCTGTTTCTGGTGAACAAAAAAATCTATCAAGCTTATTATGGGTCAACTCAAGGATTACCTAGAAACGTCGGGCTAGAAAATTAATAAAGGGAAGAGTTTTTTTGTGACTCATGATAGTATAGAACCTACAATAAGAAACAAATTGAAGGGTTGGCTTGACTTTAAACATCAACTATTCCCTTTCACATACTAGGGCTGCCCTGTTTTTAATGGTACGAAGAAAGTATGTTATTGCACCGACATTGTGACAAAAATTCTCAACAAAATTGGAGAGTGACAAGAGAAAATGTTGTCTCCCAGGAGTAAGGCTGTTATTATCAAATATTTTTACAGTCTCAACCTCTTCAGTTATTTGTTGCTATGGCCCCTCCAAAAACTATCTTTTATCAAACGGAGAAATATTTCTCTAACTTCTTATGGGGTCAAAGAGAAGAAAATAATTACTCCATATTATCATTGGAGCCCCTGGAGAAAATGTGTCAGAGAAAGGGAGAGTAGGCTTTAAGAGGCTCCAGAACGTATTGCCTGCTCTCACAGCAAAAAAGGTGGTGGAGACTCAGGATAAAAAAGAATCTCCGAGCTACTTTTCTATTACTCTAGAAGCAATCTTCTGTCCAAATTGTGTCCAAAGGACTCCAACAATTGAAAAGCTCTATTGAATATTAGAGCTAAGGTAGAGCTTAGAATAACCAGAAAAATCAATAGAGAGACTCTCTTTGGTGGGATAATTGGACCAGTCTAGGCCCAATAGCGCAAAAGATGAACCTTTCCTACAAGGTGGGAGATACCAGAGTTAAGCATTTTATGCAAGGCACCAGGTGGAATGTCAAACTTCTAAAACAACACCTCCTTGATAATGTTGTTCAAATTATTCTAAGGGAGGACAAGGTTAACAATCATAAAGAAGATCTTGCTATCTAGAGTCACATCATAGATGGTAGTTCTCTTGGAATATTCTTTGAAAGGTTAATGGCAAAAGAAAACCCCGTTTAAGGTTTCCCACTTTGTGTGGAGGCTTATGCAAATCAAGGTTCCACTTTATGATATTATTCTGAAATTTAGCCTACAAGTGGTATCTAGTTGCTCTTGTTGTAGAGCTCCTATAGCCTACATTATGATCATAAGAAGTCCTAATTGATCTTAGCCGAGTAGATGGACATTAATCGTGTTTTACACTAAGGACAAGCTTGTAGTGCGTCTTGTGAGGCATGTGAGTTCTTTTTTAAGAGTGAGTATTTCACTTATATGTGAACTTTTTGTTCATGATCATTCTCTTGAGTGAATTCCTTTTCTAATTTTTTATTTGATTGTGAGGGCACATGATTTACATGAAATGAGCTCTTTTATTAATCTCTTGAATAGAGTGAAGACTTGCATGACTTATGGGTAAGTTTGGAGTCAATTTGGGATGAGAGGTTGACTTGAATAACCACAATAACAACATATAACTACGGATTCTTGGCTATGACTGTGAATTTTGTGGCTACGGATAACCACATATAGCTACGGATTCTTTGCTATGAATGTGAATTTCGTGGCTAGTACCTAAAAATAGCCACACAAATTAGAGTTTTGTGGCTATTCACAATTTCGTAAAAGTCTTAGCTACAAAAGTTAAATTAGCAAAGCTAATTCCTTATTTTTTGTTATAATTGCTCAATATCATGGCAATAAATATCAAATAGCTACAAATGTATTGCTACATCAAAAATCTATGGCTAATTATCAGCTTTTGCCACGTTTTTTTATTTTCTGTAGCAATAGTAATCTTTTAGCCACAATAGATTATTTGAAACAAAATGTTGTAGCTAATTACCAATAGTTTAATTTGCTACATTATTGTAGCAATAAAAACCTTTTAGCCACAGTAAAATTCTTGAAACAAAATGATGTGGCTAATTATTAGCATTTTGCGACGTTGTTGAAGTTATTGTAGCTATAATAACCTTTTAGCCTCAATAAATTATTTGAAGCAAAAGTATGTAGCTAATTTTCAGCTTTTTGCCATGTTTTCTAAGTTATTGTAGCAAAAGTTACCTTTCAGCTACGATAAATTATTTGAAAAAAAATATTGTAGCTAAATGAACTTTATTTTTTACTTCAAGTTATATAAATCATGACAATAGTTGGCTCGATAGCTACAATTATTCGTCATGATAAAATGATATAAGTACAATTTTATAGCTACAATAAATTTTATAGCTAGTTATAAGTATTTGCTATGCATTAGATGTCTCTATAGCAAAATACAGTTTTAGCCACAATGTATAAATTTATAGCTAAAAGAAAGTCATAGTAATTATTGGGCTTAGTAGTTACATTTAGTGGATATTACAAAATGATTAGCCACGGATTCATGGCTAAAATAAAGTTTCCTAGCAAGTTACATTTTTTTTTTGTCACAAGTAACCATAAAATTGTTAGTAAAATTATAACCACAATAAATTAGTTGTAAAAATATTCTACTATTAAAGTTACCAAAAAAATGGATACCTCATCGAAGAAACATATGAAGAGTATTGCTGGAAAAAAATTGAGAAAGAACACATTTTGCAGTACATAGGGAACGTCAACAGTTAGGAAAACAAAACCAAATACTACATTGTAATATATCTCACCAAAAAATTGACAGACTTTATCCTATAATGGGAGAATCCGTCAACATATAACCTATACAAAATAGCATTTGTATATTCAATCTCAATCCAACTACAATTAACTCAACACTAATTAATATAACTCATAATTCATCCAAATAATTTAGTCTAATAAAGTAATACATACATATAGTAAAATAATAAGCAATTAAATATCATCTTTAAATAAAATAAGTAAGGTTTTAATGTGAATTAAACATAAACAAAGATGCATAAAAGAGTTTTAATTTACAATAACAAGTCTTCATCATCATTTTCGGGCTCTGATTCAATGTCATCAATAATATTATCAGCTAAGATAACGTCAGTGTCGATGACATTAAGATCAGTTCTTCCCAATGCATAATGTCTTCATCTTCCGCAAATGTACACATAGCGGTACCTTGCACATCTTGTTGAAAAATTTCTTCACTGACAGCACCACCAGAAAAATAAGAAGAATGACCATTCAAGACAATTGACCAATTGGGATGCAGATTATCCTTAACATAGAATACTTGTTCTGCTTGAGATGCAAGCACAAATAATTCATTTGTTGCTAGCTTTCGGTTGCTATTGACACTAACAAAACTATGTTTATCTATCTTCACTCCTTTTTCAGCATGGTCAACATCCCACCAATCACATTTAAATAAAATAATCTGTTTTTGCAAATATTGAAGTTCTACTATTTCAATTAAAAATCCATAATAATTTATACGTTGACCATTAGTCACTCCTCATATCGAAACACCACTATTTTGCTTCACCTTATTTCCATCGAGTTCTTTAGTATGAAACCTAAAGCCATTTATTACATACCCATTGAATCTATGGACTCCAGCCAACGGATCTCTAGCCAAAGAATATAATTCGCCAACTGTATATGAATTTTCTTCTTTACGCATTTTTAGCACATGTATATAAATTAAATAAATAAACTAGTGATGCTAAATTTTACAAAAATTTAATTAAAGAAATGATGGCTTACTCGATGGTAAAACCAATCATCAAATTCCATGTTATTATTCAGCTCATATTCACTGTTTAAGAACAACCAAAATAAAAGTGAAAAAAATTAATAAATTAGATGAGAGAACACAATAAAAAAGAATACAATACTATAAAGAAACATATTGCAGAAATGATTGAACTTCTTCGCAGTTTCTCAAAATATAAAGATGGGCTTGTTTTCTCTCAAACTCTTCCAAATTCCTAGATGTACCTTTGGATAAAGGGAACCCTTTTTGTTCAAATATTGATAATCCAGAATTAACATTATCACCTTCATAGTTTTTGTCCACTCAATCTCTCGCACTACCATGTAAATACCTTGAACAGAATATTAGACTTTCTTCAACAATATAGCCTTCTTCAATAGATCCTTCAGGTCGATCTTTGTTACGAACGTAACATCTAAATATGCGCAAGCATCTGCATGATAAAACAAGTAAATAAATGGTGCGGGTAAGTCAATATTTAAATAGGGCAGGGCAGGGCACTAGTTAAATGGGTAGGGTGGGGTGAGGCGCGTCGACAGATCTCTCATAATAAAATTGACATTTAAATGCTTTCATTTTTATCCTCAAAACAGTAATGATGAGAATACACAAATAGATACAATTAGAACACAACTTAGTTACAGTGTTGACTCAAAACAAATTATTTATACGTGATTGGTGAGAATATCATAGATCAAAGAGAAATCACTCCTCTAATTGATCCAGCTGGAAGGTGTAGAAGTGGTTGAAACTTTGAAAGGGTAAATTTTGCCTCAACTTTTTAGGAGAAGCGAGAAGAAGATAGAATTCTTAATATAATTTGTGTTGCTTGCTCATATAAAATAAGAAGGAAATATTAAAAATTAAACTATCAAATTTCAGAGTGGTGAAGACCTAGGCTCCCAAAAGACAAACAAGATGGTATTTGGCACTATTTTGTAACAAAACTTTTGGAGAAATAAAAATATACAAATCTGTCTTGTCTAGATATGCATACTTTTGGTCTTCTTAACAGAGACAAATCTTATCTCAATCTGTAGTAGCCAACAAGAGTTCCTAAAAGAAAAGAATATGTCAACTTACAAAAACATACAAGAGTTCCTTTAACATAGTAAAATTAACATGCTCTTCAAGCTCTTAAATTCCATCAATGGAGATATTTGAAAAATTAAACAATTAGTTTCAGCATTTGGGGATTGAAAATTATAGCAATGGATTCTTGGAATAGAGGAGAGGTGGGTAGTGGTGGTTGGATGTATTTTGGGGGTGGGGGGTATAAGATGCCTGCAAATCGCAAAAATGGAGTTCAGGGGCTTCGTCCCATAATCTTCCCAATCTTTGTGTTTACTTGAATCTTACTTCCTATAGTTTCAAGAAATGAAATTATTATATTGGTTGAGTAGTATATATATGGTTCAAAGGGTCTGAATTATTTGGGTTTTGTCAAGTCGGGGGAGGGGACAATGAAAGGAAGAAGAGAAGAGGGGGGGGGGGCAGGATTGGTGGGGTCAAAAGGTTTATTTAATAATTATAGGTATTCTTTGATTTAAATGTAGAGTATATTTTATTTATTTATATATGTGTCAAATCTTTAAATGAAAAATACACATGTCATTTTTTGATTAGTTCATTTGACACATCATCGGCGAGTGTACATCACGTTTTTTGCTTGTTTGACTCAGGTGTTCACAAGACACACTGGGGACAACAAGAGGTATCCAGTTGATCACTAGGAAAGTTGAGGTGTCTACCTGGGAATCGGGTACAACTTAAAGGGGCCATCTATGTATTCTGCCATAAAATTACTCAAGAAACAACCATTACACCTCTGCCTTGGGACATGAATATTTTAAAAAACTAACCAAGAAAGGGGAAATGAAGGTACCAGGAAATATTAAATGGAGAAAAGCTAGAGCAAAATCAACATCTTACATGGGTTTTTTGGGTGAAGGGGACTTTCAAGTCCTTCACATAAAAAAAGGGGACAAAGTCTTTAAGAATTGGGTGAGGGGGATACTTTTAATATTAATACTAATTACTAATATTTTAAAAGCCCACAAGTTTTTTTATTTGCACAAAGCCCCTTTCTCATCTCCCCACCCCAGCCCCCCAGCCCCATCTGGACTCCCACCCCCATCTCGCCCCACCCCTCTGCCCATCCACCACTCCACCACCGCCACCGCCACCTTCTACCACCCACCACCACCTTCTACTACCATCCACCACTCAACGCCACCTCCTATCACCTATTTAGTTTAATTGGTTGCTTTTAAATCTCAATTATTTAGTCCGGACGGGAATAAAAATAGGTGGAACCGAAGAGGTGCCTAACACCTTTTTTTTAGGTTGATTGGAACCCTTATCCGTAATCTCTAATTAACAGACCTAGTTTCAGAGTCAACTTAAAAATTGGCTAGAAACAAATCTGTCTTGTCTAGATATGCATACTTTTGGTCTTCTGAATAGAGACTGATCTTATCTCAATCTGTAGTAGCAAACAGGAGTTCCTAAAAGAAAAGAACATGTCAACTTACAAAAACATACAAGAGTTCCTTTAACATAGTAAAAAGATAAACGGTGAGAACATCAATGACTAATGTTGTCTAAGGCAGCTCTTATTTATCCAAGAGAAGTATTATAATAACCAAAAAAGAAGTTGAGCTAAATGAGAAAACATACCGAAACCATTGTATACTTAATGCTACCATTGACTATACTTAATGCATATACTTAATGCTACCACTGAATAATCAATTATCATCATAGACTAATGCCCTAAAATGCACAAGGTCAATCAATAAAATTACTCAAAAAACAACCATTACGCTTCCGCCTTAGGACATAAATATTTTAAAGAAGTAACCAAAAAAAGGGAAATGAAGGTACCAAGCAATATTAAATGGAGAAAAGCTAGAGCAAAATCAGCAGCTTACATGAGTTTTTTGGGTGAGGGGACTTTCAAATCCTTCACATAAAAAAAGGGGACAAAGTCTTTAAGAATTGGGTGAGGGGGACACTTTTAATGTTGATATTAATTACTAATATTTTAAAAGCCCACAAGATTTTTTATTTGCACAAAGTCCCCCTCTCATCTCCCCACCCCAGCCCCTACCCCCATTCGAACCCCCACCCACATCGCCCCCACCCCTCTGCCCATCCTCCACTACACCACCACCCACCACCACCTTCTACCACCATCCACCACTCAACGCCACCTCCTACCGCCTATTTAGTTTACTTGGTTGCTTTTAAATCTCAATTATTTAGTCTGGACGGGAACAAAAATAGGTGGAACCTGAGAGGTGCCTAACACCTTTCTTTTGGGTTGATTGGAACCCTTACCGGTAATCTCTAATTCACAGATCTATTAGGTGGCGACTCCGAGCTTTACCTGTGAGTCCATAAGTCGAGTTTTGTTTCTAGCGGTTGGAAATAGTGGGTTGACATCCCTTGACCTATATTCTACTAACAACTCTTTCTCGTACTTGTCACTAAACGCTAACTCATCTTGCTCAACAAAATGCTTCAGCGAGCTTATACTGTTTACGAATCCATCAAAGAACACGTGCATCCCCTCAATTTTATTAGTTGATAACGTCCCAGCTAAAAAATGAGATTAAGGTATACGGGACCCAGTACTTCCGCTCGGCGAACAACTTCGCAAACCACTCCTTATTTTCTAATACCAATGCATGGCAATAAATTTCCTCCATTTTCTCTAAAATTCTGTGGTAGTGAGGCTATCAAACACTGTGGAGAAATATTCTGCCTTTGCATATTTTCTATTCTGACCTCAATCCCCTTCAGCCAGTTAACGACCTTACTGAAGAACGTGAAAAATGAAAAATCTGCGAATTGTGTCTGGCATCACTTCATTAATGGCAGCCCCGATGCTTTCAACTTGATCTGTCAAGATTGCTTTAGGATGAACACCTCCCTTGGCTGTCAACCATGTCGAGAAAGCTGCCTTGAAAGTTGGTGTACCCTCATAAGTAACAAGAGCACATTCCAGTAGTATAGACTGGGCGTGCTGATTGACACCAACAAAGGAAGCAAATGGCATGGTATAACCATTCACAAAGTATGTTGTATCAAAGCATATCACGTCATGGAACTTCTCATATGCATACCTACACTTGGTATGAACGCACAAGACGTTACGAAGTATACCGGTATTATCTGCATCTATTGAATAGAAAACTTTCCTATTCTTTGATTGCATTTTCCAAAAAAAGTTACGTAACGACTTTGTAACGACTTTGCATCCCCGTTTTGCAAAGTGAGAAACCTAGCCTGTTAAATAAAACTTTTTCAGTCCTTTGGTGTACAAGTCATATTTTTGGGGCCACCACTGGATAAAACTTCCACAATCCTTCTGTTTTTTTCTAAACTTTTAAGTTGGCTCTGTCCTGAGCTATGTGTGTTCTCTCCAAAAATCTGTTCATTGACCTATGTCCGGCAATCAGCCGTGATAGGGAATAGTCCAGATCATTTGTACAGACTATAAAAACTCTACATCTTCCATCTGGCTCCAATATACCACTAACTCTAGCGAGATAGTTAACTCTCTTGGTGCATTTCAAGGATTTAAATTTCCTTCTCCAATCACAACTAAATAGCACATATTTAACTTTATCATCAACATCTTTAGACTATGATCTTTTCACCACACTAAAACCCTTCGATCTTAATTGTTCTTTAAAGAATTTAAATAGTGAATCTGCACTTCTAAATTTCATTCCTACTCTTGGACCTACTAATAAGCTTCTTCAGTAAACTGATCCACCATTTCCGAATCCTCTCCATTTTCACACTCTTCAGTTGAAGTGTGCCCTCCTTATCCGTCTCGGCATCCACACCTGAATTAAATTGTCATTGGAATTAATACTCATTTCACTATCTTCATCGAGTAAGCTGTCATCTTCTGACATTCTTAAAATATTATTGAAGGTCTAGATAACGTATGCCCTACTTGGGTTCATAGAAGTTTCATTGTTTGAATTCATTGTTGTTTTTGAAGAAATAGAGGCTGCATAGAATTATAAATTTATTGTAGGGTTTGGATTATGTATACAATACACAAAACAATTAGGAGGAAAAATAATGTTAAGCTGACCCACTGTATAGTAGACGTATAAAATGCTCTACTTATTCTGAAAGATTGCGGTGACATAACCGTATATTGTAAGTATAATATATGCAAGAACATGTGATAAATTCTTTGGCTCAAAGCCTTAAAAAGTTCATGTTATGATTAATTTATTTTGGCGGGAAACAAGTTAGGCTATTTGGAGTCAAAAGTAGCAAGGACAGGATAAATATATCACAGTTTTTGGCAATTCTTTGGCCGTGCGTATTTGGTCAAGTAGCATTCTCTTTACTATTAGTGTCCATAATTTCTGCGTCTCTGCTGGAAGGAAAGTAAGGCCTCCTGAAAATCTTTTTTCCCAAAATCAGGAAATGGTGTCTTTGTGAAGTAGAATTCTGAATAAGCCAGCTGCCACAATAAGAAATTACTTATTCTCTGGTCACCTGCCGTTCTTATGAGTAAATCAGGGTTGGGAAATTTGAGATACTTGGTTGCAAGTTCTTGCTCAAATATATTTTGGTCAATATCTTCCAACTGTAGAAGACCTTCCTTTACTTTACTGGAAATGCTCTTAGTTGCTTGTAATATATCATCACGTCCTCCATAGTTTACTGCAATCACTAGGTGGACGCCACAAATATTGCCTTTTGTTGTCTCCTCTGTTAATGCTATGCAGTTTTGTAATGTCATGGGAAGGTTGGATCTACAGCCAATCACAGACACTCGTACTCCAAACCTATTGATTAAATATATTGAGAAAATCAAAAAATGATTAAAGAAAAAAAATAAACATTACTCATTTCTCTCTATTCTATTTTATATGATGGTGTTTTACTAGAAAATTAAGATGCCAATTTATCTTATTAACTATATTAAAGCGTTTTGCAAAGAAAACAAAAGGTTTTAAATAGAAAAATGCCACATCAAAAGTTCAAACTTACAAGTTAAATGAAATTTAAATTTTTATATCAAGAAAATTATATATAGTATCATTATGTTAATTAAGTATATCCGAACATCTCAAGAACAGAGTTAAGGTTAAACGAATGGACTAACCTTATGTTTTCAAGATTTCAACTCGTCCAATTACCTGAAAATTTTACATTTCTTACAAATATGATCCTAATTATACTCCCTTTTTAGTTTTGGACGTGGAAAAGAACAGGTAAAACTTTATATCTCCATTTTCTTGGTCTATCTACTAATAAGGTTTGTCCTTAATTTTATTGGAATACTCTTTGCAAACGTGTATTGCACGTAAATTCTGTATCAATTCAGTGAACTGATCATCCTTGAGAATTTGTTTGTCATCTTGAGAACTTCATATTGATATTATTTCAATGACCTAATGCTTGTAGGCAAAACGATGTCTTAACCTAATGCTTGTACGCAAAAAGATTTGACATCCTACAGATTTTCATACCTGAAAAATCAAATTTAGTTAGACTATTTGTAGTCATCCTCCCTACTTTCCATTCATGTGACAAAGTTTTCGTGTTTTTAGTGTAGTACATATAAATTATTGATCGTAGTCTTCGTAGAGGTATTTCTTCTGGAGTATTTATTCCATTTAGTTTCTTCAAGGGTTCTAAAAAATTCTAAATTAAAGTTTGCTTTTATTTAAGAGTTTCGAAGCAACGTTTGGGTAGAGTTTACTCTTTACAATTACATTTTCTATTGGTTTAGGATATGTGATATTTTATTTAGTATAAATACATATTATTTTAAAATGTCACATTTCATATCATCCCTTTCTTTAAAATCAGGCACTTACCTCATACATCCTTCAAAGAACTCCTCCAAAACTTGCATAATGATATCAACCTCCTCCTGCTCCAAATCAAATGTTTCGTTTGAGCAAAAGTATAATCATTTCAAAATTTTGTAAAATAAATGTGAGAGTGAGTTCACAATGTAAAAAAGTTAAATGCAAAATTTTGTGGTTATTAACAAGCCATATCATTCATATCATTTATCTAGTTATAAGACTTTGAATCTTGTGGTATTAAATCATAACATTTGTATCGTTATAAAACTTCTTGTTAAGGGTAAATTTGAAAGTTAACTTAAATTACCTCCAAATATAAAAGTATATAATTTTCTCTTGAGCGGATTAATAAGAAAACAGTGTCACGTAAAATGAAGCACCAAAAATAATATAATAAATAGATAAATTGAAACAAGGGAGATCATTAATGAAAAATAGGCAAATTACGTACTACTGTTACTCCCTCTGTTTCACTTTATGTGTCAAAGTTTGACTCGGCACAAAGCTTAAGAAATAAAGGAAGACTTTTCAAACTTGTGGCGTAAAATGAAGCAAATATGTTTGTGTAGTTGTAAATCATTTCATTAATGGCAAAACTGTAATTTTGAAGTTAAATTGTTACCAAATCTAGAATGCTATCATTCTTTTTGGAACAGACGAATAAGGAAATGCTGCCACATAAATTGGAACGGTGGGAGTATTATACAAGGAGAAGTCCAAATTCTTCTTTGAATACACAACACGTACCTTAGGACGTTTCCAATTTTCAGTAGAGAAAGCAAAAGCAGTGAGAACTTGTATTCCAAGCTCAGAAGAAGTATCACAAAGCTCTTTTAGTGTTGCAGACACAACTTTGTAGCCCTCTCGTATAGGCAAGCCCTTAGCCTTGGCCCATCTCCTATTACCGTCCATTATCAAAGCAACATGTTTAGGTATTATCAACTCTTGATCATGAAACTTTTCAAGGATATTTGAAATGTTGTTGAATCTGCTATGAAAGGATACTGATGAAAATTTATGGCGTAAACATGGAGATGTAGATGACATTCTCCAGTTCTGGTGACCCATCGAGTTCTTGAAAGAGAGGAACGGGGAAACTAACGGAAAGCTCATTTTCTAAGAAAATCAGAATTTTCTATCAGTAAATTAGAATATATATATATATGTGTTCCAGTACCTGTTTATTACTGTATGAAACTTAGGGTAAGTATATATTTGTGAAAATATTGAACTATCTTATATATATATATAGGCAGCAGGCTCAAGTTAAGTGCATGGATATGTGTCTGCAATCTGTTGAAATCAATTAAGGTGATCTACCTACAGTAGAGGTGGGTATGAGGCTATGGGTGTCGAGTGGGTGGTCTTGGGGCTTAGGGGCCTAAGGGGGCTTGGGCTTGGGGGCTCGGGTATGGGCGGGTAGGGGGCTTAGGGAAAGGGGCTTGAATGGGGCCCGGGCTTAAGGGGCCTAGGGGGGAGCCCATCTCAAATCCATACCCCTTAGGCGGGGCTCGGGCTTAGGGGCCTGATATGGGCTTTTATGGTTTTTATCTTTTATTTTTTTAATATTTAAATTTAATAACTAAAAAAAAAAAATATAAGTACAAAATATAGAAAAGAAACTTCATAATAATTTTATTAAATATGCAATTAGCTCTTTTGTCATTTTTTAAATTTGCACACATATGAAAAATTGCAAGTTTGTTTTTGGAATTCTAAACTTGCAATTCTTATACAAGATTACATATTCCTAAAAAAATTTATAAGGTTTTCCATATCAGGAGGAGCTCCGGTTGGAGCTGGAGGAGCCGGGTCTTGATCTGTGCTATAGCCGCTTTGGTCGGATCCAAGTGATATGATTTCTTCACAAGTGTCGTCATCTTCTTCTGGTTGTTCTTCATTAATTCTATAGTTTCTTCTCTCCGCGCGAATCCAATCTCTGAATAGGACTGATTTTTCTAAACTTTCTTTCATTGAAAATCTAGTATCTCCGATTTGAAGTCTTCCTTGGCTAAAAGCACTTTCTGATGCTACGGTTGACGCCGGAACATTGAGCAAGTCACGAGGCATCTTTGAAAGAACTGGAAATTATTTTTCCTTTTCCTTCCACCATTTCAAAACATCAAATTTTCCTTCCGAGTCCACATCTTCCAAGCCCTGCGATAAATAAACTTGAAGCTCATTTAGTTGTGAAGGAGTATCAAATGATGAACCCAGTAATCTATTCCAAACAGTAAGTCGCCTAACACCGGCAACTTTTTTAGCAGATTGGGATGAAGAAGAAGTAGGAGGAGGAATATTTGGTGTAGCATTATTTAGTGCTTGTTGATATGCAGCATATAGAATTTGAGCATTACTAACAATTGAAGATTTAGAAACTTCACAACTAGGTGTATCACATTCATCAAGTTTTAAGCCTTCATACACTGTTTCCGTAAAAACTTTTGTAGCATTTTCTTTCATAGTAGGATTTAGTAAAGCAGTAACTTGAAAAATAGGAGGAATAGGAAAGAAATACTTTTGTATTTTTCCTTCATTGTCTTGATAGCACCTTTATATTCTTCAATACTACTATATTCTTTAAACAACTCAACTAGTTCGGCTATATAAATCAACACACTAGAAATAGTGGGTTAGACGGAAAGCTATACGGTAAACAAGCCACAGATATCAATTTTGCCAATTCCTCCCGATCTACCGCCTTATTATAGTGTATAATGCCTCCTGTAGTTGGGTTAATTTGTGTCTGAGTTGTGGAACCCCTACCCTCGCCCTCACTAGATTGACCAACTTCTGACTTAAGTTTTATCCCATCTCTCTTTAGTATATCCTTGTGGTAGGCCTCCATGTGTCTAGCTAATTGACCCGTCCCCCCTTTACCCGGTCCAAATGTAAACATCAACATTCGTTTACATTTTTGCATTGCACCTTATTTATCTCCTTATGTTTAATAAAATACGACCACCAAATAGATCTCTCTCTTGATGTGTTTTCCCTAGTAGGAGGTATAGGAGCAGGACCTCGAGGTTGGATTGGGGTTTGAGTAGCAGGACTAGTGGGAGTGTCATCATCAACACCAAGATCATCTAATTCAACTTCATCATCCTCACCCATAGTATAATTTTCAAAATCATTACCATATCTAGCTGCCATTACCTCGTGATCTAAAGGTTGTTGATTATTAATATCATGATAAAGAGGAAATTCAGTTTCATCAACATGAGTGAAATCTTCAGTATTATGAATAGGAATAGGTATACTAGCAGATTGTCCAACCTTCTCTTTACCCTTATTCTTACTACCCCGGCCAAAATAATTTTGTAGAGGCATTATAACAAACTAAAATCAAATAAGCTAATTTAATAATTAAAAAAGTATGAGT
Organism: Petunia x hybrida; assembly: GCA_037355625.1. Lineage (NCBI taxonomy): Eukaryota > Viridiplantae > Streptophyta > Magnoliopsida > Solanales > Solanaceae > Petunia > Petunia x hybrida. Next base: position 847,724 of record JBBBVM010000595.1, read on the forward strand.
TGGAACGAATGTACCAAATTGACGATGCAAAAGCAAAAATTGAAAGTTGAATCTTGAAAGTTGGAACTTGAAACTTGAAACTTGCTCTTGTTAAAAGCCGAGTGCCGAATACCAATTCTAAACTTCACCACAACTTATTGAAATATTAAGAAATATCAAATAATAATTTTGGAATGAAATTGAGAGAATGAGAGATGGTGTGATTTAATTAAAGGGAGAGGGGTGTGCTGCTAACGGCTATAAAATAAAGAGAGAGAGGGGGGTTGCTAAATTGTAACGTTGGTGGATCTTGGAAATTTGGAACGTTAGGGGAATCTTGAAAATTGGAACGTTGGAAATATTGGAACGTTGGGGAGGCCTGCAAGATTGTGGCTGATTAAGGGCTAGTTTATCTTTTAGGTCAAATAATGTGGGCAGGTAAGGGGCTTCGGGTATGGGCTTGGTACCGGATATTTATGTGGGCTTAAGGGGGCTGGGGCTTGGGCTTACCCCTTGCGCCCACCCCCTACCCACTACCCACTACTCCTTTAAGCCCTCTACCCCCCTACCCCCTACCCCTACCCCTTTTAAAGTGGGCTCGGGCCTAGAAGTGGGTACCCATGGGCTACCCGGCCCACTTGACACCCCTATATGAGGGCTAGCGGACGGCTAAAACCTATGACGCCACTAATAAAGGTACATAACTAAATGTTTGTTGTCTTTTTTTTTTCGTAATTTATCATCATCATATCATATTATATCATATCATATTATTATATTAAAAGTGAGAATCCTTAAGTATAAAGTCAGATTACTAAAATACCCATACTAAAATAATGAATGTCAATTTTGACTTATATAAATTAAAATACCCCTTTAATTCCAATCATTGGACATGACTACTTAGTGCTTAGTAAGATGCTTCTATTGTTTCTTTTGTGACATTTTTTGGGTCCACCCGTTGATACCTCTTGGTATTCAAAATTGAATTTATTAAGTGGCACCTTTAGGTATTTCAAATTATATTGAATTTATTAACCACTTAAAATGGCTATTACGTTACTCTTACTATTTGTATATTAAGCCTGAGTCTTAAGCAAAGCATGAGGTTTGACAGAAAGGCAATCTGTTTGCGGAGATTTCCCGACCTTGGAAACAAAGGCAACCATTACTTCTTCAATATACATATGGTCATGGGCAAAGGAAGTTTAAAAGTACATGATTATTATATACATTTTATTTTACATTAGATATATAAACGTGAACAAATGCAGGATTTACTTATTTATGTATTGTGCTAAATGATTTAATTATCATTAAACTTGTATCAAATTTCAAAGTTGAAATGCTACTCGAAATTTGGGAGCAGTGATGTCACCAGCCTTCACACGTTATCTCATTGTTCCAAGAAAGATTTGTGAACTTATAAAATACTTAGTAACGAATCTTATTACGCATGATAATCAAGTTATACTCCTTACTAATAATATTTTTTTTCCTAATTCTTTTCTTTTAAATGTATGCAACTCAGTAGGGGTGGGCATAAAGTCCGAAATACCGAATTCCGTACCGAACTGAATTAGTTCGGTATTTCGGTATTCGGTACGGAATTCGGTATGAAATTTCGGAATTTCGGTTCGGAATATGGTAACAGGGTCTCAAAATTCAGAATTCTGAAATTCCGAACTTTTTAGGTATATTTTATGTAATTTTTATAATAATAAGTAATAACCCATCCAGGCTCCAGCCCAATGAAATGGCCCAACCCAACTAAAATCAGCCTTACCCATTTTAACAAAGGATTTTTTTACATAAAAGTACAAGTTTTAGAGCTTAATTACCAAACATAGCAACATTTTAGTAAAATTACCCTATATAGAGGAAAACACAAGATAATTACAAACATAGCAAAAACATAGCAATATTTTCCCATAACATACCAAATCCTTACATTCTTCCTTCTATTTCCCCCACTATCACTTTTGCTCCTCCCATTTCCCCTATTTCACTTTTCCTCCCACCATTTCCCCCCAATTACACTTTTACTCCTCTCATTTTTCCCAATTTCACTTTTCCTCATCCATCGTCAATGTATCTCGTTGAATCTCACTATTTCTGCACCGTATCAACTATTTCTGCACCGTATCTAACTGTTTCTGCACCGTTTCAACTGTTTCTGCAGCACCGTATCTAACTGTTTCTGCATCGTTTCAACTGTTTCTGCACCGTTTCAACTGTTTCTGCAGCACCGTATCTAACTGTTTCTGCACCGTTTCAACTGTTTCTGCACCGTTTCAACTGTTTCTGCAGCACCGTATCTAACTGTTTCTGCACCGTTTCAACAGTTTCTGCAGCACCGTATCTAACTGTTTCTGCACCGTTTCAACAGTTTCTGCAGCACCGTATCTAACTGTTTCTGCACTGTTTCAACTGTTTCTGCACTGTTTCAACTGTTTCTGCAGCACCGTATCTAACTGTTTCTGCACCGTTTCAACTGTTTCTGCAGCACCGTATCTAACTGTTTCTGCACCACATCAATTGTTTCTGCAGCACTGTATCTTACTGTTTCATATCTATTTTATAAGTATGTTACTACAAATCGTCTATCACTTTCATAAATTTATGATCAACTCGTGATTCCCTTTTTGAAATTTATCTAAACTCACATCATTATATTCAACAATTGAATGTAAAGGAGCTGTTCACATTTTGTATCACCTTATCACTATCTTCAGCAAATGGCATCGTGAGCTACTATTCCCTCACTATATGAGATTCCTAATCAGCACTTGGCATCAAAATAAAATTAAAAGCAACGAAGTGACAATTGATATCTCACCACTCTTGCGTATCTACAAAAACGGCTTCTGGAAATTCTATTGGAAATTCCATCCCTTCTTATTACACCAACAAACATTTTCATTTTTCATATTTATATTTTACAGAAACATATTTTTTGGGGTTTAGTCCATTAAAATATGAGCCATATTGACTGATCCATTGTCCCATGTTGCGTAACTTATGGTACAGAGCCACCTCTGAAGAATGGAACACGCAGAACATAATGACATGACAACCAAACATCGGTGATGCCGTGATGATGATATGGAATTGGGAACAGTGACTGTGACACGGTGAGTTTGGGCCGGTGACTGTGACACGGTAAGTTTTGGCCAATTTCTAAAGTACGATCTACGGTGATACACAACTTTTCTTGCGAAATTGAGTTCAAATCGGAAGGGAGGGGGGTGAGACGAACCCGAGAATGTAGAATTTTTGGCCGAAGGTGGTGGTCGCTGCCGCAGCGTGGTTCAGTGGCGGAATCCGGTTGGGTAAAGAAAATGGGCAAATCTCTTTTTGTGCTTTGGGTGTTATAACTGGAATTGTGCTTTGGTTGTTTTAATTGGAATTGGAAGAAATGTGTTAAAAAATATTGCTATGCCTTGTAATTTCAAAAATCTTGCTATTTTTTTGTAATTAAGGGTGAAGTTTTGTATATTTTTGTAAAAAACCCTTTAAGAAACTCTCACTTTTCATTTCCTAATCAAAACCCTAAATCAAATATCTACTTATCTATATTCCACAAAAGCTGCTGCTTTTCTCACGCCAACGTCACCCTCCAGTTCGCCAGTTGCAGGTCACCGGTCGAGCTTCCAACTCTCGCTATAGGTTCTTTCTTCTCAATTCTCCAACAAATATCCTTGTTATTTGTACTTTCACAAATTCTAGTATTTATTAGAAACTTGTACCATGTAAAGAAATATACGAGTTGTTCAAGAACATCCCAAATCAGTCTTGTGTTACTGTTAGCTCGTTGGCTGCACTAGTGCACTTTCTTAATGTTGTTCCATGTTGGTTTACGAAAGTGTCATAATCAGTGGCATGTGCCATGTAGGCTGTAGACCAATAAGAAATACTCTGAAGTTTCATTATCAGTGGCTTTCTTTTCTTTGCTTCTTTCCCTTTCTAGTTTCATTACAAGTGATTTTCTAGTAGTAGAATTTATTCATAGCAGGATTTCTTTTCTTTAATGGTTTAGAAACTACAATTTTGTTAGTCAATTAATATTTGTTATACCGAATACCGCACCAAATAAAATCGAACCGAAGTACAAAATACCGAACTGTACCGAAGTAGTTTGGTACGGTATTTGGTATCCACTCTTTGAAAACCGAATACCGAAATATCGAACCGTATTTGATAAAACCGTTCTGAAATACCGAACGTCCACCCCTACAACTCAGCGTAAGTGTAAAATAACTAATGGCAAGTACTTTTGTGCTCCTATGTTTGTTCTGATGATAGTTTTTCCCTCCCTTTGGGTATCTGAAAATGCTTGCAGATGTCATAAATTTGTTTAAAGAGAAAAAGAAAAAGATATTCATACTCCCTCTTGATTGGAGTATTCCCAATAAATTGTTTTGATTTTCTAATTTACTTTGAGGAGACAAATCATGAACAAGAAGAATCGTAGTAAGACATCAAGGTGATGTCTTCAATATCCTAAATACAAATTGTTGGGTTTTTGGGATGTGAAGAGTGTGAATGGGAAATGGGTGGAAAGGTGAAAAGGTTCCTTTTAGTAAGGAAATGCACTTTCTCCCACATTGGTAGAGGAAAAGGCTTTTGTTGGGTTTAAATAGAGATTTACTTCTCTTAGCTCTTAAAAGGGTTGAGAAGAAGGGAAGCCTCGCGCCGTCGTCGCTCGTCTCGGCTTCGGCTTCGGCTTCGGCTTCGGTCAATTGATTGACTTAATTTTTTGGACCAACAAAAACTAAAAAATATTAATTAATTAATAATTTATTATTAATAGTTTTCCCATTAATTAATAATTCATTATTAATATTTAGTGGGAACAGCCATTAGTGGTAGTGAATTCAGCCATTAGTGGTTGTGTCTCTTCATATTTTTCCCATGGCTATATAAACTGGTCAGTAGTCAATCTTTCAACACACACTGAACACATACAGAAAACATATCTTATTGCATCCCCTCCCCTCTCTTTCTGCATATTAAGTAAGTCGTGTGATTTGTTCCGTTCCTTTGTGTTCGCAGTGTTCTACCGTCTGAAGTGCCGCTACGATAGAACTGTTATCCCGTTCCATCCTGGGAGAAATTAACCTGTGAACCTTGGGCATTGTGAGGGGGTTAGATTTCTTAAGGAGACACAAGTAAATTGTGGGCTCGGGATCGTCTCATAAGAAACTGATTATATACTTCTGCTTTCTGTATTTTCTGATTTATTTTGAATGCAGGAACAACAAGCTTAAGAAATCTACTGTTATTTATTTTCTGCGCTTAAATAAATATTGTTTAAGGAGACTGGTTAAGGAGACTAAAACCTTTGTGGTTTTCTACTCCTATACTGTACATTAATCTGCTTGTGGAGACTAAAACCTTCGTGGTTTTTCTACTCCTAATTACTGTTAAATAATCTGTTTGTGGAGACTAAAAGCCTTCGTGGTTTTTCTACTCCAATTGTTTAAACAGTTTGTTGATATTGCTTCTGCTTGTGTCATTTTGACAGAGATGACTAACGGAGTGGATCCAACTGTCCCTGTTGTGAGTACTAATGCTACCACAGTTTCTGGTGCTGCTGGGCCTAGCCGTGCTGCTGCTGCAACGGTTATGCCACCTGCAGAAAAGCCGGGGAAGTTTTCTGGTGTGGACTTCAAAAGGTGGCAGCAAAAGATGTTCTTTTATCTGACCACCTTAAGCCTGCAAAGGTTTATTAAGGAGGATGCTCCAGTCCTGACTGATGAAACACCTGAAAACGAACGCTTCCTTGTGATTGAGGCTTGGAAGCATTCTGACTTCCTATGCAAGAATTATATTCTAAGTGGCTTGGAAGATGACTTGTACAACGTTTACAGTAATGTTGAAACATCTAAGAAACTGATGAATGGACTAGAAAAGAAATATAAGACTGAAGACGCTGGACTGAAGAAATTTGTGGCTGCCAAATTTCTGGATTATAAAATGGTGGATAACAAATCTGTTGTGTCCCAAGTCCAAGAACTTCAAGTCATTATCCATGATCTCCTTGCTGAAGGTTTGATCCCGATTAATACTTATGTTAAAAGTATTAATTATATTGTTGCTAACAAACTTTTCTTTGAAGGTTTGGTGATTAATGAGGCGTTTCAAGTTGCAGCCATAATTGAAAAGTTACCTCCATTATGGAAGGACTTTAAAAATTACTTGAAACATAAGCGCAAGGAGATGACCCTTGAAGATTTGATTGTACGCTTAAGGATTGAAGAAGACAACAAATCTGCTGAAAAGAAGGCTCGTGGAAATGCTACAATAGCGGGAGCAAATATTGTTGAGCATACTCCAAATCAAAATAAGAGAAAGAAGCCTTCTGTAGGGAAGACCAACCCTAGCAAGAAAAAGTTCAAGGAAAATTGCTACAATTGTGGCAAGAGTGGACATAAGTCCGCAGACTGTCGTGCTGCAAAAAAGGACAGGAAAAAGGAAAAAGGTCAAGCAAACATGGTTGAAGAGAATAAGTTGGCCCAAGGAGTGCAAGACATTGATTTGTGTGCTATGATTTCTGAATGCAACTTAGTTGGAAATCCTAAAGAATGGTGGATAGATTCAGGAGCCACCCGCCATGTTTGTGCTGTGAAGGAAGCCTTTGCTTCATATGCTCCCGTTGGACCTGATGAGGCACTCTCTATGGGCAATTCTGCAACGGCCAAAATTGAAGGATATGGAAAGATATTCCTCAAGATGACGTCTGGCAAGGTTGTGACTCTGAACAATGTTCTTCACGTTCCTGAAATAAGGAAGAACTTGGTGTCTACTGCACTTCTCGTTAAAAACGGGTTTAAGTGTGTGTTTTGTTTCTGACGAAGTTGTAATAACTAAGAATGAGTTGTATGTAGGAAAAGGTTACCTGACTGAGGGTCTTTTCAAACTCAATGTAATGGTCGTTGACACTATGAATAAAATTGCAACTTCTACTTACTTACTTGAGTCAAATAATTTATGGCATTCTCATTTGGGACATGTCAATTATAAAACCTTGCGTAAAATGATCAATTTGGAAGTATTGCCTAAATTTGATTGCGAAAAGTCAAAATGTCAAATATGTGTTGAGTCTAAATATACTAAACACCCTTACAAGTCAATTGAAAGGGATTCTGAACCATTAGACTTAATTCATACGGACATTTGTGACATGAAGTCAATACCATCTCGCGGTGGAAAGAAGTATTTCATAACTTTTATTGACGATAGCACCCGTTACTGCTATGTTTATTTACTTAGTAGTAAAGATGAGGCAATTGACGCATTCAAGCAATACAAAAATGAAGTTGAAATGCAACTTAACAAAAAGATCAAAATGATAAGAAGTGATAGGGATGGCGAATATGAATCTTCTTTTGAACAAATATGTTTGGAATATGGCATTATTCATCAAACAACTGCCCCTTACACGCCTCAATCTAATGGGATTGCGGAAAGGAAAAAATCGAACATTAAAGGAGATGATGAATGCCTTGTTGGTAAGTTCGGGTCTACCCCAGAACTTGTGGGAGGAAGCTATATTCACGGCTAATCAAATACTCAATCGAGTTCCCCATAGCAAAACACTTTCCATTCCATATGAAAAGTGGAAAGGAAGGAAGCCCAACTTGAATTACTTCAAAGTGTGGGGGTGTTTGGCAAAAGTGCAAGTCCCAAAACCCAAAAGGATTAAGATTGGACCGAAAACATTTGATTGTGTTTTCATTGGGTATGCTATAAACAGTAAAGCATATCGGTTTCTGGTTCATAAATCAGAAAATCCCGACATTCATGCTAATACGGTGATGGAATCGGATAGTGTTGAATTCTTTGAAAATATATATCCGTATAAGAAGGAATGTGAGTCATTTGGTGAAAGATCCAAACGGCCTCGGGAAGGAACCAAAGGAAATTCACCAATTGAGGAAGAACCAAGACGGAGCAAGCGTCAAAGAACTTCTACTTCATTTGGAGATGACTTTGTCACTTTTCTTTTGGAAAATGAGCCTCGGACGTTTAAAGAAGCTATGTCTTCTTCAGACTCTCCTTTTTGGAAAGAGGCAGTCAATAGGGAAATAGAATCTATTTTGAGCAACCATACTTGGGAGTTGGTTGATCTTCCTCCTGGAAATAAACCATTAGGTTCTAAGTGGATTTTCAAAAGGAAAATGAAATCTGATGGCACTATTGACAAGTACAAGGCAAGGCTTGTTGTTAAAGGGTATAGACAACAAGAAGGTTTTGACTACTTTGACACATACTCGCCGGTAACCAGAATTACATCCATACGTATGTTAATAGCGTTAGCCGCTGTGTATGGTCTTGAAATCCATCAAATGGACGTTAAGACAGCGTTCCTAAATGGGGATCTGGAGGAAGAAATTTACATGGAACAACCTGAAGGGTTTGTGGTTCCGGGTAAAGAAAAGATGGTGTGTAAACTTGTTAAGTCGCTTTATGGACTAAAACAAGCACCTAAACAATGGTATGCGAAATTTGATCATACAATGTTGTCAAATGGCTTTAAAATTAACGAGTGTGACAAATGTGTTTACACTAAGAACACTCCTAATTATGTAGTCATTGTTTGCTTATATGTGGACGACATGTTGATAATGAGCAATGACATTGCCAATATAAATGCTACGAAACGCATGCTGACTAGCAAATTTGATATGAAAGACTTAAGAGTTGCCGACTTAATTCTGGGTGTTAAGATCCATAGGTCTCCTCAAGGTCTGGCTTTGTCTCAATCTCACTACATCAATAGTGTGCTTGAAAAATTTAAATATTTGGATTTTAAAGTTTCAAAGACTCCTATTGATGTAAACCTTGCTCTTAAAAAGAACAAAGGTCAAAGCACGTCGCAACGGAATTATGCTCGTGTTTTGGGAAGTTTGATGTACATCATGAATTGTACTCGTCCAGATATAACTTGTGCTATAAGTAAACTAAGTCGATAAACGAGTAATCCCAATCAAACTCATTGGATGACAATGAAACGTGTTTTGGGATATTTAAAATACACCTAAGACTTTGCATTGCATTATAACAAGTATCCTGCAGTCATTGAAGGATATTGTGATGCCAATTGGATCACCGGCACAACTGATTCTAAGTCCACAAGTGGATATATTTTCGTACTTGGTGGAGGAGCGGTGTCTTGGAAATCGTCCAAGCAAACGTGTATTGCCCGCTCTACAATGGAAGAAGAATTTATAGCTTTAGATAAAGCCGGTGAAGAAGCTGAATGGCTTCGGAACTTTTTGGAAGACATTCCATTCTGGCCTAAACCGTTGACACCAATTTGTATACATTGTGATAGTCAATCGGCTATAGGACGAGCCAGGAATGTCATGTATAACGGTAAGAATCGTCACATACGACGAAGGCATAAAACCATTAGGGACCTACTCTCTAGAAGAATTATCACCATTGATTACGTGAAGTCAAGGGATAATGTATCGGATCCGCTTACAAAAGGCCTAACTAGAGAGGCGGTTGAGTGTTCATCGAAGGGAATGGGACTATGGCCAAGGACAAGTCATCACGGCGGTAATTCTACCTAGGAGACTGGAGATCCCAAGAACTAGGTTCAAGGAGAATATAAAGTTGTGTATGACGGTCCAACATTGTCAATTAAATGTTTGGTCCATTCTCGTGATGAGACAATGTTCAAGTACCAAGGATAAAATGCTAGAGGCATTTTTTAATGATTATCTAAGTTTGATATTGTAATTATCAAACAGTGTATATCTATAGGATTACACGTTTAGAAATCACCTATGTAAGTGTGAAGTGGAAGCCGCTTCAAGGAGAATTCGGTATGGCTAGTTCTCTAAGCACTTATGAAACCAGGCGGTGTTCATGGCTGAAACGAACACAACAGTGAGAACCGAAGACGGTTAAGAGTTAGTTGTGTGACTTACGTTGTCTAGGTATACACCAAAGCTGAACGGTTCAAAGATATTAAATCTACCGATTGACCGAGTATATCCGATGTATGTTCACTACGGAAAGTTCAAAGGGAAACCTACTTATCCCGATGCAACTAATTCTTTCTTGCAAATCACACAAGTCTGTCATGCATATTTCCAATATAGCCATTCCCCATTCATGTGGGGGATTGTTGGGTTTTTGGGATGTGAAGAGTGTGAATGGAAAATGGGTGGAAAGGTGAAAAGGTTCCTTTTAGTAAGGAAATGCACTTTCTCCCACATTGGTAGAGGAAAAGGCTTTTGTTGGGTTTAAATAGAGATTTACTTCTCTTAGCTCTTAAAAGGGTTGAGAAGAAGGGAAGCGTCGCGCAGTCGTCTCGGCTTCGGCTTCGGCTTCGGTCAATTGATATGATTGATTGACTGACTTAATTTTTTGGACCAACAAAAACTAAAAAATATTAATTAATTAATTAATAATTTATTATTAATATTTAATATTAAATCTGTTTGTGTAACAGGAATCTGAATGATTAGTCAGATTAATTCTTCCTCCACGTTTTTCCACGTTTTTCCATTAATTAATAATTCATTATTAATATTTAGTGGGAACAGCCATTAGTGGTCAGTAGTCAATCTTTCAACACACACTGAACACATACAGAAAACATATCTTACTGCATCCCCTCTCTTTCTGCATATTAAGTAAGTCGTGTGATTTGCTCCGTTCCTTTGTGTTCGCAGTGTTCTACCGTCTGAAGTGCCGCTACGGTAGAACTGTTATCCCGTTCCATCCTGGGAGAAATTAACCCGTAAACCTTGGGCATTGTGAGGAGATTAGATTTCTTAAGGAGACACAAGTAAATTGTGGGCTCGGGATCGTCTCATAAGAAACTGATTATATATTTCTGCTTTCTGTATTTTCTGATTTATTTTGAACGCAGGAACAACACAAATATATGTTCCTGGTGTTTAACCAGGTTTTTACTCTGTAAGTACTTCTTCTAAGTTCCTTCTTATTTTACGAACTATTAAAATCGTGGTCTAAATATCTCACTATAATATTTTTTTCTTGAAGTTGCTATCTTAAGCTTCCTGTTTTTGATGTTCTTTTCTCACCCAATCCCATGAACAAATTTTACTTTCATTCTCACTTGATTTTTCTATCCACAGTACCTAGTGTTTTAGTAATTTGGCTCATATGCGGTATACTACAAGAAAATGAAAAGAGTCCTGATAATCCAAGAAGTTAGACAATTAGTTATGATGCGTAAATTTTAACATTAAACTCTAGAACAATGATGACCTAATAAAAGTGTAAATATCGTATAAGGATGGAATATTCTGGAGAGAAATATGATTATAAAACAATAATTTACTATTTTGATCTCGACTTCGAAAGCAAACACAAGCCTATACATCTAAAATTAATCAAGTCATTTGAGGACTCTAAATGATAAAGTTACCTTGTTGAATTTTTTAAATAGGATAAATATTTATTGTTTTCATGATCTTGCACTTTTTCTTTTAAATCTTATTTTATAACTCATAAGATTTTTATTATAATATTTTCAAAATTTTTATACCCATCAGTATGGATTGTGCGTGTCCAAAAACTAGTTCTTTTTTATAAATTAGAATAACTAATGTTTGTTGGCGGGAACCTATGACGCCCTTCCACTTTTTAACCTTTTAGTAGTAGGTGAAAGGTGTCTACCATCTGAGTGTATGTTGTTCACTATAAACATTAAGGCTGAATACATCTGAGGATCTCTCAAACTTGTCAAGATTTTCTGATTTAGGTGGTTTTTAGATTTGAACTTGATTGGTCCGGCCTCCAATACTGACGTTATTGTACTTTTAAAAGTACTAGTCTCTCCTCACACATGCATTGCACGTGGATATCCATCATATAATACACAATTTTACTTAATAAAGTCAAAATATTATATACAAAAAAAAATGACATAACAATTAAAATTAATTCAAGAAACTAAATATCACACGATATCTCTACTTGATAACCTTCATATTTTGCTTGTTTGCCAATCTACCCCAATATAGTTTCTCTACACGGCCTTATACGTGAGCGCACATCAACTATCATAAATTAGTGATGAAAAGCAAATAGTATAAGTTTCTGGTAATATATCTATTCTAAAGTCATTTACTTGAATTATAAAATAGAATTTTGTGTAAAAGCTGAAGTTGAATAATTATCATTAAAACAAAGGTGAATATGAAATATAAATTCTCTAGAAAACTATTCTTTTCTGATAATTCAAATATAATATCCATGTTCTTCATAAATATTGAAATATACTACCTTAAAAATAAACATAATAAAAGAATTCCATCCTAGCAACTAGCAAACCGACTGAGCTTTGTTTGAAATACCGAAAAAGTACTAAATAAACAACTTGTTCACTACGACTTCAAATCCACATTTAGATATTTTAGATAATATATGAATCCAATAAGATTAAAAAGGTTATAGAAGAATTATGATCAGTATAATAAAGGCAACAATACAAATCAAATTTTGAATATTATGCCAACACAAGTTGCTTATATAATCAAAGTCACACTATTTGACTCAACCCGTAAGAAGGAATAGTGGATTGAATAAAAAAGAATAGCAATATACTCTTCAACAGTAAAGAAAAATTGGCTCCAGGAGAATAACATATATATTGCTCTGTATAATAAACAAAGTATAAGAAAGCTGATGAGGGGATCACAACTAGTAGCCGACTGCTGACATTTTCACTTTAGAACTTATGAAGTTGTTTATAAGAGGACAAACTTCTAGCACATCAATGTTAGATTGTCAGCGTGCAAATTAGTCAAAACTGAAAATAATTTTTTTGCAGAACTTCACTGCTATTTAATGAAAAATTTCTAGATATCAGCCAAACTTTTTCAGGCCGTTGAATTCTCATTCATAGCTTCCTGTGCACTAAAGAAAGAATTAATTTCAAGACTTCGAAGTTGCCATTATATTTCCCGTGATTCTCACAGTTCAACCAATATGTTATTCCTTGTTTACGCACATTTGCTAAGTAAAAAGAATTGCCATGACATATGTTGAACACAAATAGTTGCTAATAACTTGAATTTTATTATTGCAAATTAAGAAACAATTTTGATCTTACAAATATTTTACAATGTTTCACTCACGCTCTAGCACCTCTCTTTATTTTCTCTCTTGAACTCTCACTTTTGCTCTCACTCTTTCTCTTGTTTTGCTTTTCTTGCTTGGTTGGTTACAACTCAAATGATCCACCTCTATTTATAGGTGGTGATGGAAGGATCTAGTTAAGGGCTTTCTACTACCCTTCTCTCGAATACTCCCCTACTACATAATTCTAGACCTACACATTCTAGAACTATTCTAGAATTCTCATTCTAGAGTTGTTCCTTGACTTCTCTAGAATTGTTCTAGATTTATTCCTATACTACATTATCTTGGCTACTCTAGAATCTTCTACATTATCTTGACTACTCTAGAATCTTGGCTACTCTACAATCTTCTAGAAAATATTCACAAATAAAGTTGATGATGAATTATTATATTTTAACACTCCCCCTCAGCACCAACTTTATTTAGTCTTGCAATCCTTCCAAGTGCTCTGCAAAATCTTATGAACCTTATGTCGTCCAGATTCTTTGAAATTCTCTTCTTTTGTTGACTTTCTCGACTTACTCTTCTTTGGAGCTTCTTCAAAGATATTAGGCTCCTTGATCTTGTCTACCTCGACTACTGCTGCGTTTGCATACTTTGCATTTGGAAACTTTGTTCGGGTAGACTTTCTTAGTTGAGGTTGTTGTGCTTCTTGGCTTTCTTCTTGAAACACCTCGGGGGCTTCATAGACTCCAGTTTGCCACGAAATTCTGTTCTCGTCTTGCGAAGATACCTGTGATGTTGGCAATTCAGGTTCTCCTCTTGCCTCTTTGTTAATTTCTATCTTGTTTCCTTCTTCATCTTCTTTAAGTTTATCTTTCACCTTTTGCTCTAGTGCTACTGAGTCTGGAAGAGTGACTTCTTGCGACCACCATGATGATGCCTCATCAAACACCACATTTCTTGAAATATATGTTCGATTAGTGGTTGGGTCACAGCATCTCCATCCTTTTTTTTTCTCGTCGTAGCCGACAAAGATACATCGAACTGCTTTCTTATCAAACTTGCTGCGGAGATGATCTGGCACGAACACATAGCATACATATCCGAATACTCAAAAGTGACTTAAAGTGGGTATCATCGTCCGAAACTTCTCGAACGGTGAGATGAATCGTAGTCTTGCCTGTAGTAGTCTATTGGTGATGTGAGCAACAGTCTTCATACATTCTGCCCAGAACCTTGCTGGTACATTCATGCTGTGCAGCATACTCCTACATATCTCTGCGAGATGTCTGTTTTTTCTCTCTGCTACTCCATTTTGTTGCGGGCTGTTTGGACATGTCAATTGTCGCCTTATCATCTGCTCTCTGAGGTAGCCATTGAACTCTCGTGATGTGTATTCTCCCCCATTATCGGTGCGGAGACACTTGATTTTCCTTCCAATATCATTCTCCACCGTGTGTTGGAACTCTTTAAACTTCTCAAATACTTCAGACTTCTCCTTTAAGAAGTAAATCCACACATACCTTGAGAAGTCGTCGATGAATGTCACCATATATCGGTAAGCACTGATGGAAGGTTGTTTGACTGGTCCAAACACGTCTGAGTGCACCAGCTCCTGTGGCTCTTTAGCTTGATACTTCGATTCTTGATAGGGAAGTTGATGTGCTTTCCCATACCGACATCCGGCACAAATAGTGTCTCCTCTAATCTCAAGTTGGGGAAGCCCTTTCAACCTTGACTGTTGCATCATGACTTTCAACTTGCTGTAACTCACGTGCCCAAGGCGTGCATGCCATAGGTCAGCTATCTCATTACTCCGAGTCTTCTCCACATAAGTTGTCTCTGCTGACATGACATAGATTGATTCTAATCTTCTTCCCTTTATGATTGGCGAGCTTGTAACTTTCAAGTCTCGATACACTTTTACGTCATTCGGTCCAAACACGACATAGTTGCCTGAAGCTGTTAGTTGCAATACTAACAACAAGTTCTTCTTCATACCTGGCACGTGGTAGACATTTTAAAGTTACATTTGTCTCGAGTTGTGACGAGGCACGAACAATGTCTTGCCAATGTGAGATATTAGCATTTTTGAGTTATTCGCAGTCACCACTACTCGACCACCCTTGTATTCACTCATATTGATCAGCTTCTTTTCATCACCAGTCATATGATTGGAACATCTCGAATCAACGATCCAATCATGGTCATAATCTACTAATTTTTTACTTACAGTTGCAAGCGCTAGTTCTTGTTCCAACTCAGCACAGTGCAAGGTTATGGGCTCTTCCTCATTGTTGCTTTCATCAACTGCATAAGAAGTTTCGAAATCTAAATCTTCCTTCTCGTCTTGTTTATTCTGAGTAGAAGTGGCTATGTTACCTTCAGCTTTCTTGTACCAACAGTCTCTGGCATAGTGTCCCTTCTTCCCGCAATTGTAGCACTTGTCTCGTTGTCGATTGTTGGCTCCTTGGTCCGCCTGCTTGTCGATGACTTCCTCGACGCCGATCATGTTGATCTCCCCTGGTTGCGAGCTTCTCGCTTCACCTCTTCGTTGGTAGCCTTGATTTTTGCTTGATCCATCATTTCTTCTGCCTTGAGCGTTGTAGCTTTGCCCTTTATTAAAGAGTGTCTTTTCTTCATCTTTTGTAGAAAGGCCTGAAAGTTGTTTCTCCAAGTCTTCTTCATTTGCCAACGGATTCTCCAACTCGGATAAATTTGGTTCTGTGGCCCACCCGCGTGTCGCAGTGACTATGCCTTTATAATCTGGCCTCAAACCACGAATGATAATTCTCTTCATCCTTGTCTCTGTGATAGCATTCTCTGGATCCAATTTTGATATTTCATCACACAGAGACTTAACCTTTGAGAAATACTGACTGATTGTCATATTCCGTTGCGAGATCGACAAAAGCTCATTTTCAAGCCTTTGTAATCTTGCATCATTTTTCTTGGTAAATATTGTTGCCAACGTGTCCCAAGCTTCTTTGGGCGTCTTGGCATTCTTGATCCTCTGCAAGAACTCGTCCTCAACTGTTACCGTGAGAGCATACATGGCCTTTCCTGCTTTGACCTGCCACTTTTTTACTGCTTCAGCATTTGTTGGTGATGTAGTTTCAGAGCCACCAACAATATCCCATAGATCTTCGCCGAAAAAATAGTATTGCATCCTTGTGCTCCATGATCCATAATTGCTTTCGTTGAGCTTCTCAACGCTACTGAGGGTGCTTGAAAAATCTTCCATGAATTGGTGCCTCTTGACTTGTAGCCTCGAGTAGTAGCTTGTTGAACCTCTCTTGGATGGCTACCGCTCTTGATCAACCTGGCTCTGATACCACTTGTTGAACACAAATAGTTGCTAATAACTTGAATTTTATTATTGCAAACTAAGAAACAATTTTGATCTTACAAATATTTTACAATGTTTCACTTACACTCTAGCACCTCTCATTAATATAGAGATAGTATTGACGATATTGTGCTAAGTATTAATGGTTGACAACAAATGGTCTAGTGCTGCTGTTAGGAATCTGATTTCGTAAGTGACCAAAACAGAAAAATAGATGAACAGAAATATGCAGAGTTATATGTCCCGAGCCCACAAATTTCTTGTGCGTCCTTAAAAAATCTTATCCTCTCACTGTTGCCCAAGGTTCACGGATAAATTCTTCCCACGATAGAATGGAACGTTCAACTTAGCGGTAGCGGCACTTCAAACTACTAAGTTATCGGCGAACTCAAATAATGGTGCAAATCACACGACTGACTTACTTTGTTTTTTAAAGTAATGATGCAGAAAGGAAGAGGAGATATACCAGAAAATTTCAGGGTGAAAATTTCTGAAGGAATGGCTATCTATTTATAGCCAACGAAATTCTGGATGAAAAGGTGTGAAGGTGGCTGTTCACATTACAAGTAACTATTCATGAAAAGCAACCCTTCAGGTGGGTGGCTGTTCACATTGTAAGTGACTATTTATGAAAAGCAACCCTTTAGGTGGGTGTTTCTAGAATTACGAAAACAGTCACATAAAATATTAATATTAAATAAATAATCTATAAGTTGCCTTTTCATCTTCTTCCCTCATTTTCCATTCACACTACCACACTTCAACCCCAATAGCCGCAACCTTTTTGGCTGCTTAACAACTGCTTGCTGCAAGTGTTGGCTACAGATTATGGCACGATGCCATGCCAGAAGTTAAAATTAAAGTATACAAAAAAAGATACAACCAAGAAAAATATATTGTTGTAAAACGGATAATCCAGACGAAAAACTGATACTGTAGCGATTTGTATTAGAAATGGTAAACTCTGTTACAAGCTAAGAAGGAAACACTGATAAACCAAAGGGAAATACACTAAAGAAAGGGGTGAGAAGCTCAGAGAATTGGGGATGAGGGGAATAGACTTTTGCCTAAGCATACTTCATAATTCTGGAAGCCTACTATTTACTTGTTCTACTACTTATAATATTCAACCGGGGTCCCAATTAAAGTTATTATTGGACTGTCTATTATTTGGGTTGAACCTCATATTAATACCAAGTCCGGGTCCATCAATGAATGTCTTGATATCCTGTTGTTCCTCCTGACCTATAACACGGTTCATAACAGTACTCCCGCCCTCAATGGGAACCTTGTCCTCAAGGTTCAAGCAAAGTAACACTGGTAATAGAGCAGTGAATTTAGAGTCTGCAGGCTGACCAATCCACACTAACTTTCCAGCACATGTGATAAAAAAATGAGACATCCTTAGGCAACAAATGATCTTGAGTAATTATGCCAAGCTCAACACCAGAGTAATCGCACAAATATGGTTTGCCAAACAACTGATTGATAAGGTTAGGCAAACCAATCAAGTAGGACCATTTGCGGACAGAGAAAACGCCCATAAGACCAGAGACGCCAACTTTTGCCAAGTCAAAAGACTCAAAACAAACTTCATAACTTTGAAGCTCTTCACTATCAGTAAGTAGTGCAGAATAATGCTTTCCAACATTCAATGTAATCTCAATCTCAAAGTTGCACCTAAAATTTCCAGATGATACCCATTTGGACCCCAAAAATTGGCTACTAATAGAAGCATGTAATATGTAGCCAATGTAAGTCACTCCACGAGCCGGACCATTATCCATCTTTGCATCAAATATGTGAGTTACTGATATGTGACCCCATCCAAGGAGCATTACCTTATTAAACTCAAGCCTCCATGACCAGTGGAGCAAGCTTGGCACAGTTTCTCCTTCCTCTGATTGTAACACCCCAAGAAAAGCTTGAGCTTAGACCTTAAATGTGTCAAGAACCATTGTCTTGCAATCTGGAAGATTCCAAACTAACCAAGCTGCGACATTGTAGTCAACATCTGTAGAAGTGATGGTGGCATCTGCGGGCGTAATTGCGCTACAAAAGAAGCAGCATGTAGTATCCTCCACTGCAAAACTTGCAACCCAGCCGAAAAATCTCATATCAATGCTTGTAACATTCCCACTTGTAAAAGTTTTTACCATCAAGTGCAAAGCATCAGGAAATCCTTTCAAATGGCTATAAGTTGTCTGGCTCAAATTTCCACCTCTATCAAGTGGTGCATCATAGTCATATGAAGTACCAGTATATAGGCCATCATAAGTTCTGCTAAATTGTACCCGGCCTAGAGACAGATAGTAATTTTCAAAGATTCCAACAGCTTGAAAAGTATTTACAAGAGAATAGGCATTTAAAGCTTCCCTTATCGCCAACAGCAGTCCACGATCCCATACTTTAGTCATAGAGTTAGAAGTCGCGAACTTTGCATGAACTTTTAGAGTCATGGTCTTGGAATTTATTCCTGGATCTCGGACACCCAGAAAAAAATAAGGTTTACAAGAGTTAACAATGAGTAGATTTTCTCTGTGATTGAATAAAAAGTGAGTAAAAAAGTGTGGATCACTAAAGATGACAACAACATGACATGCTGATTCCCCAATGTCTTCTTTTGAATCAGCTAAAATTATTGCTCGACCATCCTTGCAACCAATCATAAGAGTGAAGAACTCAACAGGACTAGTGACCATAACTGCCCCACAAGCATTCTTGTCATTGTTTGTTGCAGCGTCAACGAAATAACCAACATTTATTGGTAACTCCAGTGATAAAACTACCATGGTAACATGCCTCAAAACCTCTCTTCCTGCCTTGTCCAAGGGTATATCAAAAGTACTGACCCATGGGAATAGGACCTGCTTACTAGCCAACTTATTTGTCCAATTAAACCCACATAAACTTTTCCAACTAGCTAACAAGTTCTCATTTAAAATCGTATATCGAAGGAAAAGGTTGTCTCTGGTAGCATAACCAAACCAGGCAGTTCGCTTGACATCTATGGAATCTGCACCTCTATGTGCCATAAAAAGTTTCTCTGGACAGAACCATGAAACAAGATTCCGAACACTGCTTATTCCATAGTATTTTTTATGAAATACTATATCACACTGCTCATTTACACGTGCATCTCCGATTACAGCACCACCACAGAGAGCAGAAAAAAGTGAACCAGGAGAAGTGTTTAACGTATATATGCTAGCCACGATTGTTGTCTTTGCTATGGTAACCAATGGACTTGTAAGACCACTTTCCCAGATAAAACAAGTATCGCAGAACAGGGAGATACGAGCATTCCATCCAAGTACCACATAAGTGAAGCGGAAAGTCGTGATCCTCCCAAATGTTGGGCCAACGATGATAAAATCAACAAAGAAGTGCACTAATTGTGTACACTGTCCATATTCAGTCTCGCCAATCAAATTATCGGCCGCCCAGTGTCAACCCACTTGCGAGTATGCAAGCCAAAGTCACAACATAGCCACCAGAACATTCCATATGCAGCAGGCAACACATTATGGTTTCCTTTAAAAGTAGCAGAATAGGGTTCTGCAATATACAAACCATTTTCAAAAATGATCGAAGTTGTTGTAGAATAATCGTTGTCATGAGAATTCAAGGATGTCGCCTTAGTAAAGAAAGGACCAAGCGACTGGGTGTTATGATGTGGAGAACATGCCACAAACAGTTGGTTAGCACCAGGATCAAATGGAAACTGATTCAACACACAATGAGAAGGGAGGATGGTTTCAATATGATGCTCAAATTTCTTAAAAATTTCCTTAAGATTATCCCTACACACGGCTGAACAATCCTTGAAAGGATAAAACGTCACTGAATCATCAATTAAGGGTACTCGCATCACCATGTTCGTCCAGATAGGACGAGTACCTTCATAATGTATAACTTCCCTGTTAGAGTTTCCATGTCCAGCATCAATTAGCAATTCACAGGTCTCTAAATCCATTTTTCATATAGTCGAGCCACCATAAAGAGAGTCAGCATCTACATACCTAGCTGGTAGGTCCTGTGTGGGGCATTCAGGCAGCACAATCAGACAATCTTGACCATCAAAGTATTTGAGCTGACGATGAATAGCTCCAGGTAGTGGCCTGAGAAATGATGTTTGCCCACTATCAATCCACCCAATATTTTGATTAGGCACCGTGAACTTCTCGTTATGTGGCAGGGTATCCTCCCAGCCAGGGAATGAAATTAGCAATGATTCATGAGGTGAAACTTGACTGAGCAACCATGTTGTAGCTCTTTTAGGACTTTCAGCAAACACCTTGTTCGCAGTAGAGTTGTCGAACTTCTCTTCGAAATCTGCTAGAGGTGCAATTGGACTTGGCTTATTGGACGAATCTCGTTCGAGATTTTCCTCGAACACCTGGACCTCAGTTGGTTTAGAAGAGGGATAGAGATTAATTGCGTCGACGACATCAATGCCACCCTGTTCAGGAGATTTTTCAAATTCCATATCAATCGGAGAGGTAGGATCAGATTCATGAGTTGAATCTGCGACATCCTCTGCTTCGATAGGAAGTTCTGCTTCACACTGATCTTCGGAAGCCGAATTCACAGCCAACTTTGTGGCACAGGCAGATAAAGCATCCCGAAGCTCGGTTAATTGGCGAAGTATTTCATAACCAGTCTCAATCTGCCACTTTAAGTCACGCTGGTTAGTTGCTTCTCTAGTCTGATTCCGAAAATGTAGGAACAATTTCTGCACAAAATGATCCCAACCCGCAAGTTGCTTGTTTCGAAACAACCATCGATACCAATCCAAAGCCTCACCATCCAAATAGATTGAAGCAAATGACAATCTATACTCCGGAAAAATATTGTGGAATGCAAAATACTGCTCTGCCTGAAGGACCCAAGCCGTAGGGTTTTCACCGCTGAATCGATCCAATGTGACCATGGAGTTCGAGCGATGAAAGCACCAATGTAGAGATTTGTATTAGAAATGGTAAACTCTGTTACAAGCTAAGAAGGAAACATTGATAAACCAAAGGGAAATACACTAAAGAAAGGGGTGAGAAGCTCAGAGAATTGGGGATGAGGGGAATAGACTTTTGCCTAAGCATACTTCATAATTCTGATAGCCTACTATTTACTTGTTCTACTACTTATAATATTCAACCGGGGTCCCAATTAAAGTTATTATTGGACTGTCTATTATTTGGGTTGAACCTCATATTAATACCAAGTCCGGATCCATCAATGAATGTCTTGATATCCTGTTGTTCCTCCAGACCTATAACACGGTTTATAACAGATACACCCCAGAAAATTTGTCTAAATCAATGTGCTCACATAATACGACTTGTTTCCTCAATTGAATCATGTGGCAAAGCTCACATACGACATGTGTACATTGTATCATGAAGAGTTTATTCTAACGGCTGTAAGCTTCAATTGTGATCCAAGAATAAGATAATTAACCACATGGAAATTTGCTTCTCCCAAATTTCTGCTTGCGAATTTTTGTAGATGATTAGGAAGAATTGCAACGTTCAAATTTAGTGCTAATTGCTAACGTTGGAAAGCGTTTCTTTTTCTGCTGATTCGTCAAGTCTATAACTGTGGGCGTTTGCTGCCATACGGTTCTTTTGTTTTTTTTTTTTTCGTTTTTTTTAAGTAGGGTATTTTTATGTTTGTGAAGGTTAACTTGGATATTATTATTATTATTATTATTATGAATTCAAAATATAATATTTCATCCGTTCACTTTATATGTCAAAATTTGAATTACATGAAACTTAAGAAAGAAACGAAACCTCACAAACTTGTGGTCTTCAAACATGCCTATAATGACTCACTTGACTATGGAACAAGGGAGGAAGGCAGAGGGAAAGAGGCTGGATAAAAAAGCTATATACGTAGAGAAGAATAACTGTATTGAGGGGCATAGAGTGTACAGATCATAGGCTAAATATGTTACAGCATTAGACTAGAATTATTTATGTGTTTGTGTTTGTGTTTGATTTCTGTTTTTGCTTGTATTAGTATGAGGTGATAGATTAGGGAGAATGACTCACTTGACTATGGAATAAATAGCAATAGTATAGGCAGTCTGTATGGAAAATGTATTGGATTCCGGTGATTAATGATATTTTTTCTTTCACCAAAAAAAACATGCCTATAATATTTATATGCCTATAAAAACTTCTTACTAAGGATAAAATGAAAAAGTTTAAGTTATGTTATATTCAAATTTAAAAAGCTTCAATTTTTTAATTGATTAAAAAAAATATTGCCACATAAATTAAAACGAATGGAGTATTTTGTTACATACAATTTTAATATGTTTCACATAGAAATTCATGTTCTATACTAAAAATATTAGGCTCGGTAACACGTAGTTAACAAGTTACTGTACATCTGCCAATGATTCTGTTCATTCTTCCATGATTATAGCTCCTACATTCTATATGAAAGTTCTTTCGTGTAATGTTTTCCATATATTCTTATATCCTCTTTGTGCAATGAGCTTAATTAGTTGGGTCTAAACAACACAGGAAGTCTAAAAGTTGAAAGATTAGTATTTAAGGAAACAGGAAATATGGTGATAAACGCAATGAGTTTAGCTCGAAAGTTCCATTGACAAACTTCTGCAAATTTAACGCTTGGGAAGTTTATTCTATATATATTATTCATTTAACACAGCTTATTGCTGAAAAAGTATGTTGATGTTTTGCATTTTATGCCTATAATTCCTTAATATTTCCTCACGTTTGAGTACTTTATTCGCGCGTTTTCTAGTTTATGAATGTGGTTTTGCACTAATTTTATGTCGTGTGTATGTAGGTTGTTATGCAGTGCAATTGGAGCTTGTGATGCCAAGGAGACAAAATGACATCCCTCATTTAAAGGCTAAGAAGTGCAAAATGCGACATTGTTTACTTGGTCCTTTTGTATTTTTGCCACCACCCCAATACCATAGTTGTAAACTTGAGGCAAAGTTGGAGATTCAATTCATAAGTTCAAGGTGGAGGAAAAAGTGATGAAGTTGTCTTCGTCGTGCCGCGACGTTAAATCAAGCGCTTCTTGGGAGGCAACCCAATTTGTTTGCTTTACTTTTATTTATTTTTATTATTATTTTTATGGTTGTATATTACTTTGGGTGATTCTTTGGATTGCAGGTTCATGTAATGTCGAGTTTAAGTGTGGGGTGTCCTCACCCTTGCCTAATGTTGATGACCTGCTGGGGGAAGTTTGAGTACCTCACACTATACGGAAGCTTGGAGGATGCTAGCACTAAGGACTAGAGCCTTCAGCGAAGTTCTTTTACCCCTTGTACTTTATTTTTTGTCGCACTGAGGACATTGCTTAGTTTTAAGTGTGGGGTGGGGAACTCTCTTTTATTTTTGAGGTTAGGGATGCATGTACCGTTAGGATTTTCTTTTGTCACTTGAAGTTATTTTTATTTGTTTCTTGCTTTAATATATAAAAAAAAATATTAGAAAACTAATGAAAAATTGCAAAAAGATTTTCTTTTTAGTCTTTGTTAGTGGTACATGTCATCCACCCCGTGGTTTTTCTTATGGCCTCGGTTCTTTTCCACGGGGAGGCCTTTGAACCGGGTAGTTTTTTTATTTTTAGGATTAGAGTAGTTAGTATAGGTGGCCCTAGACGAAAAGAAATAGGTAGAATGCTAGGTGCCTTTGATTTGTTTGATACCGGTGGACTTGAATTGATTGCATGTGCTATTTGTGGTGTCCTTGGGTTTTAAATTGTGATGCATGCCTAGAAAAAAATGGAACGACCCCCTTGAGATGCTTGAGTCCGCTCACTTGACTTTGTTGTGAACCTTTGTGCATTAGTGCTTAATTTTCCACAAGTTGCACTCTAGATGCTTGATTGAGAGTTGTTGATGGAGCCTTTTTGTGTGGATCATGTGCAATGTGTGTGTGAGGCATATTCTTGTTTGCTCCATGTTTGCATATTAATGTCTAGAACTTGCCCCGTGTGTGTGCAAAGCGAAATCCTAGGTTTGCTCTAGTCGGGAGATGATACAGGCCTTCTTTTGATTTGCCTACCCTTACATATACACCTTGAAAAAAAATTATTGTGATTTCTTTGACCCTTTTTGTTGGCACCCACACCCCAAGCCTACCCGCTTGTTCTAAATTGTTCTCTTTTGGCCCTTTACTCCTTAAGCACTTTAGTTGATATTGTGATATTATTGCGGAGTTGTGGTTGAATTTTGGGAGGTTTTTGAGTGGAACTAATGAAGGGGAACACTCGTTCAAATTGTGTAGTAGTGAAGAAGCATTGGTAAGGTTTGGAAAGAAGTGAATAGAAAAAAAACAAAGGAAAGAAAAAAAATTGAAAAAAATTGAAAAAGAGAAAAGAAAAGAATATCCATCCTTGCTAGTGTTGTGCTTAAAAGAAAAAATTGCTACGTGTTGAAAAAGGTGTGTGTGAAAGTTGTTGATTGGGTGGTTTTGATGGGAATTGTGTTTGAAATAATTGTGATTTATTAAAGTGCTTAGGGAGGTAGTCACTATTATCCATATGTATCCTACCAGCCCCTTAGCCTACATTACGACCTTTTAAAAGTCCTAGTTAATCCCGATTGGAGTGAGCTTACATTAGTGGAGTCCTACACTACGGGCAAGCCTATGGTACATTGTGTGTGACATGTGAGACTTTCATGAGAGTGAGTGAATTCGTTTGTTATTGTCCCCGTTCTATTCATGATATTTATTGTTGTGTGTGATCTTTGGGGGACACTCTTTTGCTTCATATTGGTGAGGGCACATGGTTTGCATGAAATAGGTGAAGTTGATGGCTTCTTGGTTGAGTAGATAGGTGTGATTTTGTGGGAGCATGGTAGCAATGGGTTGAGTTTGTGCATTTGAGCTATTTTGGGGTGGTTGTTCTCATATTTTTGAGTTTGGTAAATTGTTGGCATGTTTGTGGATCCATAGTAGTCATGTGTGCATTTGTTCAATGATCGGTATCAACCATAGTCATAAGCAGACCTGTTTTACCTAGGTTGGGGAGTTAGTTGTGACTTGCTCGAGGGCGAGCAAAGATTCAAGTGTGGGGTGGTGATGTTTGGCATTTTATGCCTATAATTCCTTAATATTTCCTCACGTTTGAGTACTTTATTCGCGCATTTTCTAGTTTATGAATGTGGTTTTGCACTAATTTTATGTCGTGTGTATGTAGGTTGTTATGCAGTGCAATTGGAGCTTTAAAGAGCATGATCGAGATAGAAAAGATTGGATTTTGATTGAGGATTGGATCGAGCACACGAAGGCACAACACGAAGCGAGCAAAGGAGCAAGGAAACAGAGAATGGCTTGGCGCCACAGGAGGCGCGCCGCGCCAGCCACCGCGCCCAGTGTCTGGCGCGTTTGGCTGCGCGGCGCGGGGCCATAGCGTGCAGATTTCGACGTGAACTGCCTTGGGTCGCGCGGTCGTAGGCGCGGGGCGCCCGTTATAGCGCCCCTGGAGCGTTTTGGAACTTCCTATTTCGTCTAGACTTAGGTCTAACTTATTACCAGGCCTTTGTAAACCCTATAAATACTCTTTTACTTCGTTTTTGAAGGGAGTTCAGACCAGGGAGCAAGTTTTGGAGGAGAGGGGAGGAGCCCTAGATGTCTTCTAACAAGTTCTTTCTCTCTTTCCCTTATTCTTCTCTTTAATTCTATAGTTTGTTCGTTCTATGGTTAGAGTTAATACATGAAGGTTGATGTTTGAAAGTTGATTTCTATATATTGATTTACCATTACGGATTTTTTATTCTTTCTTGATCATAATTATTTGATTATTGAGACCTGATAATTGAACACTATCTATGGTTTTTAGATTGAACTCGAAAGAGGGAATTTGTGAACGCAATAAGAAAGAGTAGAGCTAGATTGTGAACCTGGGCATCGGGGAACCAATTTGTGAGTAGGATAGACATATACTTGCTCGCCTAGCTTAACTAATCACAGAATTCATTAATGCGTGCACGTGATTCAACCCATAGACATATAGGAATTGGAGTAGCCTGCATAGACCGTGAAGAATCGAAAGGTTTTCACGGGTACATTTAACCTGTAGTTAGCAATCTAGGAAATCAAGAAGTAGAATCAACTGGAAAACTCAACTGGATTGTTCGTAACTCTGACCCTGGACCGTTTCTCTTTCATTGATAACAACTTAGAATTTGCTCTGTTACTTGATCTCAATTACTTGCTTTTGATTATTACATTTAGTTAGTAAAATCTCAACCATTGGAAAAAGATCCCTGAATAGTTTTTAGGAAATTGTTTGCTAGGATTCAGTCTGAATAGTCCTCGTGGGAACGATACTCTACTTATCACTTTATTACTTGTCGACCACGTATACTTGCGTGTGCGTTTGGGAGCAACAAGTTTTTGGCACCGTTGCCGGGGACTAATAATTGACTGATTTCTTTTTGAACGATTACTTATTTTCTATTCAGGTTTAATTTTTGTTTAGTCTAGTTACTTGTTTTATCATGGCATCTATTAATGAAAATTGGTCGAGTGGTTGTAATTCTAATTTTGATGATCTTTGTCTACTTTGCGGAGGAACCCACTTGTGGGAAAATTGTCCAACTCTTTCAACCCTACGAGACTGGTTATGTGAATTTTCTACCACCTTTGATTGGAGTTTTTGTAAATTGTGTGGTGGTCGGTGGAATGATTGTCCTAAGTGTCATGCTCCTTCCCCAATAATTTTTGTGGTGATTCTAATGATGTTTGTGAGTTTGACAGGAGCTATAAAGTGCAGGTTGTTAGCGAAACTTGGCTAATGGAGCAAGCCAAACTCTTAGAAGCTTATGGGGATTTCAGGAGCGAACTTACAAATATGACGATGCAATTTATGGAAGAAAGAGTTGAGCTCGGACAAGAGATCGACCGATTTGGTTTGGCTATTCACGACTTGGAGGAGAATTTGAGTGATATGGTTGAGGTGTCTAATGCCCAATTATCAGTTGTCGTGAATAGTAGATTTGAGATAGAAGAGCTTAGAAGCCAATTTGAGGAGCAAAAAGTGAAATTCCTACCATTCGACCCAATATTAGTTGATGATGCCAAGGTTGAAAAAATCACATTAGAGTCAAGTGAGGAAATAGAAAACATCATATGTGAGGACTCTAGTGTTTGTGCAAGTGAGGGCGTCAAAAGTAATGCAATTTTAGAATTGAAGCGCATTGGACCTCATTCCAATCATTTTTCAACATTGTGTTTAGATGGTGACATGAGAATTGAGCCACCCGAGCCTATGAAGAAACCAAAGGAGGAGGAACAAGGTGCCTATATTTTAAATTTTGTGATGCCAAGGAGACAAAATGACATCCCTCATTTAAAGGCTAAGAAGTGCAAAATACGACATTGTTTACTTGGTCCTTTTGTATTTTTGCCACCACCCCAATACCATAGTTGTAAACTTGAGGCAAAGTTGGGGATTCAATTCATAAGTTCACGGTGGAGGAAAAAGTGATGAAGTTGTCTTCGTCGTGCCGCGACGTTAAATCAAGCGCTTCTTGGGAGGCAACCCAATTTGTTTGCTTTACTTTTATTTATTTTTATTATTATTTTTATGGTTGTATATTACTTTGGGTGATTCTTTGGATTGCAGGTTCATGTAATGTCGAGTTTAAGTGTGGGGTGTCCTCACCCTTGCCTAATGTTGATGACCTGCTGGGGGAAGTCTGAGTACCTCACACTATACGGAAGCTTGGAGGATGCTAGCACCAAGGACTAGAGCCTTCAGGGAAGTTCTTTTACCCCTTGTACTTTATTTTTTGTCGCACTGAGGACATTGCTTAGTTTTAAGTGTGGGGTGGGGAACTCTCCTTTATTTTTGAGGTTAGGGATGCATGTACCGTTAGGATTTTCTTTTGTCACTTGAAGTTATTTTTATTTGTTTCTTGCTTTAATATATAAAAAAAATATTAGAAAACTAATGAAAAATTGCAAAAAGATTTTGTTTTTAGTCTTCGTTAGTGGTACATGTCATCCACCCCGTGGTTTTTCTTATGGCCTCGGTTCTTTTCCACGGGGAGGCCTTTGAACCGGGTAGTTTTTTTATTTTTAGGATTAGAGTAGTTAGTATAGGTGGCCCTAGACGAAAAGAAATAGGTAGAATGCTAGGTGCCTTTGATTTGTTTGATACCGGTGGACTTGAATTGATTGCATATGCTATTTGTGGTGTCCTTGGGTTTTAAATTGTGATGCATGCCTAGAAAAAAATGGAACGACCCCCTTGAGATGCTTGAGTCCGCTCACTTGACTTTGTTGTGAACCTTTGTGCATTAGTGCTTAATTTTCCACAAGTTGCACTCTAGATGCTTGATTGAGAGTTGTTGATGGAGCCTTTTTGTGTGGATCATGTGCAATGTGTGTGTGAGGCATATTCTTGTTTGCTCCATGTTTGCATATTAATGTCTAGAACTTGTCCCGTGTGTGTGCAAAGCGAAATCCTAGGTTTGCTCTAGTCGGGAGATGATACAGGCCTTCTTTTGATTTGCCTACCCTTACATATACACCTTGAAAAAAAATTGTTGTGATTTCTTTGACCCTTTTTGTTGGCACCCACACCCCGAGCCTACCCGCTTGTTCTAAATTGTTCTCTTTTGGCCCTTTACTCCTTAAGCACTTTAGTTGATATTGTGATATTATTGCGGAGTTGTGGTTGAATTTTGGGAGGTTTTTGAGTGGAACTAATGAAGGGGAACACTCGTTCAAATTGTGTAGTAGTGAAGAAGCATTGGTAAGGTTTGGAAAGAAGTGAATAGAAAAAAAACAAAGGAAATAAAAAAAATTGAAAAAAATTGAAAAAGAGAAAAGAAAAGAATATCCATCCTTGCTAGTGTTGTGCTTAAAAGAAAAAATTGCTACGTGTTGAAAAAGGTGTGTGTGAAAGTTGTTGATTGGGTGGTTTTGATGGGAATTGTGTTTGAAATAATTGTGATGTATTAAAGTGCTTAGGGAGGTAGTCACTATTATCCATACGTATCCTACCAGCCCCTTAGCGTACATTACGACCTTTTAAAAGTCCTAGTTAATCCCGATTGGAGTGAGCTTACATTAGTGGAGTCCTACACTACGGGCAAGCCTATGGTACATTGTGTGTGACATGTGAGACTTTCATGAGAGTGAGTGAATTCGTTTGTTATTGTCCCCGTTCTATTCATGATATTTATTGTTGTGTGTGATCTTTGGGGGACACTCTTTTGCTTCATATTGGTGAGGGCACATGGTTTGCATGAAATAGGTGAAGTTGATGGCTTCTTGGTTGAGTAGATAGGTGTGATTTTGTGGGAGCATGGTAGCAATGGGTTGAGTTTGTGCATTTGAGCTATTTTGGGGTGGTTGTTCTCATATTTTTGAGTTTGGTAAATTGTTGGCATGTTTGTGGATCCATAGTAGTCATGTGTGCATTTGTTCAATGATCGGTATCAACCATAGTCATAGGCAGACCTGTTTTACCTAGGTTGGGGAGTTAGTTCTGACTTGCTCGAGGGCGAGCAAAGATTCAAGTGTGGGGTGGTGATGTTTGGCATTTTATGCCTATAATTCCTTAATATTTCCTCACGTTTGAGTACTTTATTCGCGCGTTTTCTAGTTTATGAATGTGGTTTTGCACTAATTTTATGTCGTGTGTATGTAGGTTGTTATGCAGTGCAATTGGAGCTTTAAAGAGCGTGATCGAGATAGAAAAGATTGGATTTTGATTGAGGATTGGATCGAGCACACGAAGGCACAAGACGAAGCGAGCAAAGGAGCAAGGAAACAGAGAATGGCTTGGCGCCACAAGAGGCGCGCCGTGCCAGCCACCGCGCCCAGTGTCTGGCGCGTTTGGCTGCGCGGCGCGGGGCCATAGCGTGCAGATTTCGACGTGAACTGCCTTGGGTCGCGCGGTCGTAGGCGCGGGGCGCCCGTTATAGCGCCCCTGGAGCGTTTTGGAACTTCCTATTTCGTCTAGACTTAGGTCTAACTTATTACCAGGCCTTTGTAAACCCTATAAATACTCTTTTACTTCGTTTTTGAAGGGAGTTCAGACCAGGGAGCAAGTTTTGGAGGAGAGGGGAGGAGCCCTAGATGTCTTCTAACAAGTTCTTTCTCTCTTTCCCTTATTCTTCTCTTTAATTCTATAGTTTGTTCGTTCTATGGTTAGAGTTAATACATGAAGGTTGATGTTTGAAAGTTGATTTCTATATATTGATTTACCATTACGGATTGTTTATTCTTTCTTGATCATAATTGTTTGATTATTGAGGCCTGATAATTGAACACTATCTATGGTTTTTAGATTGAACTCGAAAGAGGGAATTTATGAATGCAATAAGAAAGAGTAGAGTTAGATTGTTAACCTGGGCATCGGGGAACCAATTTGTGAGTAGGATAGACATATACTTGCTCGCCTAGCTTAACTAATCAAAGAATTCGTTAATGCGTGCACATGATTCAACCCATAGACATATAGGAATTGGAGTAGCCTGCATAGACCGTGAAGAATCGAAAGGTTTTCACGGGTACATTTAACCTGTAGTTAGCAATCTAGGAAATCAAGAAGTAGAATCAACTGGAAAACTCAACTGGATTGTTCGTAACTCTGACCCTGGACCGTTTCTCTTTCATTGATAACAGCTTAGAATTTGCTCTGTTACTTGATCTCAATTACTTGCTTTTGATTATTACATTTAGTTAGTAAAATCTCAACCATTGGAAAAAGATCCCTGAATAGTTTTTAGGAAATTGTTTGCTAGGATTCAGTCTGAATAGTCCTCGTGGGAACGATACTCTACTTATCACTTTATTACTTGTCGACCACGTATACTTGCGTGTGCGTTTGGGAGCAACATACGTCTAATGTTTGGCACACGCGTCATTTGCTTTACTGTTTTTAGATAAGGTTTACCTTTTTTGGCAGCCGCGTCGTTTATTCCATTATTATTACTAAAAATACATTTTAAAATATTTGTCATTTAATATAGAATTAAATAAATTTGTATGTTCCGTGCGCAATACGGATTTAATTAGTTAGTCTTTTTATATTATTTATTTAATTTTTTTATTTAAAATTTAATTACTATTTGAAAAAAAGAGATAAGAGCGTAGAATCATGTTTACATATAATGTTTGTTTTTTATACTGTGTTCACTTTACTTTACTAAAATATTTTATTATTTTATAATTAGACAGGTACAACATTAGTTATTTAACACCCGTTTTATTTCTTTTTCCTTTCATTATCAAAATTACCACTCATAACGGATGCTAAGTAGAGCCGTTAATTTGGGTTTTGGCCCTCGGTCCGGCCCGACCTAGCCTACTTTTTATGGGACTGGGCTAAGATTTTTTGAGCCCAAACAATACCGAGACTTTTTAGCCCGATCCAAGTAGGCCCGCTAGCCCGCGAGGCTTGGCTTAGGTCGGGCTGGGCCGGCCCGCGGGCCAAATAAAAAAAATTATAATTTTATGCCCACTCGCAAGCACATCAAATCTTACCAAGTTTAAAAGCTTATTTTATATTCTGCCTAGCTGACTTACTAACTTAACCACTACAAATTATGTAAAACTATTAAAAAGTGCTAAATCATGTTACAACAATCCCAAATAGCTAATTATTAATTATCATTACTTATGAATTTTAAATGTAAATGACAGTGAAGATATTTATACAACTTTGCCACATGAGAATTTAAATGCGCTTGATAAAGATGGTGTGGTGGTCTTGGGTGTGGTATGAACGTCGACGTGCAATGAAAAATCTTTTTGAGGAGCTCATCAATTCTTTTGACTTAGAACTTTAAATGAATGAATATTAATATGTTATGCTCTTTTTTTTTTTGTTTTAGACTTAGTATATAATTAGTTAATTATGTATTATTGGTATGTGGTCCATGTGGACTTGAAACTTGATATTTACTATTAATTATGATTAATATCTTGTAAATATTTATATTCTTTAAATCCTCGATAAGAATTTAGAGTGAAAAGAATTATAAAAAATATATTTTAAAAAAGGCGGGCTGGGCTGGCCGCTGAGGGCTGGGCTGGGTTGGCCATTTAGCGGCCCAACTAAAATTCGGGCTGGCCCGCTCTAGCCTGCTAAACTTCAAAACCCGCTCGGGATGGGCTGGGTCGGGCCGGCCCAAATTGACAGCTCTAATGCTAAGATATACGCCCGCTCCTAACTTATATATTACGCTCATATCACATAACACTCTTTTTGTCCCTTTTTCCTTTTTCTGACTCCACTGTGACGCCTAGCGTAAATGCATTGAGTGGTAAATTATGCCATGATGGATAAAATATACTACTCATATATATGAAATTTGTAAAACTAGATTCGATAAATAACAATCCTACAATAAGAATTTTAGGTGTGCACGTAAATTTTTATTTTCCATTTACTTATCTAATTTACACATTCATTCTCAATTTACTTCTCTATAATATATAGGCAGGAGTTGGATGCATGAACTCTGCAATATAAAGTTGTACAATGAGTTGTCTAAGTTGTACTATAATTTTGTGCCAAGTCATCAGTAGACACGTGTATTATGTTGTCATCAGTCACCATACAAGTGTATCTCAGGTTTGATACATTTTTTTTGTTATACTAACAGCATACTCTCATTCATTAGCGAATAATAATAGGACAAGTTTATGAATGTCTAGGTATAATATTAACTGTGCTACACCTGTTATCATCAAGATAATACAAACATGACAAAAAGGGATAACTATAGTGCATAACAGAACAGGACAGATTTGTGGTGCTCCATGTCCAGCTAGATGGTCCGCTAGCCTATTCACTTCTTGAAAAATGTGCTGCAAATCCACCTCTCTCCTATCTCCTCTATCAAGCACCTACAAGTATTAAACAATAGTGAGTATAATTTGCTTGGTTTAGCAATATTTTCTAGCAATACTTGAGAGTCTGTCTCAATGATTAAAGGGGTGAGTTTCCTACTTTTAGCCAGTTTCAACCCTTCCACTAGCGCCATAAATTCACTGTATATAGCACTTGGTGAAGGAAATTTTTTGGTAAAACCCAATATCAAGTCACCAGCATTATTTCTGAAAACTCCACATGCCCATCCTATGTTGAGTGTAGTATTATAAGTGCCATCTATATTTAATTTGAAGAACCCTTGAGCGGGTGGTGTCCACCTGGCTTCATTTCTAACTTTAATGCTAGAATATGACGAGCTAGATGAATATATCCTAGTGTGACGTATTCAATAGCCAGCTGTTTAACTGTTCTACCTGTGATAGGTCTCTGTTGCTGGTAAAAAAGGAGAGCATTTCTATTCTTCCATGTTAACCAGGTCAATAGAGAGAGAATACTATCTGAAGAAATAGTTAAAGAACCACACGTGATGGGATACCTGTTGGATGTACAGGCTTGCTTCAGCCATTCAGTGAAGTTTTCAGTCGGTCTAGTAGCTATTCTAGGGAAGAAATCCCAGATAGAGTCTGACATTGGACAGTGGATAAAGATGTGATCATTGATTCAACCATGTCCAGGCAGGACTTGCAACTATTGTAAGGAAGAATTTGTCTTTTAACCAGTTCCTCAGCCGTAGGAAGCCTACACAACTCTAGTAACTATAGAAAGGCTTTAATTTTAGGTAAGGTTGCTGCTTTCAAGACCCAACTATGATTACAAGTGTCGTTTAGGGGGGGGGGGGGTAACAGCCCATGATCAAGGATATTTAGATGGTCAATAAAAGCTGTGGTGAATTGACCATTGGCAGAGTGACCCCATTGAAAGGT
The DNA here is from genome assembly GCA_037355625.1 of Petunia x hybrida. NCBI lineage: Eukaryota > Viridiplantae > Streptophyta > Magnoliopsida > Solanales > Solanaceae > Petunia > Petunia x hybrida. The sequence continues at coordinate 881,903 of JBBBVM010000595.1, forward strand.
GTCCTCCATATTTGGGTCGAATCGTATATTTGTAATTAAATTCACCACTTCAGGGGGGAGTTCAAAAGGTAACGAGCTAGAATTCCAATTTCCATTGATGAGGATGTCAGCTACTACGAGGGTGTTTGCATTCTCAGGTAAGAGACCTTGAATTAGGCTGTGAAGGCTATGGTCATGATTGACCCAGCGATCCTCCCATAATCTAGTTGCATTTCCAAAGCCAATAATTCATACCAACCCTTTTGCGCATGTTATATTCCCTCTGAGTAAGCTTTTACATATAAAGGAATGAGAGGGTCGGGGTTTAATAAGGCTGAGATTCTTGTTAGTACTATTGTATTTTTCTTGAAGGATTCTGCTCCATAGAGAATTGGTGTCTGTTCTGTGACGCCAGACAAGCTCTGCTAGCAGCTTACTATTCTTATGCGCAGCTTTCTTAATACCTAATCCACCTGACCCCTTAGCCTGGGTTACTGTGTCCCAATTGACTAGATGGATTTTTCTTTTTTTCAGTTGTGGTATCCTAGATAAAATTTCTGGTAGCTTTGTCAATCCTATCAGTTGCAACCACTGCAGCAAGTTACTTTGCATAGCGTAGGTAGGAATGACTGGTAAGGTTGATTTGTTTGATACTTATTGTAGAGATATATTGATTTGAATTATTCATACAGCCTCTGATATTCTCCTACAATTTGCTTTAATTTTTTAGTACACATTCTATAATTTTAAATATTTAACTTTTACATATTTGGTCGTTTCTCTTTCTTAGTGGATTTTACATGCATGTGGTTAGTTCAAACATTTGTAAGCACATTGAATTTACCTTCAGTAATAGATATGGAAATGAAATAGAAGAACTTTGATGTATCAAAAGAGTGAGACAGTATGCTTGAATGTGCTGACTAGTTTGTTATCTCGTTCCTTTTTCTATGGTGTTCTATAACTTAATGTTCTAATCTATTCCAACATTCAAATTTGAGAAATTCTGCCAAGTTGTATTTACAGTATTTATAGTTAATTAGAAGACAAAAAGAAAAAGGAGAAGAGTTTAGACAATCTTGTGACAAATGGTCTATAATAATAGTACTTGTTTATGCCTAAATTTGCTCGCCTAAGTTAAATAATTAAATTTGTATATGGTCACAAGCAATATGGTAAATATGAAGGAAAAGTATGTAGAAATAGAGATAAAGAGTTATAGACAAGAAAGTAAATAGTATTATTCTTTGAGAATAACCGGATTCAATGTGAATAGCTTGATTGTATAATAAAACGTAAGGATAAGTATTTATAGCTAAGATTTACCCAGTCCTAATTATGGTAAATACAAAGACTAATAAGGTCGTGGGCCTGTTTACTCAACGCGGTGGTATATACTAACCCTAACTAGGAGACTGTAAATCCTAAGGCGGCGGGACGTATACCTTGCGTTCTTCGCCCGTACCGGCTGAGCGGACATGACTTAAGGATCAGGCGTGTATCCTCTGCACCCGGTGACTTGTAGGCTAAGTCTAGTCTCGCCAGTTGGACTCATATCCCTATAATCATATGTGGCATATTTTTGTCCACACAGTCAATCCCCCAACCCACTTGCTGAGTGTTATCGTAAGTAGTCATGAAGTGAAAGAGGTATGCAAAAAGGATGTGAAAGGATATCTCGCTAACTCCTTGAAACTCGCACTCTTTGACCGAGACTGACACTTGATTCCTTCTAGAACTCCACACATTTTCGTCTGATAGGCTAATGTCGATTCCGTGCACCTTTCCCATGTATGCATTTTCTGCACCGAATCATTTCATATCTCTAGGCCATAATTACGCTTGACTGTTTCATGCTCCATTCTTATCTCATTCCGCCTATAAATATGGGCTTTTATGATGAACAAGAAACATAAACCCTTCAGAAAATACATTATCTCTTCCAAAGCTTCCTCATGAAAGAATAACTTTCCTTTTTAAAAAATGCCAGCCTTTGATCCTGGTTTGACATTTCGAGAACAACTCCTTCATTTAGAATGAATGATGCATGAGAAAACTGTAAACAAAAGAACTTCCATAGTTTTCTTCCTCTGTTCCTCCATCAATGACTGGATGAACGGAGTCCCCCGAGCTTGATCGAGATTCTAATGGCATTCTCCGGAATGTCTTCTTTAACCCATGTCCATTGATTATGGCGCGTCCATCTTATAACACGGTGGTTGCTATGATATTTTTCTTGTCACACGGAGCTCCTCAACAGAGGAATTCCAACACAACAGGATATTTGTATCTGCTCGTCTTTTGGCTCTATGAGACAAATAGTCCGAGATAGTGCCACTTGACGAGACAGGTTCTTCCCTATGGTATTCTCTCCTTATTTGGGTGGTGGATGTTCAACAAATTTCTCCAAAATCTTTGCATCCAGGGTGGTCGTATAGCTCTACCGTGTTCTGCGACTAAGCGGTTACATCAACTTCTAATCATCCAGAGAAGAGGGGGAACATGGTATTCCCGCGGCTGGTGGTTATACATAGGTGTCTCTCCATGCGATTCCATCTTATAACACGGCGGTTGCTATGATATTCCTCTTGTCATACGGTACTCCTTAGCAGAGGAATGCAAACACAACAGGATCTCTGTATCTGCTCGTCTTTTGGCTCTATGGGACAAATAGTCCAGAGATAGCGCCACTTGACAAGACAGGTTCTTCCCTATGGTATTCTCTCCTTCTCTGGGTGGTGGATGTTCAACAAATTTCTCCAAAATCTTTGCATCCAAGGTAGTCGTATAGCTCTGCCATGTTCTACAACTAGGCGGTTATATCAACTTCCAATCGTCCGTAGAAGAGGGGGAACATGGTATTCCTGCGGCTGGTAGTTCCATATTGTGTCTCTCCATGCGATTCCAGATGAAACTGCCGGCTTACGTTCTTCTTCTTTCACCGTTCTACTGACGGTTTCCTCAATTAGTCTGACTCTCCAATGCTTGTGGCACAGCATCACAAAGATGCTGCTGCATGGGGTATCATGTTGGTGATCTCATCTTCTGTGTGCCGAGAGAAACTTTAATGCAAGAGCTACAATCCAGATGAAGAGTCTCCGACCATGCGGATCCAGAGGACCTTGCAGTCTTTCAGTCTTTGGAGACTCCTTAGTTTCTTAGGAATATTTGTACTGAATAGTGTTGTATCTGAAAGAACTCGATTGTATATTGTGAGTCTACAGGCTTTTAATATTAATAAAAATGGGCGTTCATCAATATTTATGTGTACTTGCATAGTTACTTGTAGTGTAGTCAAGCAGCATGTTTTTGGGTGCCTTTTTGGGCGTTTGTCTTTTAAAGACGGGTGTGCGCACTGTTGGATACTTCATTTGCATTAGTAAATGATGGCTTTATCGCGTCTGCGATAGACGGCTTTTAGGGCAAGGCCCACTCGCAAGAGAACGTCTTTAGCCCGTTGTATATAACGGGGCATTTTTGCGTTCAAGCTAGGCGTCCCTACCGACATGTTGGTGCAATTTTATTGAATTAACGATTTCAACTTACGAGTAATGCCTGGTGGCTGAACTAGAAGTGATCTAACTTTAAGCAAGTATTGTACTTTACTTTTGTAACGAAAAGTGAGTGTATTACTTCAATTTAAGTTGTGCCGGAGATATGAATACTTAGATTGTAGATGGATCTGACAGTCAAACTGACTAAGTAAAATAGTAGTTTATTAATAAAGAGGGTGTGAAGCCGATTAAATTTGTCAATGATGGGCTAAGTGCCCGTATGAAAGTAATGATAAAATAAAGAGCAGGAAAGGAGAGAATACATGTCTCGAGTATATTGGCCTAGTTGACCTTTCAAGAGTAGTACTTCTTAAACCAAGAAATGTTCCAGTTATTAGGAATGGTTTTTCCTTCCATGTCTTCAAGGACGTACACATCTTTTCCAGCTATGTCTCGGACCTTGTACGGCCCCTCCGAGTTTGGGGCTAACTTGCCAGCGTTCGCTTCCTTGGTGCTTTGGGATACCTTGTGGAGAACTAGGTCCTCTATGCGGAGGGAACGCAAGTTGGTCCGCCTATTATAGTACTGCTCCACCCGTTGCTTCTGAGCCTCCAGACGTACGACTGCTATCTCCCGACGTTCATCCAAGACATCAAGCGAAGCTGCTAGAGCCTCGTTATTAGATTCCTCTTCGGCGAACGACCGTCGCAGACTAGATTCTCCTATAACTACGGGATCATAGCATCCATTCCGTATGTTAATGGAGTCTCTCCCATGCTAGCTTTTGATGTTGTGTGATATGCCCACAAAACTCCTGGTAGTTCCTCTGGCCACTTACCCTTAGCTTCCATGAGCTGTTTCTTCAGGCTTCCCACTATAGTCTTTTTAGAAGACTCAACTTGACCGTTGGCTGCAGGGTGATAAGGTGATGAGGTTATCCTCTTTATTTCCCATTCTTCCTAGAAAGCGGTGAACCTTGTCTCTTATGAATTGAGGCCCATTGTCACATGTAATTTCCGCTGGAATGCTGAAACGACACATGATTTTCTTTCAGATGAACTGTATTACTTCATATTCTCTGACTCGAGAGTAGGCTGCTGCCTCAACCCATTTAGTGAAGTAGTTTGTAATGATGAGTAAGAATTTGACACCTCCGGGCGCTTTGGACATGGGCCATACAATATCCATCCCCCATTTTATGAAAGGCTATGGAGCTATTACTGAATATAAAAGCTCCGCTGGTTGATGAAGCGCATGGGAGAATCTCTGGCAGCTGTCACATGCTCTGACGAATTTGTTCGCATCATCTTCTATTCAGGGCCAAAAATAGCCTACCCCGATTATCTTCCAAGCTAATGACCTTCCGCCGGAGTGATTTCCGTATTGCCCTTAGTGGATTTCTCTCATCATGTAATCAACTTGTGACGGCCCTAAACATTTAGCCAAAGGGCCGCTAAACATTCAGCGTTACAACTCACCGTTGATGAAGCAGTAACGAGCTGCTTGCACTCTCAACCTTCTGCTTTCTTTCCTGTCTCCTAGAAGTGTCCCCTTGTCAAGGTATTCGATGATCAGGTGTCGCCAATACCAGAGAAGACCTGTAGCGTTGGCCTCGTGGCGCTTGACATCCACGTAAGTCAGTTCGATAACAGTTCATGGGCTGTCTACGTTCATATTTGCAGCGGCCACTAGACTGGCTAGGGCATCAGCCTCTGTGTTTCTTCTCTTGGTATTTGGCCGACTTTCCACTTTTAAAAACTCTTTAAGTGCTTCTCCACCTTGGCTAAGGGCTCCTGCATGCGAGCATCTTTAGGGACAAAGTCCCGTTTATGATTTATCTGGTTGACCACTAGCTGAGAGTCGTTAAGGAGACTGATCTCCCTGGCCCCCAATATGTAGGATAATTCAAGTTCTTCAATTACGGCTTCATATTCTGCTTTATTATTTGTGATCGATGGACAACTGACAGCCCTCCGAAATGTTTTCTTGGTCAGGGATTTGATCACGAAATCGAGACCGGCTCTTTTAACGTTTGAAGCTTCATGGGTATGGATCACCCATTCCCTAGGAGTAGCACATTCCATCATCTTGTATTCAGCTTCGGCCTTTAGCATCATATCGGCGACGACGTCTGCAAGGACTTGTGACTTGATGGTCATGCATGGCTGATAGATGATATCATATTTTCCTAACTCTACGGCCCATTTTTCTAACCTACCCGAGAGCTCGGGTTTATGCCACATGGTCCGCAAAGGGAAGGAAGAGACTACGATGATCGTATAAAAATACTGTAGTAACGTCCTTGCAGCCATCACCAATGCGAGTGCCAACTTCTCCAAATATTGATAGCGTGTTTCAGCATCCAAGAAGGATTTACCGACATAGTATATCAGAGACTGCACTCCCTATTCTTCTCGTACAAGCACTGCACTCACAGCAACGTCGGACACTGCAAGATACAACATCAACGGCTCTATCTCCTGTGGCTTAGTCAGTAATGGGGGATTAGAAAGATATTGTTTCAGATCTCGGAGTGCCTGACTACATTGATATATCCACTCAAAACATTTGCTTTTCTTCAAGACATTGAAGAACTTGTGGCGCCTTTTTGAAGATCGTGAGATAAACCTGCTGAGCGCGGATATCCGACCATTGAGCCTTTTCACTTCCACTTTACTTTTTAGCACCTCTGGTATGGCCTCGATTTCTGTGACCTTGACGAGGTTCGCTTCTATCCCTCTGCTAGAAACGATGAACCTGAGGAATATTCCTGAGGATACGCTGAAGGCGTACTTTTCCAGTTTGAGCTTCATATCAAAGTTGTCCAGGATGTCGAATGCTATTTCCAAGTAACTGATGTGGTCCTTGGCAAGCTATGATTTGACCAACATGTCGTCGATGTAAACCATACCGATCTACTCCTTAAATATCAGGTTCACCAACCTTTGGTAAGTTGCTCCTGCATTCTTCAAACCGAAAGGCATTACTCGATAACAGTAAATCCCTCTGTCCATGATGTAAGAGCTTTTCTCTTGATCATTCAGGTTCATGAGGATCTGACTGTATCCTGAGTATGCATCCAAGAAATTGAGAGCCTCGTGGGATGCCGTTGAATCGATGAGTTGATCGATGTTGAGCAGCCGGTAGGAGTCCTTGGGACATGATTTATTCACATCCGTGAAATCAATGCATATTCTGCACTTTCTATTCTTCTTTGGGACCACCACAATATTGGACAACCATTCGGGGTATTGGACTTCACGAATGGATCTGTTGTTCAATTGTTTCTCCACTTCTTCATGGACTGTCAGTCCCCTTTCGTGGTCGATTGGTCGTTTCTTTTTCTTTATCGACTTGAAGTCTAGGTCAACGTTTAAATTGTGCGTGATGACGCTAGCTGAGATTCCAGGCATGTCGATGTGTGTCCAGATGAAAGTGCCGACAGAGCGTGCAGGAAGTTCGTGAATTCTTGCTTGGCTTCAGCCTAGAGCTTGGCCCCCACATAGAATTTCTTATATTGGAATCTTTCATCGAAGGTTACTAGATCGAGGTCATCAAAAGTGGCCTTGGCGATCTTCTCTTCTCCATCCGAGTCTCGGGGCGTGTCGGTTAGCTCCCGGGGGTCCAGCTTCTTCTTTCCCTTCGTACCCAAAGGGTATGCTGGTCACTAAACAGGGCCCGAATAGTTTGTCTAATTTCTCCCGTTGGTTCTTGACCTCCTTCTTCACCGCGCACATTACCGTGGCAACATAGCAACTTCTGGATAGCATCTGCTCCCCTCCAAATCTCTCTCACTCCCCAAGGGGTAAGGTACTTAAGGACTTGATGAAGTGTAGACGGCACTGTGTGTACTTCGTGAATCCATGGTCTTCCCAGGATAATGTTATACCAGAGATCGCATATCATCACCTGGAAGGATGTTACTTTCGTTACCCCGGGAAGGTGAACGGGCAAGCGCACTTCTCCTACCGATCTCTCGTTGGAACTGTTGAAGTTGGTTATCGTGTATGGGCTGGAGATTATCTGATGTTGCACCTCCATCTGGCAGACGGCTTCCCAGTGGATAATGTTCACAACGCTTCCTGGATCTACCAACACATGCTTAACCTGTGCGTCACATACCCTAAGGGTAATGATCAAGGCGTCATGATGCGGGTAGAAGGCCTGCTGTATATTTTTATCGTCAAACTCTATGGTATTGATTCGTCGCTTCTTGGTCACCTACTGTTGGGCTTTGCAAACCATATAACTTTGTCGTTATCAACTTCAGAGCCCCCCGAATATCGTGTTAACGGACTTCGGGACACCTTGGTCTTTAACCGTTAGTTGAGGGTGGTCACTATAGGGCGCGGATTCTCGACGGGATATTGGCCTCAATAGTGAAGACAAAACACAGTTTTCAAACATCCAATCATAGTTTCAGCCATGTCGGCCCAGTTACGAGCCGTCCGTTCGACCTTGACGGTGTAGTTCTGTACGAGAGCGTAGTCGCTGTCTGGCATAGCTGCGCTTTTTCTTCGTAAAAACCTACAATTACCTAGGCTCCACGGTGGGCGCCAAACTGTTTATGTCTAAATTTGGTCATCTAGGTTAAACAATTAAATTTGTACATGGTCCCAAGCAATACAGTAAATATGAAGGAAAAGTATGTAGAAATAGAGAAAAAAAGTAATAGACAAGAAAGTAAATAGTATTATTCCTTGAGAATAGTCGGATTGAGTGTGAATCGCTTGATTGTACAATATAATGTAAGGAGGGGTATTTATAGCTAAAATTTACCCAGTCTTAATTATGGTAAAATATCAAGACTAATAAGGTCGTGGACCTGTTTACTCAAGGCAGTGGTATATACTAACCCTAACTAGGAGACTGTAAATCCTAAGGCGGCGGGATGTATACCTTGCGTCCTACGCCCGTACCGGCTGAGTGGCCGTGACTTAAGGAGCATGCTTGTATCCTCTGCGCCCGGTGACTTGTAAGCTAAGTCTAGTATCGCCAACTGGACTCGTATCCCTGTAATCATAGATGGCGTATTTTTACCCACACAATACTCTGTTAATTTACACCTAACTGAACCAATATTTTGAATATCTGACTAATCCCTTTGATTACATCAATTATCAGTCTTTTTACTTTAATTGATATGCGATTGTAAATTATTTACACCTTTTAACATATAGAAATTGAACTCTTTTATTACGATTTACCTTATGTAATGTGTTGGTTGTTAACAACCAGCTGGTCCAAGAGTACTGCTGAGATTCTGATTTCAGTTTGGAATAGTTATTTATGTTCAAATATTCCTTAGATGTAATTAATGAGCCCTTAATTGCTGTTTCATTAGTTTATTTTAAGGGTGATGCTATTCGGCCACACCAATCATGGCCACACCATGGCCACACTCGTATAATTACTATGGTGCCCTCAATGGGTGTTTGGCCACTTAAAATATTTTTTCCCACCAAAATTTTCCCTCCAACCGATTATTAAATGTTGCATCTTCCCAATATCTTGATCCATACAAAACAATGCATGTGTGGGAGATGAGAGGTTGCTCTACTAATTAAACATAGTGATATGTATAAGTATACATTGTAAATACGCTGCATTTATACACTTTTTATTTTTCAAAATACGCTTTTTATTTTTCAAAATATGCTCTATTAATTAGAATATATTTCAAAATATGTATGTATACGGACTGTATTTTAGTTTTCCAAAATACTCTTTACCATACACATTTTTACTACCACCAAATATACCATTCTATTAGAATTCCATTCTTATTCCTTTACCGCTTTTATCAACACCATTTGGCAAACACTAAACACAAAATCCTTAACCATTTTTAAACATGGACATCAATCCATCAAGTCCTAATCAAGTAAGAAATAAATAACATAGAGCTCTAGGGCTGACGTCAGACGATAGTTTGATGGATGATGAAAACCATTTGGAGGACATTGATTCTGATGGGGCCCACAACGATGAAGAAAATGGTGAAGATGATGATGATGATGATGATGATGATAATTTTGACGTTGAAGTTGTAGAAGTGTTAGAAAATGGAGAGGACAGGGAAATGGGTGATGAGATATGTGAAGATGATCTAGCAATAGGGCCACTTCCTGGAATGAGGTTTAAAGGTACTGAATATATGTTTGAATTTTACAAAGCGCATGCAAGATTATTAGGGTTTTGTATTGTCAAAAGAACGTGCAACAAAAAAGGGGTGATAGGGTAAGGTATATGCAATTTGGTTGTGATAGGTCTAGGAAACCAAAACATAAGAAATCTGGCAAAAGAATAAATTGTATGGCTAGAATCAATGGAATTTTGGAAAAAGATGGATCATGTCGTATTTCTAAAGTTATTAGAACTCATAATCATAAATTGGAACCATCACTATCACGGTTTATGGACGGTCACAAGAAGGTTAGTAGTTCTCTCAAGAGATGGTTTAAAGCCAATGATCTAGCTGGCGTAAGACCATCCAAGAACATAAGAGTAGCGAAGTGCTTGCTGGTGGGCCGGAGAATTTGGGTTGCACACCTAAGGACTGTAGAAATTATATTATGAATAGTAGGAAGTTTGAATTGCAAGAAGGGGATGCACAAGCATTACTAAGGTTCTTTACTGATATGCAACAAAAAGATAGGGAGTTTTTCTACTCAATTGATGTTGATAATATAGGTAGGATTCGTAACGTCGTATGGGTGCATTCTCACTCAAAGGTGGCATATGATATATTCCATGACGTTATATGCTTAGATACAACATACCTAGTGAATCGGTATAATATGCCATTCGCTTCGTTTGTTGGTGTCAATCAGCATAGAAATCCATACTTTTGGGTTGTGCTCTCCTGTCTAATGAGGATATTGGAAGTTACTTGTTGGTGATCTCTACATGGCTTAGGGCCATGGGTGATGTTTGTCCAAATGCTATTTTGACTGACCAGTGTGAAAGTATTAAGGCAGCTTTACATGAATTGATGCCTAGTACGGTACATAGATATTGTGTATGTCATATATTCTCTAAGTTGCCTGTGAGGTTAAGCGGGGTTAGTGATTCAAAAAGAGCAAAGTCAGAATTTAAGGCCATGGTGCTTCAAAGCATTACTACAGTTGAGTTTGAGAATAGATGGGATGAATACATTGAAAAATACAACTTGAATGGAAGAGAGTGGTTTCTTAAGCTTTATTTAGAAAGGGAAAAATGGGTTCCTGCATACCTAGATGATCATTTTTGGGCAGGGATGTTGTCTACTCAAAGAAGTGAAGGAATGCATGCTTTCTTTGATGGATTTATCACCCGTCAAAGCACTCTTAAGCAATTTGTTCATCAATATGAGTTGGCCATAAGAGATAAGTATGAGAAAGAGATGGAAGCAGAATATAGGTCAAATTGTTTTGAATTGAAATGTTTGTCTGATTTCCCGTGGGAGGCACAACTTCAAGCTTGCTATACTCGCGAAATATTTGAATTGTTCCAAAAGCAAATTCAGAAGCACATGCATTGTGAAATCAGCCCCCTTGAGGATGATGAATCAGAACCTGGCGTGGAGAAATACAGTATAACTGATTATTCAAAGAGAAGTGTTACCCATAGAGAACCATTTTTCTTCACTGTTAGGTATACGGCTGTTGGTGAATATCTTAGTTGCTCCTGCAAATGGTTTGAAAGTAGAGGATATCTATGCTGCCATATACTCAAGGTTTTGTCTCACAAAAGAATTGAAACTATTGACCAAAGGTATATTTTGGATAGGTGGAGAAAAGATGTTATTCGTCCACACTTGAAGCGATTCTTTTTAGGAGGTTATCCCAATATGACTTCCGAGTACATGATGTACAAGGATCTGCTAAAGCATTTTGAGCGGAATTGTGATATGGCATTGGATAGTGAGGTGAAGAGGAAATATATCAAATATATGATGATCAAAATTGAGCATGATCTTTCAAATTGGAATGATGAAATTATCGAGCAATTGGTCCCATTGGAAGAGTTGAATGAGGTTGATGTTTACGTTGACCCTGTAAGTGTGGGTGAGGGTGATGCAACTATTTTACATAACCCTCGATACACTCGTTCACGAGGACGTCCACGGTTGAGCCGGTATAGCAGACGACTTGAAACATATTTTAGAAGTTCACAAAGTGGTGGTAGAGGAGGTGGGAGTAGCAGAGGTGGTGGTAGGGGTAGTAGAGTTGGTGGTAGAGGTAGTAGAGGTGGAGGTAGAGGTGGTGGTAGGACTGGTGGTAGGGCAGGTGGTAGAGGCAGTCAAGGCAGTCAAGGCATTAACGGGCAAGATGAAGGAAATGAGGTAAGATTTACTTGTATATTCACTATAGTTCATTGAATATTTGTTTTAACTATGGCATATTTTACACTAATTAATTTTTTTTTTAATGTTGCAGCAAGGTGGTGCTCCAACATCACCACTTGGTAGCTTGCCCGATCTAAACGATGACATTGAAGACTTGACGATTTAATTAGATATGATATAAGTTTGAGCCTTTTTTTAGTTGGTTTTGACATAGAATCCTTCTTAATTTATTTACATTCTTTTTGTAATGAACTTAATGAAAATCGACTTATGTAAGTTTCATTCATAGAAAATAAATTTCTTCATGATAATGATATTTTTTCAACTATTGTTACCAGTGATTTTATGTGCAACTTAAATAGTATGAATTGATGTATCCAATGTTAGGGTTACTTAACTTAAATCCTAGTTCAAAGCTTGTATGCAAAAAGAAATGTTAGGGTTACTTAAAGACTACTTCTTCAAAGCTTGTATGCAAAAAAATAGACCTAAATTGTGTCTAACTAGACTCGAACCATATACCCCAACCTCCAAATTTGTGACTTATGACCATTTTGCTGGAATAGCATCATCTGCTATTCCACACACTTTATCATATTTTATAACAAACTATACAACTAACCAATGCTTGTATGCAAAAAAAATAGACCTAAATTGTGCCTAACTAGACTCGAACCCTATACCTCCACCTCCTAATATGTGACTTATGACCATTTTGTCCACACACTTTATTATATTTTATAACAACCAATACAACTAACCAAAACCCTAACCATCACCTCCTTCACCTTTCCTTATTTAAAGAGACACAAAGGTTCTACTTCCTTTGTAAGAAATCTGAATATTTTCATACTAACTTTTAACCCACAAAAAATGGAGGCTGATGCAACCAATCTTAAGTACTTTGGACCCGAAACCTTTATAAATACTGTTGGTAAGAAGACCTTTCTTGCGAACTTAACCAAATCATATGTAACTACGGATGATTTTGTAAGTTTTTTTGCTTATCTTTTTAAATTTTTTTAAAATATCCATAGCTTCTAATATTTTATTTTTTAATTTTTTCATGTTAATAAGTTTTCCCAAAATATGTACTCCATTTTTTGCCTAATGAATCAGTTCCTGCTCGTGTGCTATGTGGTAATGATGAATATGATATGCGCTTGGTTATAAATAAAGGGAAGAAAAGGCTAGGAAATGGTTGGTTAGAATTCATGAAGGCCAACAATTTGAGGGTTGGTAAGGCACTTCATTTTAGTATTGTGGAAGGTTTAGATGATGGTAAATTTGTTTGTCGAGTTCACATTATGGGACAGCCTCATGATCTTGCTGCTGATTTTGACAATGAATTATCAAGTGCATCAAGTTCTAGTTTTTGGTTGAATGTTAAATGTTAGGATTACTTGGTCTATGGTTTTTGGTGACATGTATTATCAAGACTTTTGTTGTTGTTTATGTTAAGTTCTTATCTTGACAATGATCAATTTGTGTATTTTTTCTAGGGTTTGTTTGGTTGAACTGTTGCTAAGATGTGTAAGCTATGTTTCTTCTTTGTTTTATCAAGTTTTTGTTATGTTAAGACTCTATGTTTATATCCAGATTTGTAGTTGTTAAATTATTACTAATGTTTAGTCTACATTTTTTTGTCATATTTGAAAGACGAATAGTATCAATTGGGATTAAATAACTTGTCAAATAAATTGCAATAAGTCATAAAAGATCACACATAGACAAATATTTTCTATAGCATTTGATTTTGATTTAGGAAGAAACAAGCCTTCATACATTATCCTGCTTACATAGCACCCATTAAACCAAAAAAAAACCTAAAAAAACTTCCCTACACCACTTGAGCTTGGGGCTTCAATAACAAGTTTGGTAGATTGACAATTGCTCTCAATCCTACTTGCAACAGCTTCCATACGAGCCATCATCTCGTCCTCGCTAAGTTTAACTAGATCCACAAGGCGATTAAGATTGGAAATTTCACCACGCAGTTCTTGCACCTGAAAATTAATATTGTTCACTGTCCAGTTTACAGGAAAAACTTGTTGATCTACACGACGACTGAGATTGGCAATTTCAGAACGAAGTTCTAGCATATGAATGATAACATTGTTCAATGCCCAGTTGATATTCATAATATGTTGTGAAGTAACAACAGGAAAAGGATAATTGATGTTCATCCTGCAAAAAAGTAACACTAGGGCTGTCAATAAGGGAATAACAAGAATTATTGCAAAGTTGAAATTGATATCTTTTAACTGACATTGGATGAAGCATATATTCTCCCCCATGTGAGATTATTTACCCGTTCAGTCTTGTAGAGTTGGTATAGATATGACTATACATTGACAGAAAAAAGTGATCTTCAAAGATGTGATATGGGATGATGATTACACTATGGAATGTGTTAGGGTTAAAATAGGAAGAGTATTGGGTAATGGAAAGGCAACAAATCAAGTGATGCATGCATTGCAAGAACCCATGCACGCCAAACCAATTGAATCGGTGGCTTGTATTGGGATTGTAATTGTTGTGTGTCTTTTGATATGTCCAATGTACACACATTCACATAACAATCAATACACATATTTAATTAACAATCAATGCGCAGAAACGTTCTAATCCTAATAGTGTTCTAAATGATCAGTCCAAATCTCTTTCAAATTGCATCATCTTGGATGTATCTTAGTGAAATCAATATGTAGTTATAATAGGACGGTGCTATTACTTGCTTACATCAAATAACAACTATGATTTATGAGGTAATGAATTCACGTAATCCTACTTACACCTTATTGCATCGAATTGGAGACGTTTAAATAAGATTTTTCATCCTTTTTGTAAAAGAATTGGTAGAATTTAAAATTTGAGAAATTGTCATATTTTATGTATAAAATATGCATTTATAATCTGCCTTTATGTACATTATAAAATTTCCATAAAATGAAGTCTCTTCATCTTAGAACAATTTTTTCGAAATTAAGTGGTTCAAAGTTTTTCCTTCATATTTTTTTTTTTTTAAGAAAGTGTGTTTTTTGAATGTCAATGGTGGTAAACAACAACAACATAAATTAATAACAAACATTCTTAGAATATAATACTTCCATATATTAATTCATCAAACCAGTTTAAGATTAACAACCATCCAAAACATAATAAAACTTCATCAAAAACAACAATCCCCTACTAATACATAACCCACACAACTATCCAAGTACGTACCATGAGTTATGGGGGATTTAGGAATTAAAACATACAACTAAACTAGAAACTGGATGATGTTGGAGCAGAAACATAATCGTAGGGATGAAGGCCGGCACCACTAACAACAGCCTCTGATAACTTCTTAATCCTGTCAAGCATTTTCATAATTTTGGTCTGGTTACTCTCAAGAACCTTCACAAGGGCTTCAATGTCCTCAAGTTTGCACTGCATGTCGATAACACGCTCACGAACACACTTATCCATACATAATATATGGTCATACTTGCTAGTTGGTTTCCACTCGTTGCTTTTTTCATTCCACCCGTTGCTTTTTTCACCTTCCATGACTGCAAAAGAAAAATCAGAGTTAATTTACACTAACATCATCCAAAAATTAAAAGAAAAATACTTATAAAATCTAAGAAATTTAAAAAAGAAATGTATCAAACCGTACTTCTCTTGGCAAATGGATTTCTTCTCAAGAAATGAAGGGACGCGTAAGAGATGGTTTTAGTTGTAATGCCTTTGAAGCACTGATTAGCTTCTTAAATAGAGGTTGTCACACCCGTTAAAGAGGGTGTGCGTTGTTTAAAATAGATACTCAACAGGTGCGTTGTTTAATTTTTGCACACTTAATGACGTAAAATTGTAAACATAAATATTAATAAAACTGTTTGTTTAAATAATGACCCCTAATTGCATAGTTTGGATTGACATTTCAGTGTAATATGACACCTACTCCACTTAATTAAAATATTTAAAATATTTTATGACATTAGTAATTAGACATGAACAATGTTATTAGCTATGATTACTCACTTTAATTGTCACAATATTACAAATTTATGTGATCGCATTTATACAATAGCATGATGAACACTACGACATGTTACCAGTGTTAATTAAATCACCACAAGGACCAATGTGGGAGGTGTTAAGGGTGTCTTTAGCTATGATCAATCACTAAATTGCATCATGAAGTCACAAGGATGGAAATTATGTGTTCGCTTGTATACAATAACATAATTAACACTACGACATTATGCCGGCGACCTTAACTCACCACATAGACCAATATTGGAAGTGCAAGGGTTTCAATAACTATGATCAATCACTACAATTACCTCATGAAGGGAAAAAGATGGAAATAATAAGTGATCACTTGTACATAATAGCATCACGTACAATACGACATATTGCCGGTGATTACTAATACATTGACCAATGATTGATGACTAGCATCAATTGCAATATGTAGGAACAAGAAATGTGTTATAATTGATAATATAAGTATGAATATTACGATATTACATTAGTAAATCTTAGAGTGTAAGGTTTACGGATTAGGGTTCACGGTTATGGTCTAGGGTTAGGGTTAGGGTTTCTATAAGCAAATTTTTTTAAAAAAATATATATTAAAATTAAATGAGCCAATACAAACTCGAACCCTAGACCACCACATAAGGTAAGTACAGTAAACACCACTAAGCTGGATTAGCATGTTCTGCCATACAACTAAATTTTAATTGCTTTGTTTAATTAATGTTGTGGTTGGTCTCAATAGGCATGCAATTAAATTAAGGCGCACTAAACGACATAAAATTACAACTATAGACATTAATGACACTTCTTCTTTCAATAATGACCCTAATTGCATATTTTGGACTGAAATTATTGTGTCATTTAATTAATGACTCTTTAGAAATTTAATAAAATAATTCGAATATTTTAATTTTATATTAATTAATCATGAAAAATTATTATATGTGGGATATGTGATGGTGTCATTAGCTATGATCACACACTTCAATTGCATAATATAGTCACAATAACACAATTAAAATCGATCATATGTACACAATTGCATCATGAATACTACGACATGTTCCCGGTGTCGTTAACTCACCTCAAGGACCAATAGGGGAGGTGTAAGAGTGTCATAACATATGATCACTCACTTCAATTGCATCATGAAGGCACAAGAACACAATTACAATTGATGACATGTATACAATAGCATCATAAACACTACGACATGTTCCCGGTGTCGTTAACTCACCTCAAGGACCAATGTGGGAGATGTAATAGTGTCATAACATATGTTCACTCACTTCAATTGCATCATGAAGGCACAAGAACACAATTACAATTGATGACATGTATACAATAGCATCATAAACACTACGACATGTTCCCTGTGTCGTTAACTCACCTTAAGGACCAATGTGGGAGATGTAATAGTGTCATAACATATGTTCACTCACTTCAATTGCATCATGAAGGCACAAGAACACAATTACAACTGATGACATGTATACAATAGCATCATAAACACTACAACATGTTACCGGTGAGATTAAATCACATCATGGATCAATGTGGGATATCTAAGGTTGTCATCACCTATGATCACTCACTACAATTGCATCATGTAGGCAAAATAACACACTTATATGTGATTATTTGTAGAGATTTATACCGATAACCTTAAGGAGTCGTTTGGTTGGTGGGACTACATATCAAGAAAATTCTCATAAATAACCCAACCACCTCCTTGGTATAAGTTATAACAATATTTTAACAATAAAATCTATAATAAAATTAATTAAAATTACTAAACAAACGTGGGATAACAATTCTCCTTATCAAACCAACCAAACGACCCCTAAAGGGTTTAGGGTTTAGGGTTAGGGTCTAGGATTTAGGGTTTAGGGTTTAAAAAAGGACACAAAATAAAAATTGAGCCTAACCAAACTCGAACCCTAGACCCCCACCTCATTCAATTCGCTCACAACCACTTTGGTTAAATATAATCATCTGCCATACGACTAACTTGTTATTTATTAATTATATTGCTGTAGCTTTTATTTTGGGGGAATTCATGGAGGGAAAAATGTAGGCACAGATTTTCAAAACTAAAATGTGGAATAAAATTTGTGGAGGGAAAATCAAATAAGAGGAGGGAATTATTGGAAGTTTAGTGATATTTGGACTCTTTAAATACTTGCACCATGCATTGTCACAAACACAATTAAATAGTTAACACAAATCTAAACTAAATGGAATGCGGATGGATTGAAGAGGATTTCATAACATGGTTCAAGATGGAGATGCCCTATTCATACGTTACTCATGACGCATTGGTACCTTTTTTTTTCAGCCTTACACTTTTTTAATTCTAATATAGGAATTTACCTACGACAATAATATTACTCTTTCTTATGTTTCCGCAGTGCCTTCCAAAGAAAATCTATCACTATCTTCCTCCTACTATGGTTGAAACAACTATCCAATGTAAGGAGAAGAAATGAACTACAACACTGAAGCAGTGGTGTTCGGGAAGACTCGTGAAGGGACGGAAAAAATTTGTCAAGGACAATTTCATTAAAAAAGGACATGTTCTTATCTTTGAACTTGTTCAAGCTACACCAACGATTGTTATGTTCAATGTTGAAGTGAGAGTTTGAGAAATTCTTCAATGTTGAACTTGTATTACAATTGTTTCAGTTTATCAATGGAACTAGTCATTATGTTTTGATTTTTAATACGTGACTATTTAATTTCATTGACAACTTATAGTAAATGTTGCTACACATAACAAATGTTATTTGCAAACTCAATCAATCATAGGTTACTACACTTAACGATTCTTTTGAACATGATAGACAAGTGCAACCTCAAACAATTTTCTACTTCAATTTATTGTAGCTAGGCTTGGCCAACAGGGAAGTGCAATGGCTGAAAGAGTGGAAAGGCTGCATAGACAAGTGAAATAACTACATAGAAAGCTTAAACAATTATGAGACCACATAGGGATTAATATACTATTTAATACGGCTAAACAAAATAAACCCCTATAAATAGTTTCCAAACTCAAATTACGAATCCACTTCTAATCCTAATCAACTACCTTTTATAATCATTACAATGGATAGGACTCCAAAGAAGAACGTTGTTGCACAACCACTGCAAGGATAACCAGTTAGCCATAACATTTTGTATCAGGAGCTTAAGAATACACATAGGAAGCTAGAGAGTGAGGTTAATGAATTGCTAGGGAGGTTGGTTAAGGAGAGTCACATTGTTTACATCCAAAGTCTTTTATTGGAAGGCCCGGTCCCCTTAACCACTCTTTATACCATGCTTGATGACCTACCCATCCCAAGCACCGAAAGTGAGCCAAAGGAAAATTCTGTTATTATTATCTCTAGCGACACTGAATCTATTAACAAGTCTTCTAAGTCTGTGCCTGATACCCCAAAAATTGAGTAGTCCGTTATGAACTTGTCTATTTTGCATGCCATGCATATAGCATGGTATGATAGTGTATGTGTTTTTGTTGCTTTTGGTTATGGTATTCTAGTTTGGTTCTTCTATTGAAATGGTCGTGGTCTTTTGTAATTATGTAATGGAATATCATTCCATGAACTATCTATTAATGAATCTATTGTTTTGATAAAATTATTCTCCAATTCGTCTTTGCTTTTTACACGATTGATTTCTAATGACTCCGTTCTTATAAATGTGAATAAGTATTTGACTTTTAATTATTGATTCAAACAGATTTTATGTAAAAACAAATTCAAAACTAGCACCATATTGGTCAATGTCTTAGATCATGGGTTAGATGATTAAAATGAGGGTGTGGCCACTCATTACTATTACAAGCTTTACTTGCATTATCACATTTCTTTTCTTTAAGTGTATGGTATAATCCAACTTCAAGCCTGAATGTAATTTTCAAACAACTTGAATATAATTTCATCTAACTTAATGAATCTAAAAACGAATTTTAATGTATGACACATTGGGCAACAGTAAGCTGATGGAAACAACTTTATAATTGATGCTTGACAATACTTCACAAGTAAAATGATATGCCTAATTGATCTAGAATTGAACTTTTCATTAACGACTAAGATTAAAATCAAAGCTTTCATTTCATGATTGGAAAAATATTTTTACAATCAACTTGATATCTTCATCCCTGCAAACATTCCAGCTAAAAAAATTGAAGAAATAGCACTAGATTGATTATCAACCTCATACCCTACTATGCTTTCATCTACAAACGAGCTTGAACGATGATCTGTATGGCCAGAATTATCCTTTTGATACTCATATAAAGCTTTATTGGCTTCATCATAAGTGTTATAAGCCTGGAAGATACTACCCTTGAAACCTACTACCATTGGAGCACCCTCAAGCCAAGAGTTGTACAATCCGGGTCTCTTACCATGAAATACCACATACACCTTGGATTTGGACTTGTTCTTAGATTGATCATTCTTTTGGAAGTCGTTGAAAGCTAAAATGGCATCATCATAACACTTGAAAGATTTGAAGATGCTACCCTTGACTCCAATAACCATAGGGGCACAATCACACCAAGAGTTATATAACCCCGGCCTCTTACCGCGAAATATCACATAGATTTTTGATGATTTATTCACATTCACATTGACCATGGTTCAATTTATCTCCTTACTCTATTGTAGTGAAGATAAGAAGAAAGTAGATATGGAATAGGTTTAGGCGAGGCAGTGGACACTTAAAAGTGTATATATATTGCCCAAAGTAGTAGGGTTAGAAAATAATCAATCAAAAAAAAAAGAGTTAGGGTATATACATGATAATTATTGTACACAATTAAGTAGTAAATACACGAAAAATACACGAAAAATGGAGTATAAAATACTAGTATTATGTATTCGTATGTATTGAGTATGTATTATTATGGTATACCTAACTTCATTAACTATATTATGGGAAATATACAAATGCATGTGTAGATGTGAAGTTGCTTTGAGAATTGTAATGGAGTTAATATTATGAGAGAGAATTAAACAAAATAATCAAAATTAACCTAAAATCTGATGAGGGGTAGAAATGGAACAAATTTTACGTATTTATTAAAAACAGGTGTGAAATTACCGAAATACCCCGATTTGGGACGTTTGGGCCACAAATGGTGTTGTCAATAATATTTATCGTTATTTCAATGGGTTCGAGTCATACACACTCAGCGATGTAAACTTTTACACTTTAGTTCAATTTGACAAGTTATTGTTTGCTACTTACTCTAATTTGCAGATTACCAGATATACTTTGATGATATATAACTTGATAGTATAACGAAGTTCACTTAACTGTTGGCGTTCGTTATGAAAGACTCCTCAGCACAGAGGCGGATTCAGAATTTGAATCTTATATGTTCTATTTCCTCCTGTTCATTTTATAAGACTAGTTTTTGAGTATGTGCGTCGCCCATATTCCATGACTTATTCTATAAGTCAATGAGTATAAATTTTAAGAATCTTATAAATAGTTTTGTATTAAAATAACATTAACTTCAAGAAATAGTGTAAGTTTATGAAATGATGAATGTTTGTTCTATTAAGCTAACTACTTAATCCAGGAAGAATAATTAAAGATGAAATTTTATGAATTGGAGAGACACGGAGTAATTAACTCTAATATGGTGAAATGAGAATTTCATTTTGAGCCTAATTATTTTTTTGAGATATTAGGTTTAGAGAATGTACGTCCAAAACATGACTTAGGGTTACATGTGATTGCTTGTGCAAGTATTAACTACTCAATATCGACGAAACTAATAGTTTTAAATTGTAAACAAAACTAATGATTTGATTAATCAAATAAAAATTAATTTATACTTGTTAAATACCGATATTATCAAAAATTGTACTCCCTCCGTTCCAATTTATGTGGCAGCATTTCCTTAATCGTCTGTTCCAAAAAGAATGGCAGCATTCTAAATTTAGTAACAATTTAACTTCAAAATTACAGTTTTGCCATTACTAAAATGATTTACAACCACACAAATATCTTTGCTTTATTTTACACCACAAGTTTTAAAAATCTTCCTTTATTTCTTAAACTTTGTGCCGAGTCAAACTATGACACATAAAGTGGAACGGAGGGAGTAATAACAAACCGTATCAAATAAATTACCAACAACTTAAGTTACTATAAAGCCTAGTCAAAATTGGACTTAAACATATTCATGCCCAAACACCTAAACAAAGTACCAAGAAAGTTAGTATGTTAATATTAAGAATGAACTATAAGTCAGACTAACAAAATTAGGATTTGAAATAGCAAGAAAATGGTCAAAACATATGGTTTGTATTTAAACTTACATTGATAATTGGATCAACACGAAACGGAAGATGTGAAGTTTAAATACAGTAAAATTTCTAACAAACTTCATCATGATTACCAATTTATAATTACGAGGTCAAATAAGTAGGTCGAGTAATAAGTAGAAAAAAACAGTAATGAACTTTAAATGTCGTGTAAATTTACAACATTTTTCCATCGTATGCAACTCTATCTCTAGCTACTTAAGAGTTCGTTACCTACCCGAAGGCATTCTTAAATTCATAAACTTATTTTTAAAATCAATTTTTCTGTTACCTAATATCTAGGACTTATAAGTCTCCAAGTGCTACTTAACCGAGTAGAGCTTTTTTTTTATCCTAAAACAAAAAAAAAGAAAAAGAAAAATCAAAATCAAAATTATATAAAGTTTTTGGAAAACCATAGTGGCAGAAGCTATCTTTAGGTAAACTCTATAGCAAATAGTCATAGCTTCCTACTTTCATGAGATTTTATTATATTTATGATGTTTGGCATTTTATGCCTATATTTCCTTAATATTTCCTCACGTTTTAGTACCTTATTCGCTTGTTTTATAGCTTGTGACTGTGGTTTTACACTGATTTTATGTCGTGTGTATGTAGGTTGTTATGCAGTGTAATTGGAGCTTTTAAGAGCATGATTGAGCAAGAAAAGATTGGATTTTGATTGAGGATTGGATCGAGCACACGAAGGCACAACACGAAACGAGAAAAGGAGAAACGAAACAGAAAAATAGCCTGGCGCTGCAGGAGGCGCGCCGCGCCGCCCACCGCGCCCAGACTCTTGCGCGTTTTTCCATGCGTCGCGGGCTTGTAGCGGCCAACTTTCGACGTCCTCTGTCCGAGCCCACGCGTTCCGAGGTGCGGGGCGCCCGTTATAGCGCCCCTTGTGCGCGTTTTTATGTCCTATTTCGTCTAGGCTTGGGTCTAACTTATTACTAGGTGTTTGTAAACTCTATAAATACTCTTTTACTTAGTTTTACATGGGAGTTCAGACTTTGGAGCAAGTTTTGGAGGAGAAGGGGGGAGCCCTAGATGTCTTCTACCAAGTTCTTTCTCTTTTTCTCTTATTCTTCTCTTTAATTCTATAGTTTGTTCGTTCTAGGGTTAGAGTAAATACATGAAGGTTGATGTTTGAAAGTTGATTTCTATATATTGATTTACCATTACGGATTGTTTATTCTTTCTTGAGCATAATTGTTTGATTATTGAGGCCTGATAATTGAGCACTATCTATGGTTTTTAGATTGAACTCGAAAGAGGGAATTTAATTACGTAATAAGAAAGAATAGAACTAGTTTGTGAACTCGGGCATCGGGGAACCGATTTGCGAGTAGGATAGACATATACTTGCTTGCCTAGTTTAACTCATCACAGAATTCGTTAATGCGTGCACGTGATTCAACCCATAGACATATAGGGATTGGAGTAGCCTGCATAGACCGTGAAGAATCGAAAGGTTTTCATGGGTACATTTAACCTGTAGTTAGCAATCTAGGAAATCAAGAAGTAGAATCAACTGGAAAACTCAACTGGATTGTTCGTAACTCTGACCCTGGACCGTTTCTCCATTATTGATAACAACCCATAAATTGCTCTATTACTTGACTTCAGTTAATTATTTTAATTATTTCCTTTAGTTAGTAACTTTCAAAACCATCATTGAAAAAGATCCCTGAATAGCTTTTAAGAAATTGGTTGCTAGGATTCAGTCTGAATAGTCCTCGTGGGAACGATACTCTACTTATCACTTTATTACTTGTCGACCACGTATACTTGCGTGTGCGTTGGGAGCAACAAGTTTTTGGCGCCGTTGCCGGGGACTAAATTGACTGTTTTCTTTTTGAACAATTTATTATTTTCTATTCAGGTTTATTTTTTTTTTATTTTCAGTTTATTATTGTATTACTAGTTTACATGGCGTCTTTTAATGAAAGTGGGTCGAATGATGGCTGCTCTAATTTTATTGATTCTTGTCTACTTTGTGGAGGACATCACTTGTGGGAAAATTGTCCAACCCTTTCAACCCTGCGAGACTGGTTATGTTAATTTTCTACCACCTTTGATTGGAATTTTTGTAAATTGTGTGGTGGTCGGTGGAATGATTGTCCTAAGTGTCATGCTTCTTCCCCCAATAATTTTTGTGATGATTCTAATGATGTTTGTGCGCTTGACATGATCGATAAAGTGCAGGTTGTTAGCGAAACTTGGCTAATGGAGCAAGCCAAACTCTTAGAAGCTTATGGGGATTCCAGGAGTGAACTTACAAATATGACGAGGCAATTTATGGAAGAAAGGGTTGTGCTCGGGCAAGAGATCGACGAATTTGGCTTGACTATTCACGACTTGGAGGAGAATTTGAGTGATATGGTTGAGGTGTCTGAAGCTCAATTATCAGTTGTCGTGCTTAGTAGATTTGAGATAGAAGAGCTTAGAAGCCAATTTGAGGAGCAAAAAGTGGAATTCCTACCATTCGACCCAATAGCAGTTGATGATGCCAAGGTTGAGGAAATTACATTAGAGTCAAGTGAAGAAATAGAAAACATCATATTTGAGGACTCTAGTGTTTGTGCAAGCGAGGGTGTCAAAAGTAATGCAACTTTAGAATTGAAGCGCATTGGGCCTCATTCCAATCATTTTTCAACATTGTGTTTGGATGGTGACATGAAAATTGAGCCACCCGAGCCTATGAAGAAACCAAGGGAGGAGGAACAAGGTGCCTATATTTTAGAGTTTGTGATGCCGAGGAGACAAAATGACATCCCTCATTTAAAGGCCAAGAAGTGCAAAATGCGACAATGGTTACTTGGTCCTTTTGTATTTTTGCCACCACCCCAATACCATAGTTGTAAACTTGAGGCAAAGTTGGGGATTCAATTCATTAGTTCAAGGTGGAGGAAAAAGTGATGAAGTTGTCCTCGTCGTGCCGCGACGTTAAATCAAGCGCTTCTTGGGAGGCAACCCAATTTGTTTGCTTTACTTTTATTTATTTTACTATTATTTTTATGGTTGTATATTACTTTGGGTGATTCTTTGGATTGCAGGTTCATGTAATGGCGAGTCTAAGTGTGGGGTGTCCTCACCCTTGCCTAATAGTGATGACCTGATGAGGGAAGTCTGAGTACCTCATACTATATGGAAGCTTGGAGGATGCGAGCACCTAGGACTAGAATCTTCAGGGAAGTTTTCTTTACCTTGCACTTTCTTATTTTTAGCACTGAGGACAGTGCTTGATTTAAGTGTGGGGTGGGGAACTACCCCTTTATTTATTTTTGAGGTTAGTGATGCATGTACCATAGGATTTTTCCTTTGTCACTTGACTTTATTTTGATTTGTTTCTTGCTTTGATATATGAAAAATTGAAAAAAAAATTAGAAAACCAATGAAAAATTCCAAAAAGATTTTCCTTTTAGTCTTTGTTAGTGGTACATGTCATCCACCCCGTGGTTTTTCTTATGGCCTCGGTTCTTTTCCACGGGGAGGCCTTTGAACCGGATAGTTTTATTTTTAGGATTAGGATAGTTAGTTATAGGTGGCCCTAGAGAAGGAAATAGGTGGAATGCTAGGTGCCTTTGAATTGTTTGATACCGGTGGACTTGAATTGATTGCATGTGCTATTTGTGGTGTCCTTGGTTTTAATTTGATGCATGCCTAGAAAAAAAATGGAACAACCCCCTTGAGATGCTTGAGTCCGCTTGCTTGACTTGATTGTGAACCTTTGTGCATTAGTGCTTAAATTTCCACAAGTTGCATTCTAGAAGCTTGGTTGAGAGTTGTTGATGGAACCTTTTTGTGTGGATCATGTGCAATGTGTGTGTGAGGCATATACTTGTTTGCTCCATGTTGCATACTAATGTCTAGAACTTGCCCCGTGTGTGTGCAAAGCGAAATCCTAGGTTCGCTCTAGTTGGGAAATGATACAAGGCCTTCTTTTACTTGCCTACCCTTACATATATACCTTGGAAAAAATTGTTGTTGTGATTTGAATTGACCCTTTTTGTTGGCACCCACACCCCGAGCCTACTCATTTGTTTTAAATTGACTCTTTTGGCCCTTTACTCCTTAAGCACTTTATTGATATTGTGTAGTTAATTGGAGTTGTGGTTGGATGTTGGGAGACTTTTGAGTGGAGCTAATGAAGGGGAAAAGTTGTGAAAATTGTGAAGTAGTGAAAAACATTGGCAAGGTTGGAAGTTGATGAAATTGAAAAAAAGGATTGAAAAAGAAAAGAAAAAAATAGCAAAGTTGAAAAGAAAAAAATTTGTGAAGAAAAGAAAAAAAAAAGAGAGAAAGATATCCCTTCCTTGCTAGTGTGTGCTTAAAAAGAAAATATGCTACTTGTGGAGAAGGTGTATGCGTGAAAGTTGTTGATTGGGTGGCTTTGATGAGACTTGTGCTTGAATTAAATGTGATGTATTAAAGTGCTTAGGGAGGTAGTCACTATTACCATATGTATCCTACCCGCCCCTTAGCCTACATTACGACCTTTCTAAAGTCCTAGTTAATCCCGATTGGAGTGAGCCTACATTAGTGGAGTCCTACACTACGGGCAAGCCTATGGTACATCGTGTGTGACATGTGAGATTTTCATGAGAGTGAGTGAATTCTTTCTATGCTATTGTCCCCATTCTATTCTTGATATTCATTGTTGTGTGTGATATTTGGGGGACACTCTCTTGCTTCATTTTGGTGAGGGCACATGGTTTGCATGAGATAGGTGAAGTCGTGGCTTCTTGGTTGAGTAGATAGGTGTGATTTTGTGGGAGCATGGTTGCAATAAGTTGAGTTTGTGCATTTGAGCTATTTTGGGGTGGTTGTTCTCATATTTTTGGTTTTGTTAAATTGTTGGCATGTTTGTGGATCCATAGTAGTCATGTGTGCATTGGTTCAATGGTCGGTATCAACCATAGTCATAGGCAGACCTGTTTTACCTAGGTTGGGAAGTGAGATGTGATTGCTCGAGGACGAGCAAAGGTTCAAGTGTGGGGTGGTGATGTTTGGCATTTTATGCCTATATTTCCTTAATATTTCCTCACGTTTTAGTACCTTATTCGCTTGTTTTATAGCTTGTGACTGTGGTTTTACACTGATTTTATGTCGTGTGTATGTAGGTTGTTATGCAGTGTAATTGGAGCTTTTAAGAGCATGATTGAGCAAGAAAAGATTGGATTTTGATTGAGGATTGGATCGAGCACACGAAGGCACAACACGAAACGAGAAAAGGAGAAACGAAACAGAAAAATAGCCTGGCGCTGCAGGAGGCGCGCCGCGCCGCCCACCGCGCCCAGGCTCTTGCGCGTTTTTCCATGCGGCGCGGGCTTGTAGCGGCCAACTTTCGACGTCCTCTGTCCGAGCCCACGCGTTCCGAGGCGCGGGGCGCCCGTTATAGCGCCCCTTGTGCGCGTTTTTATGTCCTATTTCGTCTAGGCTTGGGTCTAACTTATTACTAGGTGTTTGTAAACTCTATAAATACTTTTTTACTTAGTTTTACATGGGAGTTCAGACTTTGGAGCAAGTTTTGGAGGAGAAGGGGGGAGCCCTAGATGTCTTCTACCAAGTTCTTTCTCTTTTTCTCTTATTCTTCTCTTTAATTCTATAGTTTGTTCGTTCTAGGGTTAGAGTAAATACATGAAGGTTGATGTTTGAAAGTTGATTTCTATATATTGATTTACCATTACGGATTGTTTATTCTTTCTTGAGCATAATTGTTTGATTATTGAGGCCTGATAATTGAGCACTATCTATGGTTTTTAGATTGAACTCGAAAGAGGGAATTTAATTACGTAATAAGAAAGAATAGAACTAGTTTGTGAACCCGGGCATCGGGGAACCAATTTGCGAGTAGGATAGACATATACTTGCTTGCCTAGTTTAACTCATCACAGAATTCGTTAATGCGTGCACGTGATTCAACCCATAGACATATAGGGATTGGAGTAGCCTGCATAGACCGTGAAGAATCGAAAGGTTTTCATGGGTACATTTAACCTGTAGTTAGCAATCTAGGAAATCAAGAAGTAGAATCAACTGGAAAACTCAACTGGATTGTTCGTAACTCTGACCCTGGACCGTTTCTCCATTATTGATAACAACCCATAAATTGCTCTATTACTTGACTTCAGTTAATTATTTTAATTATTTCCTTTAGTTAGTAACTTTCACAACCATCATTGAAAAAGATCCCTGAATAGCTTTTAAGAAATTGGTTGCTAGGATTCAGTCTGAATAGTCCTCGTGGGAACGATACTCTACTTATCACTTTATTACTTGTCGACCACGTATACTTGCGTGTGCGTTGGGAGCAACAAGTTTTTGGCGCCGTTGCCGGGGACTAAATTGACTGTTTTCTTTTTGAACAATTTATTATTTTCTATTCAGGTTTATTTTTTTTTTATTTTTAGTTTATTATTGTATTACTAGTTTACATGGCATCTTTTAATGAAAGTGGGTCGAATGATGGCTGCTCTAATTTTATTGATTCTTGTCTACTTTGTGGAGGACATCACTTATGGGAAAATTGTCCAACCCTTTCAACCCTGCGAGACTGGTTATGTGAATTTTCTACCACCTTTGATTGGAATTTTTGTAAATTGTGTGGTGGTCGGTGGAATGATTGTCCTAAGTGTCATGCTTCTTCCCCCAATAATTTTTGTGATGATTCTAATGATGTTTGTGAGCTTGACATGATCGATAAAGTGCAGGTTGTTAGCGAAACTTGGCTAATGGAGCAAGCCAAACTCTTAGAAGCTTATGGGGATTCCAGGAGTGAACTTACAAATATGACGAGGCAATTTATGGAAGAAAGGGTTGTGCTCGGGCAAGAGATCGACGAATTTGGCTTGACTATTCACGACTTGGAGGAGAATTTGAGTGATATGGTTGAGGTGTCTGAAGCTCAATTATCAGTTGTCGTGCTTAGTAGATTAGAGATAGAAGAGCTTAGAAGCCAATTTGAGGAGCAAAAAGTAGAATTCCTACCATTCGACCCAATAGCAGTTGATGATGCCAAGGTTGAGGAAATTACATTAGAGTCAAGTGAAGAAATAGAAAACATCATATTTGAGGACTCTAGTGTTTGTGCAAGCGAGGGTGTCAAAAGTAATGCAACTTTAGAATTGAAGCGCATTGGGCCTCATTCCAATCATTTTTCAACATTGTGTTTGGATGGTGACATGAAAATTGAGCCACCCGAGCCTATAAAGAAACCAAGGGAGGAGGAACAAGGTGCCTATATTTTAGAGTTTGTGATGCCGAGGATACAAAATGACATCCCTCATTTAAAGGCCAAGAAGTGCAAAATGCGACAATGGTTACTTGGTCCTTTTGTATTTTTGCCACCACCCCAATACCATAGTTGTAAACTTGAGGCAAAGTTGGGGATTCAATTCATTAGTTCAAGGTGGAGGAAAAAGTGATGAAGTTGTCCTCGTCGTGCCGCGACGTTAAATCAAGCGCTTCTTGGGAGGCAACCCAATTTGTTTGCTTTACTTTTATTTATTTTACTATTATTTTTATGGTTGTATATTACTTTGGGTGATTCTTTGGATTGCAGGTTCATGTAATGGCGAGTCTAAGTGTGGGGTGTCCTCACCCTTGCCTAATAGTGATGACCTGATGAGGGAAGTCTGAGTACCTCATACTATATGGAAGCTTGGAGGATGCGAGCACCTAGGACTAGAATCTTCAGGGAAGTTTTCTTTACCTTGCACTTTCTTATTTTTAGCACTGAGGACAGTGCTTGATTTAAGTGTGGGGTGGGGAACTACCCCTTTATTTATTTTTGAGGTTAGTGATGCATGTACCATAGGATTTTTCCTTTGTCACTTGACTTTATTTTGATTTGTTTCTTGCTTTGATATATGAAAAATTGAAAAAAAAATTAGAAAACCAATGAAAAATTCCAAAAAGATTTTCCTTTTAGTCTTTGTTAGTGGTACATGTCATCCACCCCGTGGTTTTTCTTATGGCCTCGGTTCTTTTCCACGGGGAGGCCTTTGAACCGGATAGTTTTATTTTTAGGATTAGGATAGTTAGTTATAGGTGGCCCTAGAGAAGGAAATAGGTGGAATGCTAGGTGCCTTTGAATTGTTTGATACCGGTGGACTTGAATTGATTGCATGTGCTATTTGTGGTGTCCTTGGTTTTAATTTGATGCATGCCTAGAAAAAAAATGGAACAACCCCCTTGAGATGCTTGAGTCCGCTTGCTTGACTTGATTGTGAACCTTTGTGCATTAGTGCTTAAATTTCCACAAGTTGCATTCTAGAAGCTTGGTTGAGAGTTGTTGATGGAACCTTTTTGTGTGGATCATGTGCAATGTGTGTGTGAGGCATATACTTGTTTGCTCCATGTTGCATACTAATGTCTAGAACTTGCCCCGTGTGTGTGCAAAGCGAAATCCTAGGTTCGCTCTAGTTGGGAAATGATACAAGGCCTTCTTTTACTTGCCTACCCTTACATATATACCTTGGAAAAAATTGTTGTTGTGATTTGAATTGACCCTTTTTGTTGGCACCCACACCCCGAGCCTACTCATTTGTTTTAAATTGACTCTTTTGGCCCTTTACTCCTTAAGCACTTTATTGATATTGTGTAGTTAATTGGAGTTGTGGTTGGATGTTGGGAGACTTTTGAGTGGAGCTAATGAAGGGGAAAAGTTGTGAAAATTGTGAAGTAGTGAAAAATATTGGCAAGGTTGGAAGTTGATGAAATTGAAAAAAAGGATTGAAAAAGAAAAGAAAAAAATAGCAAAGTTGAAAAGAAAAAAATTTGTGAAGAAAAGAAAAAAAAAGAGAGAAAGATATCCCTTCCTTGCTAGTGTGTGCTTAAAAAGAAAATATGCTACTTGTGGGGAAGGTGTATGCGTGAAAGTTGTTGATTGGGTGGCTTTGATGAGACTTGTGCTTGAATTAAATGTGATGTATTAAAGTGCTTAGGGAGGTAGTCACTATTACCATATGTATCCTACCCGCCCCTTAGCCTACATTACGACCTTTCTAAAGTCCTAGTTAATCCCGATTGGAGTGAGCCTACATTAGTGGAGTCCTACACTACGGGCAAGCCTATGGTACATCGTGTGTGACATGTGAGATTTTCATGAGAGTGAGTGAATTCTTTCTATGCTATTGTCCCCATTCTATTCTTGATATTCATTGTTGTGTGTGATATTTGGGGGACACTCTCTTGCTTCATTTTGGTGAGGGCACATGGTTTGCATGAGATAGGTGAAGTCGTGGCTTCTTGGTTGAGTAGATAGGTGTGATTTTGTGGGAGCATGGTTGCAATAAGTTGAGTTTGTGCATTTGAGCTATTTTGGGGTGGTTGTTCTCATATTTTTGGTTTTGTTAAATTGTTGGCATGTTTGTGGATCCATAGTAGTCATGTGTGCATTGGTTCAATGGTCGGTATCAACCATAGTCATAGGCAGACCTGTTTTACCTAGGTTGGGAAGTGAGATGTGATTGCTCGAGGACGAGCAAAGGTTCAAGTGTGGGGTGGTGATGTTTGGCATTTTATGCCTATATTTCCTTAATATTTCCTCACGTTTTAGTACCTTATTCGCTTGTTTTATAGCTTGTGACTGTGGTTTTACACTGATTTTATGTCGTGTGTATGTAGGTTGTTATGCAGTGTAATTGGAGCTTTTAAGAGCATGATTGAGCAAGAAAAGATTGGATTTTGATTGAGGATTGGATCGAGCACACGAAGGCACAACACGAAACGAGAAAAGGAGAAACGAAACAGAAAAATAGCCTGGCGCTGCAGGAGGCGCGCCGCGCCGCCCACCGCGCCCAGACTCTTGCACGTTTTTCCATGCGGCGCGGGCTTGTAGCGGCCAACTTTCGACGTCCTCTGTCCGAGCCCACGCGTTCCGAGGCGCGGGGCGCCCGTTATAGCGCCCCTTGTGCGCGTTTTTATGTCCTATTTCGTCTAGGCTTGGGTCTAACTTATTACTAGGTGTTTGTAAACTCTATAAATACTCTTTTACTTAGTTTTACATGGGAGTTCAGACTTTGGAGCAAGTTTTGGAGGAGAAGGGGGGAGCCCTAGATGTCTTCTACCAAGTTCTTTCTCTTTTTCTCTTATTCTTCTCTTTAATTCTATAGTTTGTTCGTTCTAGGGTTAGAGTAAATACATGAAGGTTGATGTTTGAAAGTTGATTTCTATATATTGATTTACCATTACGGATTGTTTATTCTTTCTTGAGCATAATTGTTTGATTATTGAGGCCTGATAATTGAGCACTATCTATGGTTTTTAGATTGAACTCGAAAGAGGGAATTTAATTACGTAATAAGAAAGAATAGAACTAGTTTGTGAACCCGGGCATCGGGGAACCAATTTGCGAGTAGGATAGACATATACTTGCTTGCCTAGTTTAACTCATCACAGAATTCGTTAATGCGTGCACGTGATTCAACCCATAGACATATAGGGATTGGAGTAGCCTGCATAGACCGTGAAGAATCGAAAGGTTTTCATGGGTACATTTAACCTGTAGTTAGCAATCTAGGAAATCAAGAAGTAGAATCAACTAGAAAACTCAACTGGATTGTTCGTAACTCTGACCCTGGACCGTTTCTCCATTATTGATAACAACCCATAAATTGCTCTATTACTTGACTTCAGTTAATTATTTTAATTATTTCCTTTAGTTAGTAACTTTCACAACCATCATTGAAAAAGATCCCTGAATAGCTTTTAAGAAATTGGTTGCTAGGATTCAGTCTGAATAGTCCTCGTGGGAACGATACTCTACTTATCACTTTATTACTTGTCGACCACGTATACTTGCGTGTGCGTTGGGAGCAACAATTTACAATCAAATATTCTATTTTTCTCATTCAACAAACTAACGGTAGATAATATTGTCTAAAATCTCACACTCCATACAAAATCTTTAAACCCCACCGCAAAGCAGTCTTAGATTTCATATCATGGGATCTCCTTCAGTACCTATCTAAAATTGCTAAAATTAAAGCTTTTAAATCATGTAGTACGTAGTTTTTTCCCAACCGCCACAGTCGATCCTTTGCCATCAACTTGCTCCAAAGGACTGTAGTCCTAGAAGCAATCCAAATCTTATTATATATTGTAGTCCTCTTATTAAGCTATTAGGAGTCTAATTAGACACCAAATCATCCTTTCTAATGTTATCCAAATAGTTGTGTTCTATTCAAACCGGGTGGTATGTAGCGGCAGTTTTCAATCATAGAATGTGTACTCTTAGTCTGACTTTTAGCGGTAGTCAGCTGTCCTCGTTCTCCTTTTTGAATTGCCCTATTGAACTGTAATCCAGTAGCTCCATAATGATTACACGGTAAGCAAAAATTTTGCGCAACATGAAATCTTATAAGAAAAACCTAGCTGAATCAAACACCTAAATACTAAGCATACTAAATAAACAATAATGATTTTTTTAAGAAAATTAATTATAATAATAATTTTATCCAAACTTAGGAGACGCTTACAAGAGATAAAAAATTCAATCAACATTTCATAAGGCCTTGGTGTCACAAAAATTAAAAACACTAAAGAAATCTAATCACATGCAGAGCATAATATATATGCGATAAAAACATTGTTTGTAAGAGTCCAAGTTTTAATCACCAAGTTATGATCCAAAAAATAAATATTCAACTATAAAACATTAAGTGAATAGATAAACAATTAATTAGTCTAAATATAAGAAATACAAAAAACATTACTTACTTAGTTTCTTCGATAATGACTTAAACAAAGTGTTCTTTCCAAGTTTTACCTTATATCCTTTTGTCGTTGGACCGTGAAATATTAAGGAGAGTTTAAAAAATCAAAAAATTAAGCAACTTGAATCTATCAGTAATGTTTAGAGTCATGTGATCTCATTCACGAGACAATTCGAAAAACTCCTACAATCAACAACATTCAAGTAAATAACAATTCATCAAACACAAAACTGAAAAACACTTTAAATAGAAGCTGTTTCAATACAATGTAGCCAATAAAACAAAAGAAATAAAGAACGCAAGAAGGAAGAAATATCAGCATGAATGTGAAAGAAGGCTTGAATAAGAACAAACAACAAAAATAAAAAAGAAATATATAGGAATAAAACGATATTAAGAAGTTTATAGGACTTGCTATGTCACAGGGACGTTTGATCATTAGATTAAATAGTAGTCAAAATATATGGGTGGGAAAGTAGAAGACCATTTGATCTCAAACTCCAAATTAGACCTGGTCACCAAAAGAAAAGTAGAGACTTAGTTATATTTGGTTAGTTGATAGTTAGGGCAGTGAGAGATTCTGTAAAGGAGGGGACGGAAGCTCCTTAAAAATATAAACCAAAATTTTAAGTTAATAAAATATTAAAATTAGTGAATGAAAATTTTATCTATTGTAGAATTTTTTAAGGCAGAATGGCTAAAGTCCCCCCTGAAGTTGGCTCGAAAAGCCTGTTACGACCTTTAACTTTGTGGGGGTCCTATCACCCCCCTGAACTCATTTGAAGTGGGATAAACGTCCCCTTTTTTGATGACCTGACATAGAGAGTGACATATACTCTCTTAAAGAGAGTGAGGGTACCAAAAAAAGATTAATTTTTTATTAAATGTATTTTTTTAATCTTTTCTCTTTTAATTTTCTCTTTTCCTTGTTGGTTCATTTTCTTTTTTCTTTTTTTCTTTTTCTCTTTCTTCCTTCTTCTTCAATCACCATCTCCACCGCTGCCATGGGCTTCTCCACCGCCACTATGACCTTCTCCTCCCACTAACACCTCACCATAATTAAAAGAAATACCCGTTAAACTCATCAGAAAACCTGCCAAAATCGATTAAAATAATCCGAACACCCAATGCAATAAGATTAACTCTGGTGACAATTCATCTCCGCCAAATCAGATCTTGAATCACATCAAAAAAATGTTATCCATCATTCAACCGGGAAACTCCAGTTTCGTCAAAAAAAATTATCTATGGAGACTACTTATTTCCCCCAATATCAGATCTTCAATCATGTTAAAAAGAATTTCTACCCATTATTTTATCACAAAACACCATTTTTGGCTAGAAAAATTTACTCCGACGATTACTCATCTATTATCCAATCCCTTTCTTTGCTTAGATTCTAATGTGAAAATCTTTTATAGAATTTAATTTTAAACAATAAAGATTAAAACGAAAAAGAAGAAAGAATCAAGAATTTTAAAGAATCGGGAAAGGGGTCTCACGGGAAAGGGTAAAAGGCATAACAGGAAAGGGGAAAGGAGGGGGTGGGGAAAAGAGTTCTTTTTATTTTCTTATTTGGTTTTGTTTCTTTAAGGCTAATATTTAAAAAAGAAAAAGGTTTTCTTACAACAGACACGTGGCAAGCTGTAATTCGTGCGTGGTTATCACATCCTCTGTTAAAACTGAGGTTGACCGAGGAGGTGGCATTCTATACCACTTCAAATGAGTTCATGGGGGTGATGGGACCCCCGCAAAGTTAAAGGTCGTAACAGGCTTTTCGAGCCAACTTCAGGGGGCACTTTAGCCATTCTGCCATTTTTTAATGAAGGGTAAAAAAGTCGGATGACATTTCCCTTCGTGCTTTTATAATAGTATGGATATTTTGACTTATTTTAATTGGTCCATAATATTTGATCTTTTCAAAAATCAAGAATGTCTTTTACAATGTCACCCTTCCTAATTAATGACTTAAAATATAATTTTAGGTAATAATAGCTTGGATAGGGGCTAATATGGTCAATTACATTACTAATTAATATTAAAAATGTGATTTTTTTAATATGCGTGAAAACACCCAAAACATCTTATAACGTGGGCCAGAGGGAATAAACTTTATAATAATGATCTTTACTATTAGTTACTGGGTTCTCGACTTGATTTTTATATATATATTTAGTAATTTTTTTAATATAAATACACTATCTGCACCAAATTTATTGGGTTCCACCGAACTCGTCTACATTCTCGGCATCTGCCCTGCCTCAGCAGCCTCTTAACACTTCATGGTTTGCAAAACTATTGATAAGTACTTGCCTAAAATTCTTGATAGGAATACGACCTTATCATAGGAACCTTGGGCCTACTAGATAAGTGGGCATGGACAATTCTTTAAACATAGGTCACGATCTAACACGATCAAATTTTGACTGCAACAAATAAAAATAACATGTAGTATGATTTTTAAGTTCAATATAATGACAGTTTTTTGAAGAATTATCAGTGCAATTTAAATTGATTATAGCAGGTTATAATTAGGTTATCCTTTATCTAGTTGATATGAAGTCAGTTAACTTAATCTAATAGTACTAATACTGCAAGAATATTATTTTCATTAACAACACACAAAATTTATATAATAGCCTAATTAAATACTCCGTATTAAAAGTTACAGTACTATTATAATATTATTATTGTGATTTGTAGGTTACCGTAAAAGTGAAGAGTATAGTGTTAGCTAGATCTCGCATTCCTGCATGCTGCAGAAGTCAGAAGGAATCTAAATGCTCTGCACATGGAATGACCCATCTACTACTCTACTAGCAACAGGCCGTAATCTAAGACATGCATGGTTAAGAAAGGTGATGAAGAAAGTAATGCACTACTACAACTACAATAAAGTAACTTCAGTAGATAGTCTGGTGAAAAACTTCATAACCTACAATCAGGGGGGACCTACATGGTAGGGGTGGGGTGTACCGGCACCCGCTGGCGTTGGAAAAATTTCTGTGTATATATATGTATGTATGACAGAAAACGTGTATATATATTTAAATGTACACCGAAAAGAACAAAAGCTAATTGGATCCAACGGTAATGTTGATGTTTAAAGTTAGCTCCAGAGCCCGAGATTCGAGTTTGAATCCTAGTTCCTACAATTTTTTTTATACTCTTTTCTTCAATTTTATCTTGTGCCCCCACTGAGTTGAAATTCTGGGTCTGCCTCTGCCTACAATAAGTTGAGAATCCTCATGAATTATTTCTTATGAGCTGGCACGACTAGATGCTTCTAATAATCACTAAAATTTGATTAATGTGTAGGTAGTTCCAAGCTTTGAATCTTATCAATAGTCAATCTTTTGCTTGGTTATAAAAGTTAAAAACATCAAGCTAAGAGTAAGAGAAAACATGGAAAAGTAAAAGATCGAGGACAACTTTCATTGATAAGAAATACGGTGGGATGCAAGAGATATATCGACCTTTAATAAGAAATTTCGAATTCGAGAGTCTAAATGGAAAAATTAAAACATCAAGCTAAGAGTAAGAGAAAACATGGAAAAGTAAAAGATCGAGGACAACTTTCATTGATAAGAAATACGGTGGGATGCAAGAGATATATCGACCTTTAATAAGAAATTTCGAATTCGAGAGTCTAAATGGAAAAATTTCTTATATAATGTATTTTTTTTGGTGGGCCATACATTATAATAATTTAAATTAGTTGAGTCATTGAGTATCAGATACTAAATGGTCAAGAAAAAAGGAAAAAAAAAGACAACTTTAAACACTTTGGTTTGGTTGAGTGGAATGTGACAAGGTTAGGGAACCCTTTTTCCAAGAGTTGAGCATTGCAAGCTTTAAGGACTAGGATACTCTTTCACCTAGAATTATGAGAGATTCTTGTTTCTTTTACCTACTTTGCTAGGAAAACACGAAAAATAATAGGAGTAATTTCTTTTATTTTGTCAGCCCATTTTAATCTTGGCAACACAATCAAAAGGTCAAGATTCATAGTGTTAACCGTATGATTTTCAAATTAAACTTGTATTATTGATGCTATAAGTATTTTAAAGCACGAGGACTTAGGGAAGGAAGAGAAGGGAGTTATATTTAAAAAGATGTTTGCAAATTAGGCTACTTAATAACTAATTATAAATAACTTATTACTTATTAAAGATCTAAATAAGTACTACTTCATTTGTTATAATACATATGGCAAAGTTTGAAAGGGCCGGAGTGTATGACAGAAAGGAAAATTTTTGAAATTTACATAAAAATATCATAACATTTACTGGTTATAATACTTTTCAAATTTGTGATTATTCATTCCATAATATTTGAGTGGTTCAGGCTGGAATCTAATGAGGTTCCAGCGGCATATATCAGGGTGATTAAGGATATGTATGAAGGAGTTAAGACCCGAGCGAGAATAGTGGGAGGAGACTCAGACCACTTTTCGATCGAGATAGGGCTATATCAGGAGTCAGCGCTTAGCCCATTTTTATTTGCTCTGATGATGGATAAATTGACTCGGAGAATTCAAGGAGAGGTGCCATGGTGCATGTTATTTGCAAATGATATAGTGTTGATGGATGAGACACACAGAGGTGTCAATGATAAGCTGGAGGTGTGGAGGCAGACTTTAGAGTCTAAAGGCTTCAGGCTAAGCAAGACGAAAACAGAGTACATAAATGCAAGTTTAGTAACGCTCCTGATGAGTCGGATGTGTAAGTGAGGCTTGATTCTCAAGTCATTCCTAAGAAAAGAAACTTCAGATATCTTGGCTCAATCCTCCAAGATAATGGAGAAATTGATGATAATGTCACACACCGTATAAGAGTAGGTTGGATGAAGTGGAGGCTCGCTACCGGTGTACTGTGTGATAAGAGAGCGCCACTTAGGCTTAAAGGAAAATTCTATAGAGTGGTCATTTGACGAGCTATATTTATGGGGTAGAATGTTGGCCAGTCAAGAACTCGCACATTCAGAAGATGAACGTGGCAGAAATGAGAATGCTTAGGTGGATGTGTAGACACACTAGGATGGATAAGATTAGGAATGAAGACATATGTGACAAGGTGGGTATGGCCCTAGTGGCTGAGAAGATGCGAGAAGCGAGGTTGAGATGGTTCGGGCACGTGAGAAGGGAGAGTGTTGATGCTCCGATAAGGAGGTGCGAGAGGTTGGCATTGCTGGGTCTACGGAGATGTAGATGTAGACTAAAGAAAAACTGCGTCGAGGTGATTAGACATGATATGGACCAGATCCAGATCACCAAGAACATAACCCTAGATAGGAGAGTATAGAGGTCGAGGATTATGGTAGAATATTAAGTAGTAGTCGAGTGTCTTTTCTCTTATTATATGTAGTATTAGGCATATGTAGACGATTTTCATCTTAGTCTTCGATTTTATATTTACTGCTATTATCTGTTTATTTTGGATATGCTTTAGTTTTATCATTCTCTAGCATGATAGTGTTGTCTTGATTTTAAAAACTGTTTTGAAAAAAACAAATCTAGTTGAGGGTCTATCGGAAACAGCCTCTCTACTTTGGTGGGGGTAAAGGCTGCGTACATCTCACCCTCCTGAGACCCCACTTGTGGGATATACTAGATATGTTGTTGTTGTTGTTGTTGTTGTTTTTGTTGTTGTTGTTGTTGTTGTTGTTGTTGTTGTTATAATATTTGAGTGGTTCAAATACTACTGTTTAACAAAAAAAAATAAAAATATGAGGGTGCTATGAAAGAAATATGGCCCATCATTTGTAATTTCTTTGCTTTGAAGAGCTAGTTTTGAAAATTTTTCTTTTATTTGGTTAAGTATGTATATTGGTTCTCGCCAGAACTAATATACATTGGCTAATTATGACTACCCAAAAAGTGCACCAAAGGCCACTTTTGGCAGTGGTCTTTAGTTTGAGGCCACTTTTTTTATTGGTTTTACATGAGACGTTACTTTTTGGAACTTCAGTCCTTTTGGTTTGAACTTCACACAAGTTCAGTCCACAAGGGTTGAAGTTCAACTTCAGCCCACCACAAGGGTTGAAGTTCAACTTCAGTCCACAAGGGTTGAAGTTTACGCATCTATGTCTAAAAGTTCAGCCTTTACGGATTGAAGTTGAAACTTCATAATTTAGACATGAAGTTCAACCCACAAGGTTTGAACTTCAGCTCAAAAAGATTGAAGTTTCAAAAAGTGGCCTATCATGTAAGACCAATACAAAAAGTGGCTTCAAACTAAATACCAGTGGCAAAAGTGGCCTGTGGGCTAAATTTTTACAACTTAATGTCCGATAAACTCTAGCCACATAAAGTCGGCTTTAACTTTTGGCACTTCTTGCAATTTCTTTATCCATTTCAAATATAATTAAATATTTGCACATCATCCATGATAAATCTTTAACTCAGTCTTACTACCACCTCATACTCAGACCTCGTCTTACATAAGAAATGACTTTATGCAAATATTTCTCATGCCAATAGATGTCCTAAAATTTAAAATATTTTGAGGAACGTCACATTCATCTTCCCTATAATTATTAATGTACATTTTGCAATAGCATCAAAAAGAATACTCAGAGAAATGATGCCATTATAGAAATGTTTAATTGTACACGAGCACATATATGACACTCAAATGAGATACAGCTGCAGTCGCGTAATCTTTAGCTTTGCGAGATTATAGGCGGAATTCTTCAATAATATTTTGAGTGCGAAGAGAAAAGTGGAACTTGCTATGTAAAAAAGTTTACGGGCAATTGGGATCCCATAAAATCAAATCTGTACCTTTTTTTTTTCTCTTTTTAACTTTTGACCCATGAATTCCACCGTCTTTGTTTTTTTCTTCTCTTATTTCTTGAGCTCCATCATTGTTATCATTTTGCTTACTCTGGACTTCCCACAAGTTGGGGTTAAGTTGCAGTTGTTTAATCATAACTTCCAAAGATTCCAGAGCTGACTCATATTTCCAAGTTCATCTCCGTCTTTTTGGTTTTGGTACTTAGACTGATGCAAAAATGATAGGGACATGACAAAATAATTGAGAAAACGTTATGATCGTATTGCGAAAAATTAAATTTATTCGATGAGTTAAATCAATACTAAAAAAAGTAAACTTTCAACGAAAATCCCTCGATAATTCATCGAAGTTATACTCGTAGCAGATGTTCAACGGACATTCTATTGTAAGTCCAGATTTCTAATCGGAAAATCTCAAAAATTAGCATATTATTAGCAATGAATAATTACTTCATTACGATTTTTAAGATCTTAAATATCTCTAACCAAGAAAATACTCTATCATATAACAATAGTACTTTTTCTGTCATTTTCAAATGTAATGTAAGAAATTAGCATTTTAATTCATACCGAATATGTTAGATATATGCTTTTACTTTGGTACGCGGAACGTCTCACCGATTCACCATTCTTATAGGAATTAATGGACAAAATGTTTTGTTTAGTAAAGAAGTAAAAGTTAAAGGTGAAGTTAATATTGTTTATCCTCTAAAAATACTTGATTTCCATAATCACTGCTTTCACTCAAAGGATTGCCTTACATCGAGACAGTGCAACGCGAGGGTCTTACTGGTGCAAGCAAATTCAAGGGAATTGCTAAACACAAAACGCAGAAGATAACAACAAGAAAAGTAAAGATAGAAGCAAGACAAATCTTGCTTTGATTCGAAAGAACAGTGAGGAACCTGTCTCAAAGCTCGATCGAAGGGAAATCAAGACGCACCTATACTATGCAACAATCCTCAAGAAAGACCCGCATTTGCAAATTGAATGATCAAGAAGAATTTGTTCAAACGAATAACACCGGTTGACACAAATTCTTTAAAAGCCCACGTCGGGGTTTGGCTCCATCGGAGACTCACAATAGCACTTGCTATGTTTTTCATATACTCAAACTGGATCCTTACAATGAAATTGAAATGGACTATTTATAGACTATGCTAAGGATAAAGTAGTAAATAGTCACAAGTGACCAATAAAAACAAGCCACGCAGGGCTGAGATAAGTTTGTGTTCGGCAGCCTTGACTTCGGTGCGTGGTTGCTTGCTCGAACTCATTGTCCTCGGACGCACACTTGTCTTCGAGCTCAATGTCCTCGGTCACTTTGTCTTCGGGCTCAAATCTGAAGATAATACCTTCGGTTCTTGAGCCCGGCCACTCAGCTTCGGGGCAATGGTTTTCCTTCGGCCAGGCTAAGTGAATGTGCACATCGTGCAGCAGCTTGGCTTGACTTCGTGTCATCAGTCTCCTCGGTGGATCGAACACTTGATCAGCACGTGTTCGGGCTGCATCATCCTCCCCTTCTTGAGAAGATTTCATCCTCGAAATCGAGCCTTCTTCATCCTCTGAAGTTTGACCTACAACACAAGGAGCTAAGTCAGCAACATTAAAGGTGTTGGACACGTTATACTCACCAGGGAGGTCGATCACGTAAGCATTGTTGTTGATCTTGGTCAACACTTGAAATGGACCATCCCCTCAAGGAACCAACTTCCCTTTTCTTAGGTTCGGAAAACGCTCCTTTCGGAAGTGAACCCAAACCCAATCTCCCTTCTTTAGTTCCAGCTTTTTACGCCCTTGTTTTTCTTTAAGGCAACCTTTGCATAGGCTTCCTCGAGGTTCTTCTTCACCTTTGCATGCAATTCGATCAAAGCAGCTACTCGTCGAGTACCTTCAAAATCAAAAACAGACTCTCGAGGCAATGAGGTTAAATCAAGTGGAATCAAAGGATTAAAACCATACACACATTCAAACGGGGTCATATTGATCATTATATGCACCGTTCGATTGTATGCAAACTCCATCATGGGCAAACGATCAGCCCAGCTTCCAACCTTGCCTTTGGTCATTGCTCGAAGCATCGATCCCAAGGTTCGGTTAACTACCTCGGTCTGTCCATCAGTCTGAGGATGGTGAGACGTCGAAAACAGTAGTTTGGTACCGAGGGTACCCCACAAACACTTCCAAAAATGACTCAAGAATTTTGAGTCTCGATCACTCACAATAGTACGAGGTACACCATGCAATTTCAACACATTAGAAACAAATAATGTAGCTACATGTTGTGCATCATCACACTTTTTGCAAGGAATAAAGTGAGCCATTTTTGAAAAACGATCAACCACAACAAAGATGCTATCATGTCGTCCCCCCGACCTCGGTAACCCCAAGACAAATTCCATGGATATATCAACCCAACGATCAGGCACAGGCAACGG
This sequence comes from Petunia x hybrida, assembly GCA_037355625.1. Lineage (NCBI taxonomy): Eukaryota > Viridiplantae > Streptophyta > Magnoliopsida > Solanales > Solanaceae > Petunia > Petunia x hybrida. Next base: position 925,020 of record JBBBVM010000595.1, read on the forward strand.
GGTATATAAACCATGAGGGTTGGACTTCGATTTAGCTCTCTTGCAAACGAGACAAGCGTTGCAAAGCTTTTCCACATCTCGTCGCATTTTGGGCTAATGGAACTGCTCGGTCAAGATACCAAGAGTTTTGTCGACACCGAAGTGCCTCATCAGTCCATCGGAGTGAGCTTCTCGAACTAAGAGCTCTCTCCACGATGACACTGGCACACACACCCTCCCATTCTTGAAGAGGTAGCCATCGTGCCACTGATACTTCTCAACCCTTCGGCCACTCAAGATTGCGTCACGAATGCATTTCAGCTTGGGATCGTCTTCGTACATCGACTTGATGCTTTCAAATCCCATGAGCCTAGAGGCGAGAGTGGTCGCTAAGGCAAATTTCCTTGATAGCGCATCGGCCACAACATTGTCTTTACCCTTTTTGTAATGAATTACATAGGGAAAGCTCTCAATGAATTCAAACCACTTGGCATGTCTTCGGTTCAATTTCTCCTGTCCTCGGAGATGCTTCAAGGACTCATGATCACTTTTGATCACAAACTCTCGAGGCCACAAATAATGCTGCCAATGGGCGAGTGCTCGAACGAGGGCATACAACTCCTTGTCATACGTAGAGTAGTTCAAGGTTGCACCCTTAAGCTTTTCGCTAAAGTAAGCGATTGGCTTCGATTCTTGCATCAGCACTCCTCCGATCCCAACTCTAGATGCATCGCACTCGACTTCGAATGCTTTGCCGAAGTCAGGGAGTTGCAACAACGGGGCAGAGCAAAGCCTTCGTTTCAACTCTTGGAAAGCCCTTTCTTGGGACTCTCCCCACACAAATGGATGATCTTTCTTAACCAGCTCGGTTTAAAGCAGCTGCCACGGTGCTAAAGTCACGAACAAACCTTCGGTAAAAGCTAGCTAAGCCATGGAAGCTACGAACTTGTGATACCGAGGTCGGAGTTGGCCAATCTTTGATGGCTGTGACTTTTGACTCGTCGACTTCGACACCATTAGCACTGACAACGAATCCTAGAAAGACCACACGCTCGACACAAAAGGCACACTTCTTGAAGTTAGCATATAACTTCTCTTCTCGAAGCTTATCAAGCACAAGCCTTAGGTGTTCGACATTTTCATCCATGGTTCGGCTATAAACAAGTATGTCATCGAAATAAACGACAACGAACTTGTTTATGAATGGTTTGAGCACGTGGTTCATCAATTGCATGAATGTGCTCGGGGCATTGGATAAGCCAAATGGCATTACCAACCATTCATAGAGACCGAATTTGGTCTTGAATGCGGTTTTCCACTTGTCTCCGGGTTTCATTCGGATTTGATGGTAACCGGACCTGAGGTCAATCTTTGTAAAGCATGAAGATCCACTTAATTCATCTAGCATGTCATCTAGTCGAGGAATAGGATGACGATACTTCACGGTTATTTTGTTGACTGCTCAACAGTCAATGCACATTCGCCATGTTCCATCCTTCTTCTGGACAAGGATAACAGGAACGGCGCAAGGACTCAAGCTCTCTCGAATGAGGCCCTCGTTCAGAACCTCATCAACCTGCTGTTGGAGCTCTTTGCTGTCTTCGGGATTACACCGGTATGCAGGTTTGCTCGAGATTTGAGACCCCGGTACGAAGTCAATTTGGTGCTCGATTCCTCTAAACGGAGGTAATCCACCTGGCATTTCCTCGGGAAACATGTCTCCGAAGTCCTTCAAAACACTTTGTACAGTACTAGGCAAAGGTTATTGTTAGAAAAATCATCATTAGAGTTTAGAAAAATACCCTTGTGCACGAGGCAAATCATCATCTGACCATTGTCGTTGCCTCGAAGAAACTCACCCGGTTGCATGATTGCACAGATTCCTTTTACTTCGGGCAGGGAGTTTGTCTCTTCGGCCCCCAATTTTGCTCCCATCGGAAGCTTAGCTTTGGCCGCTTCTTTCAATTCTTTCATCCGTTTATAGTCCTCGGTGACTTGCTTTGGAGACAAGGGTTTGAGTATGAAACTCTTCCCTTCGTGCTTGACAGTGTAAGTGTTGCATCTTCCATTGTGAACAACTGACCGGTCATACTGCCACGGTCTTCCCAATAGCAAATGACAAGCTTGCATTGGCACCACATCGAATATCATTTTATCTTGATACTCGCCGATTCTAAACTTGATCCACACTTGTTTGACAACCCTCAATTCTCCACACTCATTCAGCCATTGTAATTTGTAAGGGTGGGGATGCTTCATCGTAGATAGTCCCATTTGTAAAACCAAGGTTTGGCTCACCACATTTGCACAACTACCAAAGTCAATGATCATCGAACACACCTTTCCCCTCACTCGACATCGGGCATGGAAGAGATTTTCTCTTTGGTTGTCCTCTTCTTCAAGAGTCATGCAGCTCAAATTCCTTCGAACCACAAGAAACATTTCTGGATGATCAGCTTCGGCAGCTTCATGATCATCATGCCCTTCAGCTCGGTCGGCCTCCTTGATAAATTCCTCCTCGGTGTCACTCCCTTGCTCATGGATGGTTCCATCTTCGAGCAGAACCATAACTTTGCGAGTTGGACACTCTTTTGCCATGTGACCATAACCCTTGCATTTATGACACTGAATATGTGAAGCACTAGGAGAGTTTAGTTGAACTTTACCTCCCACTTCTCTTGGTTGGTTACCGGTCATACCCCTTTCGAAGGGTCTCTTCGAATCTCGAACAGTGTTGGCACTTGTTTGGTTTGGACTCTTCCATTCTTTACCTCGGTTCAAGGGAGTAGAAGTAGTGACCCCTCGATACCGGTTTGCCTTATCGTCCTTCACCAATTTTTCAGCTTCGGTGGCAGCATCGAACAAATCTTCCAACGTGTGGTACACGTGTAGCCTCAATTGAGATGACACATCCCTAGCCAAGCCATTTTTGAATCGGATGATGGCTTGCTCTTCGTCTTCAACCAGATCAAGATTCAATCGAACCTTTTCGAACTCATCATGATACTCTTGGACTGACTTGGACCCTTGCTTTAGTTCATAGAGCTTTTGCATTTGAGTTTGCCTGTACTTTGCACTCAAATACTTAGCATCCATTGCTCTCTTCAATTGTGGCCAAGTAGTGACTTCGGGATAGGCATTCCTTCGTCTATGCCTTTTATCAGCTTCCCACCACGTAGATGCATAAGCTTCGAACGAAGCAATGGCATGGGCAGCTTTTCTCTCATCAGTCATCTCATTGGTTTCAAAGATGCGCTCCATTTTAAGCTTCCATTCAAGATATTCATCTGGATCACTAGTTCCTTTAAAGGGCGGAATAGTGATCTTGACACTGTTCAAGTTTGAGTCTCGAACACCTCGAACCTGTTCGGGATACTCATCATCACGATCATCAGCCTCACGCTCAATATTTCTTTCAACATTCGCGCCTCGGCCTCAACCTCGGAAATTTCCACGACCTCGGTGAGCTGGCCTTCGTTGAGCGAATGGCGGCTCATGCTCATATTCGTCCTCGAAAAATTTCTCTTCATCAACCTCTTCGACAACAGCTCCAAGATCTCTTCGGGCCTTTGGAAGTGGTATCCTTTCTCCTCGGGGAATGCCCATGTTTTGATATCCAGCTTGGGGATTGCCCAAGTTTTGTTGCGCTTGGGGATTGCCCAAGTTTAGTTCTCTTCGAATTGCTTCACTCGTCAACTGATGTTGTCGAACAAGCTCAACATACAGCTCAGGTTTCATCGGAGTGGAGCTACTCGTTCCAGCACCGGACCCATGCATGGCCACGGACGCGCTCCCTTGCTCGAGGTTAGCTACTCGAGCACTCACTCCTCTTACTTCGGCACTGATGCCTTGTATCGCAGCCATGAGATCGGCTAACGACACTTCGGGCTTCTCAATGCCTTTGCCATCGCCTCCATTCCCAGCCATGGTACCTGCACAAATCAAAGACCAAACAAATGTTAAAGGTTAGAAATCACCTCACACACTCCCTCACCTTTGATGGGTGGCACTCGGGTCCACTCAATTTATGGGTTCGGTTTTGGTCACTCAAGAACTTGTAGACAATGGCTTCCTCGGTTGATCAACTTCTCTCAATCCCTTCGAATCTGACAAGTTGCAATGTCTTACTTCGGGAAGAGTGAGTTGATTTGACTCGATCGGAACGGACAGCTATTTACTCTTGCGCTTTGGAAGTCAAAGAAATTTCTACGAAGTTGAACTTTGGTCACCCGCGCACGAGTTCCTATTAGCTCAAATGAGTTAGTACGACCTCGAGTAGGAAGATTACTCAAAAGATCCACTAACTTGAATTTCGAACAGAAGAAAGTGAAAACCTAGGAGAATCTACCGTTTGATTCCCTTTGGAATCTTTTTCGAACATACCAACTCTTGTCCGTACAAGAGTGGTCCCTCCTTGGTACGGATAGGGTTTTACCTTATCCAATTTCCCTTTCTCAGCCGACAACTTTTCACCTGGGGTTTTGATGTTCACACTTTACCCCTTTCTTCTTCAATGGAACAGTGAAGTTTAGCTCCGGCGTACGGACAGTTTTAGCTTCGATTCACTGACCACGAAATTTAACAGAATCTGGGTTGCTCTTTCAACTCCGGTTCCAACAACAACGGAGGAAATCAATCAAAGTTCTTGAGCTAAGATTTCAGCTCCTTCGTGTCGTACACTGTTACAACTTGTAACAACTTTCCAGCGTACGGACAATAATTTCAAACACAAAACTTCGAATTTTAAGCTCAAAACAAACCCAAATCACTCAAGAACCACGACTCTTCATCGGTTTCAACCAAACACGACGGGGTTCGAGTTCCAGTCACCAACAAACTTCCAAAACAGTCCAAATTTTCACCAAGAAACCTTAGTCACGAAAATGGTACGTCGGGTACTTGTTGGAATCAAGAATCGATGGTGAACAAGAATCAATGGTTGTTTAATCCAAACAACCAACAATCAAACACAATTTTTGAATTTTTTATTTTTCTACTTTTTTTTTTTTTGTAAAATATCAACAACAGCAACTTAACAAAACCAAGAACACGAAACGGAAAACAAAGACAAAATTGCACGAAAATAAGGATAACTTGAACAGGATTTGGGGTTGTAGAAACAAGCCCAAACCGTGCTCTGATACCAAGATGGTGCAAGCAAATACGAGGGAATTGCTAAACACAAAACGCGGAAGATAACAACAAGAAAAGTAAAGATAGAAGCAAGACAAATCTTGCTTCGATTCGAAAGAACAGTGAGGAACCTGTCTCAAAGCTCGATCGAAGGGAAATCAAGACGCACATATACTATGCAACAATCCTCAAGAAAGACCCGCTTCTTGCAAATTGAATGATCAAGAAGAATTTGTTCAAACGAATAACACCGGTTGACACAAGTTCTTTAAAAGCCCACGTCGGGGTTTGGCTCCATCGGAGACTCACAATAGCACTTGCTATGTTTTTCATATACTCAAAACTGGATCCTTACAATGAAATGGAAATGGACTATTTATAGACTATGCTAAGGATAAAGTAGTAAATAGTCACAAGTGACCAATAAAAACAAGCCACGCAGGGCTGAGCTAAGTTTGTGTTCGGCAGCCTTGACTTCGGTGCGTGGTTGCTTGCTCGAACTCATTGTCCTCGGACGCTCACTTGTCTTCGAGCTCAATGTCCTCGGTCACTTTGTCTTCGAGCTCAAATCTGAAGATAATGCCTTCGGTTCTTGAGCCCGGCCACTCAGCTTCGGGGCAATGGTTTTCCTTCGGCCAGGCTTAGTGAATGTGCACATCGTGCAGCAGTTTGGCTTGACTTCGTGTCATCGGTCTCCTCGGTGGATCGAACACTTGATCAGCACGTGTTCGGGCGGCATCACTTACATTTTGCTATATTATATCTGACGCTAGTGATTGAACAATATTTATTTGTATGATTCATTTAGCAGCTTAATTTGTTTATTAAATATGTGTTCAACAAAAAGGCAGAAAATGGTGGGGGAGGCATAAGAGAGTTCAACTGACTATGTACTTCAATTTCTAAGAGTAGATACGAGGTATTTGTTGACCATTACCTATTTCTTGGCTGCTTGACTGTACAAAGCTGAAGCCAATTTTATTTAAACTTCTATTTTTGTAAGACAAAAATTAAACTATTATACAACAGATTGATAGTTTTCTAAGTTTTTCGAAAAGAATATGAAGTGTATGATTAATTTAAAATAGTATATTTACGAACATAGGTACTCGGGCGATGGAGTTTTGTGATAATTGTGGCTATTTACAGTTAATTAAAAAACATAAAGTAAAAGGAAAGAAGAGTTTAGACCATCCTGTGACAAATGGTCTATAGTATTAGTACTCTCATAATTTACACCTAACTGATCCAATATTTTGAATATCTGACTAATCCCTTTGATTACATCAATTATTAGTCTTTTTACTTTAACTGATATGCGATTATAAATTATTTACACCTTTAACATATAGAAATTGAACTCTTTTACTACGATTTACCTTATGGAAAGTGTAGGTTGTTACCAGCTGGTCCAAAAGAACTGCTGAGATTCTGATTTCAGTTTGGAATAGTTATTTATGTTCAAATATTCCTTGGATGTAATGAGCCCTTAATTGTTATTTCATTAGTTTATTTTAAAGCGATGTAAATTTTTACTTAGTTCAATTTGACAAGTTATTGCTTGCTACTTACTCTAATATGCAGATCACCAGATATACTTCGATGATAACTTGATAGTATAACGAAGTTCACTTAACTGTTGGCGCTCGTTACGAAAGACCCCTCAGCACACAGAGGTGATGCAGAATTTAAATTTTATGAGTTTTACTCCTCCGATCCATTTTATAAGATATTTTGGCTTATTTTAATTGGTCCACAATATAATATTTAATCTTTTCATAATTCAAGAATGTCTTTTCCAATGTCACCCTTTCTAATTAATGACTTAAACATAATTTTAGGTAATAATAGCTTGGACAGGGGTTAATATGGTCAATTAAATTACTAATTGATATTAAAAATATGATTTCCTTAATATGCAAGAAAACACCCAAAGCATCTTATAAAGTGGACAAGAGAGAATAAACTTTATAATAAGGATCTTTACTATTAGTTACTGGGTTCTCGACTTAATTTTTGTATATATTTAATAATTTTTGTAATAGAAATATACTGCCTGCATCAAACCTACTGGATTCTATCAAATTTGTCCACATTCTCTGCATCGTTTGCAAAACTATTGATAAGTACTTACCTAAACTTCTTGATAGGAATACGACCTTATCATAGGTACCTTGGGCCTACTAGATAAGTGGGCGCGACAATTCTTTAAACATAGGTCACGATCTAATACGATAAAAGTTTGACTGCATTAAAAAAAAATAACATGTCCCAACCCAGCTTGTGCAATATGAACCAAACGGACATTCTTTTTTTTTTCTTTTTTTTTTTTTTTTGCTTATTTGAAAACAAATTCGCATGCTAAAGTAATTTTCCAAATTATTAGCTGATATATTCTCCAAATTTGATTTTGAATGCTGTCAACATCTTAACCACTATTTTATTTGTAACATGATTTTAAGTTATAATGATAAGTTTTCTGAAGAATTATCAGTGCAATTTTAAATTGATTATAACAGGTTATAATTAGGTTATCTTATCTAGTTGATATGAAGTCACTTACCTTAAACTTATACTCCTTCCGTTCCACTTTATGTGTCATAATTTGATTCGACACAAACTTTAAGAAATAAAGAAAGACTTTTGAAATTTGTGGTGTAAAATAAGACAAAGATATTTGTGTGGTAGCAAATCATTTCAGTACTGGTAAAATTGTAATTCTGAAGTTAAATTGTTACCAAGTTTAGAATGTTGTCATTTTTTTTGGAACAGACGAATAAGGAAATGCTCCCCCACATAAATTGGAACGGAGGGAGCACTAATAACTGTAAGAATATCATTTTCATTAACAACAACAACAACATACCCAGTATATCTCACAAGTAGGGTATGGGGAAGGTGAGATGTACGCAGACCTTACCCCACTAAGGTGGAGAGGCTATTTCCGATAGAACCTCGGCTAAGAAAATAAAGATATTTTAGAAAAATACTTAGAAAATCAAAACAACCATATAATGCTAGAAGGAAATATAAAACTAAATATATCCAAAATAAACATATAAGAACACATAGAGGTGGAGACTACGATGTAAACCGTCTATATACATATAATACTGCATCTAATAAGAGAACAAGAACTTGACTACTACTTATCCTTCTACCCTAATCCTCGACCTCCATAGACTCCTATCTAAGTTCATGTCCTCGGTGATCCGGATCTGGACCATGTCATGACGAAACACCACAGCCCAGTTCTTCTTCGATCTCACTACTAGAAAAATGCATTTTTCGGACGAACGATAGGGACGGCTAGCCATCCCTAAACGGTATTTACGGACGGGCTATGCAACGGCATCGTCCGTCCATATATCGCTCGACGCTAGACACATAGCGACGGGCAGTCGTCCGAAACATGCGACGGCTAGCCCTCCCTACGCTGTGAAATCTGAAATATAATTTTTCGTTTAGGGAGGGCTAGCCGTCCCTAAACTCAAAAATTTGAATTTTTTGTTTGGTTTAGGGACGGGCACCCGTGCCTATGTTGACAATTTTTGTTTTAGAAACGGCTAGCCGTCGCTATTTTTGATAAACCTGCACAATAAATTGTCAAAAAAAATAGATACATGCTTGCCAAAAACCAATACAAATTCATATACACAGCTAGTCGAACAGATAATTAAACTAGAATACACAAATATTTTAATAATAAGTCTACTAAATCTTCCATACATTTACTTTAAATCCTAAGGATAAAGGCACATAACACTTATTCCAAATCCAACTCCAAATATAAAGTTTCACAACTAACAATTAAAGACACATACAACATAAAGTCTTAACAAAAGGACATTAATAGTGGTATGGAAGAAATATGTCTAACATTTTTTGTATTGATTTCTTTTTTTCTTCAACATCTTCATCCAAGTCCAACTCCGGCAAATCAACATCTTCATCCAAGTCCGATTCCGGTACCATATCAATTGAATCTTCAATCGTATCTTGAACGATTTCAATTGAGTCTTCGATTGACTCTTGAGCAATATCAATTGAGTCTTTGACGTTGATATCCATGATAGATCTAGACGGAGGGGCTGCCAATTTTGAAAAAAAAAAAAAATTAAACTCGTTTATGTTTAAATTTTACCGAGAAAAAGTGAAAAAAAGACATAAAAAACTTACCAATAAAGAAGATGAGTGGTTTGATTTATGTTTTAGAGGTGTTTGAAGGAAGCAGATGGATTTGGGGATGCTTGAAATCGGGAGAGAGATGTTTGGTAAGGAAGAAGATATATTTTTTTGTGATATTCTCGTGTGTTTTGTAGGTGGATATGGTGGAATTTAACAATATGGTTAGGGACGGCTAGCCCACTCTAAGATAATAGGGAGGGCAGGCCGTCCCTAACTTTTGTATTTTTAAAATTTGACAGATTGTGTTAGGGACGGCTAGCCCACTCTAAGATAATAGGGAGGGCAGGCCGTCCCTAACTTTTGTATTTTTAAAATTTGACAGATTGTGTTAGGGACGGCTAGCCCTCCCTAAGATAATAGGGAGGGCAGGCCGTCTCTAACTTTTGTCTTTTTAAAATTTAATAGATTGTGTTAGGGACGGCTAGCCGTCTCTAAGTTAATAGGGAGGGCTGGCCGTCCCTAACTTTTGAAACTTTTTAAATTGTCAGAAGCTAAGGGACGGCTAGCCCTCTCGACGCGAATACGGACGGCTAGCCGTCTCTACCATTCCGTTCCTAAATCGAGTTTTTCTAGTAGTGTCTACCTCTATCTCTCCATAGACCCAACACTGTCAGCAGGGGCGGATCTACATGCATGCTAGGGGGTGCCACGGCACCCGCTAGCTTTGGTCGAGACTTTATATATATTTGTATATATGTGTATTTTTCTATAGGAATTGGTATAAATAGAACAATTGGCACCCAATGAATAAAAGTCTGCCTGGTGCCAGTGGTTAAGCGCAACAAATTACTCCTCAACAACTCGGGTTCGAGTCCTGCTGTAGCTTTTTTTTCCTTTAACCATTTTTACCTTTTCAACTACGTTGACCATCCACACTTGATACCAGTCCCACCCTATGGGCCTAGGGAATAGGCTCTCTCTTTCTTTTCCATAAAAATTTTGCGTAATGGCCTGTTTGGCGCGCGCTAATTGATTTGTAGCCGTCAAAAATAAATTCGCTAAGAAATAGCCACCTCCGGATAAGTCCCAGTATAAATACTGAGACTTTGAACAAAAGCCCCAGTATTTACACTGGGAAGCTTCATTATTGTTCAAAGCCCCATTATTTTGTTATGGGACTTTGTATAAAGCTTCAGTCCCATAACAAAATGTTGTGGTATGAACAAAACTTGTTCAAAGCCCCAGCATTTTGTTATGGGACTGAAGCTTTATATATAAAGTCCCATAACAAAATAATGGGACCTTTGAACATGTTAGTTCAAGGTCCCATTATTTTGTTATGAAATTATTTTGTTATAGGACTTCTAATACTGGGGCTTTGAACAACTTGTTCAAAGCCTAAGTATTTTGTTATGGGACTAGTCTGGGGTGTTTTTTCAACGCTAATAGAGCGTAAGTGTGCGCGCGAATTTTTAGCTATTTCTCAATGAATTTTGAAACGATGGATAAAACTCTTTGAGTGCGTCCAAAAATGGCTACGCATCAAAATTCCCCTTCTTTTCCCCTTTTTCATTTTTCCCTTTTATAACTAAATCTCTTCCTCTCTTTTTTATTTTCTTTTCTTGTTGCTTTCTTTAATTTATTTCTATTATTACATTTTATTTTTTATCATAGTTTTTTGGTAATAATTTGAATGATTTTATTTAATATATAGATTTATTTTCAATCAAGAGAATAATATGAGAAATATTTTTATTGATTTTTGAAACAATTAAGTAGCTTGATTAATAGATCTTTGAATAAATTATCATAGATTGAAAATTTGAAATTTTTGTTATGCAAATAAATGCTATAAAATTTGACAATTAAGATGAAACAACTCTCACCAGATTATTGAACATGAATTAGATTAGTCAATCAAAAGATATAGTAACTAAGCTACTTTTAAGCAAATTTTCTAATTAAGACAATTGTTCCTGACTCTCTTTTGGTAATTTGGAATGTCTTCTATAATACATTATTATTCAAAACTAGCGTGAAAAACTGAATTAGAGTTACCTTATTTATCTATTAATAAAAGGCGGCTTAATTAACCTAGCTGAAGTTACAAAAAATCGACCGACCCGACCCGACCCGTATTTGTATTTGGTTTTTATGGCATAAGGGTTGATATAGAGAGTGGCACCCGCAACAGCCGAATCCTGGATCCGCCTGTGACTGTCAACCATCATTTTCATTAACAACACACAAAATTTATATAATAGCCTTCTTAAATACTCTCTTCATTCCAAAATGGTTGTCATAGTTCGGATTTCGAGAGTCAAACGAGTTCATTTTGACCGTGAATTTAAACATATAATCTTTAAATTTTTGTAACGATATTTATATATTTAGAAACTACATAAAAAGTACTGTAAGTCGCACTAATTAATAATTAAAATATTTAAAACACATATAAAAATATTACGGTCAAAATTAAACTCATTTAACTCTCGAAATCCGAACTATGACAACCATTTTGAAACAGAAGGAGTAATCCGTATTAGGAGTTACTATTATTATTGTGGTTTGTAGGTTACCGTAAAAGTGAAGAGTAGTGTTAGCTAGATCTCGGATTCCATGCAGAAGTCAGAAGGAATCTAAATGGTCTGCACATGGAATGACCCATCTACCAGCAACAGGCCGTACAGAATCTGAGACATGCATGGTTAAGAAAGATGATGAAGAAAGTAATGCACTACTACAACTACTACTCCCTCCGTTCCAAAATGATTGTCACTATTTCCTTATTAGTCCGTTCCAAAAAGAATGATACAATTCTAAATTTGAAAATATTTTTGAGTTGAAACTACTACTTTACCCTTAATGAAATGCTTTATAGCCACATATTTATCTATGACTTATTTTGGACCACAAATTCCAAAAGTCTTACCATATTTCTTAAACTCCGCTCCAAGTCAAACTATGACAATCATTTTGGAACGGAGGGAGTATAAAGTAACTTCACTAGATAGTCTGGTGAAAAACTTCATTGGTAAAAGAAATAAGTTGAGAATCCTCATGAATTATTTCTTATGAGCTGGTGACTAGATACTTCTAATAGTCGCTAAAATTTAATTAATATTTAGGTAATTCCATGTTTTGAATCGTAGCAATAATCAATCTTGTGCTTGGTTAGCTTAAAAAGAAAAATGTCAAGCTAAGTGAAAGAGAAAACATGAAAAAGTAAAAGATCGAAGACGACTTTCATTGCTGAGAAATACGGTGGGATGCATGAAATATATCGACTTTAATAAGAGATTTTGATTTCACGAGTCTAATGAAGAAATCTTAATTATTTAAGTCAATGAGTAACAGGTATTGCTAAATGGTTAAGAAAAAAAAGAGGAAAAAAAGACAACTTTAAACACTTTGGTTTGGTTGAGTGGAATGTGACGAGGTTAGGGAGCCCTTTTTCCAAGAGTTGAGCATTGTAAGCTTTAAGGACTAGGATACTCTTTCACCTGCTGGAATTATCAGATATTCTTGCCTCTTTTACCTCTACATTGTAGGAGTAATTTCTTTTATTTTATCTATCCATTTTAACCTTAGCAACACAATCAAAATGGTTAAGTTTCGACAAATGAGAGTTGCTCAGTTGATAAGCACCCTCCAACTATATTTAGGAGGCTGTGGATTTCTAAGAAACCTGCTACTTCATTTGTTCTAATACATATGACAAAGTTTGAAAGATACGGAGTGTATGGAAAAGGGAGACTTTTGAAACTTCTTCATAAAATACCATAATATTTAAGTGATTGTAATACTTTTTAAATTTGTTTAATCATTCCATAATATTTCAGTGGTTCAAAAGCTTCTCGCACTAAGAACAAATTGTTGGACAAAAAGAAAAAATATTACTCAATATATTTAAAAAATAATGACACGATTTCTTTAGTAGCTCCTTCAAAAAAGAATGACACATTCCAAACGATATAATTCAAATCTTCTCATTTTAACATGGTAAAATAATTTGTAGTAAGACAAATATCAATGATTTAATTTAGCAACAAATATCTATCTCCTTCTTAAACGTTGTATCATATCAAACTATAATTTATAAACGGAAGGAGTACCATTTTAGCTTGGAATATAGGGAGTATAACATATTACATTACATCAATAAATTTACATTGTCAATAACTCAATATAACAAAAATTCAGCATATAATACTCTTTCAGTGTGTGATGTTGCTCCCCAGCTAGATCTAAGACGGTTGTGGAGGTTTCTGCTCTAACCCCACATGTCCCATCATATTCTACCCCACACGTCCCATACCCCCCCCCCCCCATCCTTTTTCTCAAAAGATTCCAAACTTCTTTCTAATTTATTTCCACTTGATATTTCCCTTGACCAAATTTTCAGATGTTGTCACGTACTTTTTCTGCTATAAAATCCCAACCAAAATACATCTACAATCCTCTCTCTTATTCTGACCTTTTCTCTTTATTAGTTTCTAACGTCATTCTGCTTCTGTTCTGTTTCAAAGTTTAACTTTTATTTTGTTTTTTCAGTTTCAAGATTTTATAAGTAAAGTTTGCAATTAATTTCTGCCTTAGAATTATATTCTGGGGCTTTTTAGCTAATCTTGATGCTTAACTTACTATTTTTCATCTTTGAAATACATGTATGCAATTCTGAGTGAACTCTTCCTCAACGGTTTTATGATAAAATCTACATATAGGCGCAGAACTCATCTTGTGCAATCTTTCTCAGTTGTTTTTCTCTATTGGTTCTACTACATTTCATAATTAATACCCTCCTTTAATTTCCCTGAAATAAGCTAAAATTTAGTAATTTTTAACAAACTACTCCTAGTATATTCAATAGTATTTGCATCAAAGCACTATTCCAGGCCCTGCTAATTTTTCAATAGTATTCACTAAAATATTATTGTACCTAAGTTTTTTGGTCATGGCTTCATCAAGTGGGACATCATCAGGGTCATATACATTTCAGAACTCAGGCTCAGAAGAAGATCTTCAACAACTAATGGATCAGAGGAAGAAGAAGAGGATGATATCGAACCGCGAATCGGCACGAAGATCAAGAATGAGGAAACAGAAGCATTTGGATGATCTTGTGTCCCAATTAGCTCATCTAAGAAAGGAAAATAACCAAATTATGACCACTATGAGCGTCACAACCCAACATTATCTCAATATCGAGGGTGAGAACTCAATCTTGAGAGCTCAAGTGGCTGAACTTAGCCACAAACTTGAGTCACTGACACAAATCATCAGTTTCTTGAATGCCAACGACAGGGGAAATGGTCCAAATGAGCCTATGGCTGATGAGTTTATTATGAATGACTCTTGGAATTATTTGTATAATCAGCCCATCATGACTGCAGACATCTTGCAATGTTAAATTATATATGGTGGAAACTGAATTGATCGCACTTAAATCAAGAATTATGGTTAGTGAAGAGGATATATCGTCGATCTCAACTTATTTGGGAATGAGACGTAGTAGTTAATAAGTATTGTTGTTGCACTTGCTATTTTAATATCTTGGATTGTTTGTGCTTTTTAGATGTTTGTATAAAGAGGAGATCTAAGGGCTGATATTAAACTGATATTTGTAAATCGTTATGTATTTTCTAAAAATGTATTTCAGGTATTACAATTAAATTTGTATTTAGTTGAGTCTTAGGCGACCATTTATATCTTAATTTGACCGGTTGAAAAGCAATTTACGTTGACGAGTGATCGATTTATCAGGTATTACTTCGAAAACAGTGTAAGCAATAAATTCGACATAACAGATAATAACAAATTCGATAATACAGTATAGCAAGTTTGATTCGAGAACAGATATGATCGAATAAACGAAATCGAGCAATAGATTTACTGGTTACGACAATATGACTGTAAGACCATAAGCGATCGATTCTTACTGATTTCAAGCAAACGAGTTACGAACAAGATAAATAGTTATTAATTTATCGAACACGTTCTAGATATTAAATTATTAAAATGTCAAGTGAGTGATGTAGGCTAGAATTCGATGGAGAATGCAGCGATAGGATTATGATGACAATAACGGCGAGTATGCAAATTAACCAACGATGTGTTTAACAAAAACGATGGAATGATGATCCGTATGCTAATATATATGATAATTCTGCTGATTCAATATTACGATCAAGATAATGACAGTTAATTAACGTGATCGATGATGATGAACAGATATGCCAAATAATGAGAATAATAAGCAAACGACGAGACAAATAATAGAATAATAAACAAAAGCAGTAAAACTTATTGTATTGGTCCATCGAAGGCTGGCGTTTCGTTGAAGAGAAGAATCTTCCTTCAGACTTGAACCAAACTGCGACTTGTGTTTAGTACAATAATTGTGATTATAATAATGACGGATTAGCAACAACAATAATAGTAGTAAGATGAAGAAAGGGGGTGCTTTTGTTCAGAAGAACGTAAAAATACAACTGGGGAAATGGGGACTTATTTATAGGTTTGAGATGTGGAGTCTCCAACCCTAAAAGGACTCCACCTTCTCACGTCTCTCCATTGTCCACGCAACAGTAGTTGCCCATGTCCAACAACCTCTGCTGAATCTGTTCCGACAAAAGCAGGATAAGATCAGAAGTTGTTATCTGGCAAAACAATAGTCTTCGAAATCTTCCGATCACGATCCAGCTTACTCGATCACATTGCCGATCAAAGCTATCCACATCTGATCTCGTTTCATAACGTCTCCAAAAATTGTTCTTATCTTGTCACGTAGTTGACCACGTGTCGTTTGTGTGATCGGACAAAATTCGATCAATACACATTCGTAAGGGCTAGAGGAGGTGATCTCCAGGGAATTAAAAAAGGAGAGAATCTTTCATCAGCAGCAGGGATCTAAAATTAGAATATAAGTAATGGTATTAATTACTACAAGTAGTACTACTTTGGAGAGATTTTAACCATTTAAGTACTTGTACGAATTATCCTTATACTCCAGTTATAACTTATAAGTAGTAGTCTTTGGGCTGTTTGTAACTTATGCAACTTGCAAATGTGGTTTCATTTTCAAAAGCTTACGCAATTGTAAGTGGGAAGTCTCCAACTCCAGTAATATAATCTTTTTCATTATGGTTATTCTATTGTATAATCCTCAATTCCTCTTGATGTACTTGCATCGAATAGCTGCAATATGTATGTATGCATCTCGTGCAATTTTTTTATCTTTACTTGATATTGACCTATATATATATCATAATCTATCTCAATAGGATGGTTAAACTTGACTACTTTGATCGTGAAATCAACTACCTTCTATTTTTGATTTACGTACTCTGTCCATGTATGGAAGGAAATGTACCGGCAAATATACTCCATCCGTTCCAATTTATATGTCATAGTTTGATTCGATATGAAGTTTAATAAATAAATGAAGACTTTGAAAATTTGTGGTCTAAAATAAGATATAGATGTTTGTATTGTTGTAAATCATTTCAGTAATGCCGGAGTAGTAATTTTGAAGTTAAATTCTTATCAAATTTAGAATGATGTCATTCTTTTTGGAACAGACTAATAAGAAAGTGCTGCCACATCGAGTATAGTACAACCATCGATACAGAAGTTCCATGTCAAATATAACGATTAAATCAACGAGTCCATGCCACTTTTCTTCCTAAATAAACTGTTCCAAAAAATATTTAATTATCGATACTCAGATGACTTTGTGTTGGGGGCTGAATATCAAATTATATTAGGTATAAAATATCTTTGTGGGCGGTGACATGTTGGTTAGAATTTCTCTTTTATTGAACTACTGCAAGTTCGACTTGCTTTAAATGAGATAAAAGTCAAATCTTACATCTTTCTTTTTTTTTCCATTTGTTTTTACTTAATGATCGAGTTAATGAGTTGTATTATTAATTAATGTTTTAGTGTCATGTGATTTCACTTCTTTTCTCACCAATAGTCCATGCATCCAGTTGCTGTGCAAAATTTAGACTGCTCTTTATTAATTTATTTATTCATGATGTTTATTACACTACTGTCTCCCTCCCCATTTTATCTTTGAACCATTCTAAGCAAAAATATAGACCATTTTCAAAATGAAATATTAAAACCAGTAAGCTAATTAAGTGGATTCACATAATTGAATATGGATAGCAACACCAAAAAGCAGGTTTATGTAACTTTCGAACATTGAATCTAATGAACCTTAACATAAAAAGTTTTTAAAAAGGTAGTAAAATTCATTCAGGATACGTAACATGGTTTTTTAAACAAACACTACTCCGTAAATGTTGGTAATTCTTACTGGGCAGTTTTAGATAATACCTCCGTTCCAAAATGATTGTCATAGTTTTCTTATTAGTCTGTTCCAAAAAGAATGGCACAATTCTAAATTTGAAAATATTTTTGAGTTGAAACTAGTACTTTACCCTTAATAAAATGTTTTATAGCCACATATTTATGTATGGGTTATTTTGGACCACAAATTCTAAAAGTTTTACCATATTTCTTAAATTCCGCTCCAAGTCAAACTGTGAAAACTATTTTAGAACGGAGGAAGTATAATTTAGAATTTAATCCGAACCTAACTGGTACACTATATTGGAATTTTCCTAGGAAGAGATAACCCATGACCACTTGCAAATTTCAAGTTCCACGTGCAGGAACAAAGTTGTCAGCTCAAGTACAAATCCTAGTTACAACTAATCTCATTAGATCCTTGTATAATGTCCCTAATTATAGTCTATGTTACAGGAACATTGAATGTGATTGGATGCTTTTCCCACTTCCCGTCCCAACACCCAACGGGGAAAAAGGTTTACGTTTTCCATGGTTCTGCGTCTGTAGATGGGATAAGTTGTTGTGAAGATCGAAGTCATTTACTGATATATACTCCCTCCCTCCCAAAATGGTTATCATAGTTTGACTTGGAGCGGAGTTTAAGAAATGTGGTAAGACTTTTGGAACTTGTGGTCCAAAATAAGCTATAGATAAATATGTGGCTATAAAGCATTTCATTAAGGGTAAAGTAGTAGTTTCAACTCAAAAATGTTTCCAAATTTAGAATTGTGCCATTCTTTTTGGAACGGACTAATAAGAAAATAGTGACAACCATTTTGGAACAGAGGGAGTATTTTTTTTGAGCAAAATCTTTTCCGTGTTTGGGGTAATTAAGAGTGAATTTTTCTTAGTAAGTGCCCGTTTAGATTAGTTGATTTAAAGTGGCTGATAATTATCAAGTGCTAAAAAGCACTTTTAGCTGTTGAAGCTGATTTTATAAATAAACAGCTACGTGTTTAGATAGAAGTGTTGAAAATAGTAATAAGCAGTTGGTGTGTTTGGTAAAAGAGTGCTGATAAATACATTTTTTTAATTTAAATGATTAAAATATCCTTTAAGTTATTTACGAAAAAAATAAATTTAAAAATAATTTTATATTAAAAATGACAAATGACGAATATAGAATGAGGATGAGGTTGAAATTTTTATTTTACAAATGATATTTCATGGATTCCAAAATATTTTAAGGATAAAATATTAAAATACTTGGTCAAACTGAAAGTGCTTATAAGCTGGAAAAAATAAGTTGAAAATGACCAACTTATGGCTTATGACTGATTTTGGCTTATAAGCACTTTTGATACTTACCAAACGTGTAGATAAGCTTTGAAGTGCTTATAAGCTAGTTTGACTAGTTTATAAGCTTAGCCAAACATCCTCTAAATCAGTTTTTGTTTTGCTGAATATATTTTTATTAGTAAAATTACCAGTAAAATTAGAGTGTGAGCCTGTTTGGCCAAACTTTTGAAAATTGCTTATTTTCAAAAAAAAAAAAAATTTTGGATAGTAGCAATTTGTATTTGGCCAACACATTTGAGAAACACTTTTGTCAATAATTGAGTACTAATTTGTGTTTGGCCAAGCTTTTGAAAAAGTAATTTTTAGTGTTAAATTACGAGTAAGGACATATAAAGATTCACTTTAAAGTTATTGACTAGATGAATAATTTTAAATATTTTTATCAAAGACTATATTTAACTTTTTTATTTATTTAAATTTTTTAATAGTAGAGCATTCTTAATTGAATATTCTAAATTCATACCTTTAAAAAGATGCAATTTGATTCAAAGCTTACAACAATAAGGATGTAAATGAGCATAAAAGAACAACAAAAATAATGTACTATTTATATATTATAAACATTAGTAAAAAAATAAATAGTGTAATTAGGTAAATAAGTATTTTTTGTAAGGGTATTTTTGGAATGATAGAAACTTAAAATACCTCCTGCTTTTTGGAAAAAACTACTTTTTCCAGCTTCTTCCACAAAACAGCTTCTACTGTCACTCAAAAGCACTTATTTTTCTCCTAAAAACTTGAACAAACACCTCAATCTTTTAAAATAAGCATTTTTTGCTCTCTAAAAACTTGGCCAAACAGGCTCTTAGTTAATGAAGTGGTATGAAGTACTACTAGAGATTTGTGATAATTATAAAGGCAAAAAACTTTAATCCAAAAGTGAGCGAAGTCATTTTCACCTTTGAGAGAAATGTTCAATCTGTAAAATATTTCTAGCAACCAAAAATGACTTAATTTTGAAAAATATTTTCAGAGAATATTTTGCGTTTCCAAACACACCCAAAGTTTGAACTTTGAAGTTGCAAATTGAAGTTACATAATTATCTCCGTAATTTAACATGAACTATGAACTTGCTAATTAAAGTTATGTTTTCTTCTACCTAATTTAAAAAGAGTTTAAGTTATATACATTGTTATTAGGTTCGCCAAAAAGTATTTATAGTTAAACAGTTAAACTATTTAAATCTACGTAAAAAGTAGAATTTGTAATCTTAGAAGTAAATGACATGATAATGTAAAAAATCTTTTCACATAGCTGTAGTTGGCATGTTCTCTTTGGTTACTTTCATCTACTACTAGCATACATGTAGGAAATTTAATTTCACTAGTTTCTCGACACGTGCGTTGCACGTGTATACTCAAACTATGTAGCCATCTAAATAACCCGTTAGAAGAGTACAAGATAAATTTACATTGGATACAATATTACATTCTTAAAGTTCGTCCCCATTTACATTGGATACAATATTACATTCTTAAAGTTCGTCCCATATACAAACACTGTTTTAAATGTTAGTTCCAAACAAATATGAGATTTTACAAAAAGCAGATTAACTTGAGCCAAATAGTAACTTTAATACCGAATAAAACCTTTTTATAATAAAGTAATAAAGATATTATAACAAACAAAAAAAAGATTCTACAAACTAATATCGCAACCATTTCATTAAGTAGTAGCCCTGAATTCTTTACCAGGAAATGAAAATATTCATTAATGGCTTATTAATATAATCCCGTTACGATATACTCCTATATGAAAGCCAATGTAATCAAAGTATTGAAGGAAAAGATGAGTTGGGATTTAATTTGAAGAAAGAAACCATTCAAAGCACAAAAAAGGAAGAAAACCTCCAATTGGATACATGAGATTAACATAGTTGAGAGAAAGCAAGTGACATGAAGGAGGAATAACTTACGTGTCGATTAAAAATAGTTGATGATAATGAGTGCATTACTGAAGCAATGAGACAAATGACGAGACTTATATAAAAACACAGCACGTGTTGCTTTTTTATTGGTATGTTGGAGTTACCAAAATATTTGATTTTGTACAAAGGTGTCAAAACTCAATAGAATGAGAAGTTATGGTTTATTTCCTTGTCTTTGGGAAGTGACGATTTCATGTTTGGCTTTGTGAATATAAGCAACGCCTAACGTTTTGGCTTTGGGAGGTGATGGTTTGTCATTTGGCTTTGGGAAAGGAGACAACTATTCATGTAAGCCAGCGTTGGATTTCTTTCCTTTTTTATATCTTTTTCTTTTTTGTATTTGTTTTGTGAGTATTAAGGTATTATTTAAGATGATTTTGAAGGGCAAATAAGTAATCTGACTTTTAAACTATTTGAGGATATGCTTTTATAGTAATATGATATATGGACCTCCAACTAGAAATGCTATGCTATACAGTAACTATTGCAAATCCACTTTCTACTAGAGCAGTGAAAAACAACAGATGCTATATAGATTAGCTTATGCAACTGGAACTAAAGTTCAAGAACAAATGCATTTAACCTAACTTAATCTTCTTACTCATGTGTCATTTTCTTTTTCTCATTATAGTATTAAAAAAAAGCACTTTGACGTGACTAAGGTTTCGTAGTTGTTTGATCATAGATAACAAATTAAAAAATTTCAAAAGTTGGTTTGCAAAATTATATTTGAAAGTTGAAGTTGTATCTGGACATAAATTTTACTTGAAAAAAAAGTTGAATTTTCGTTAGTGGAGAAACTTGATTTTTTGAAAAAAAAAAATTGAAAAGTTGGTAAAAATCATTTTCTGTTTGTTCAAAAACCTTTTTTTTAAAAAAAAAAAAAATCTCAAAAAACTAACAGTTTTTCATGAATATGTTTTTCAAAGTTCTGATAGGATGCAGATCAAAATCTGTAGCTTCAGGAATAATTCTATTGGCTGAATTTTGGTGCTTAATAATTGTATACAGTATACTCTTCATTTGAAGGTACAGGCCTTGTCGCACTTTTGTTAGAAGCTGGAGTCTTCTCTTTTACATTGCCATAGTCTCCTTGTCTCTCCTGGCCCGTAGGTCTTGATGAATTCCCATTAATACTCTGCCGCATTAGTCCCAGATTTATCAAATTTCCCTCTTTTCCTTTTCCGCGTTCCAAGCATATGTTTACCACTGTTTTTTTCCCACTAGACAGCACCATAATTGGAGCATTACCTTGATCTTTAGTCGCTGCCTCATCTCCATTTGTAACTTTTCATCTTCTAAAGGATATAATTCCCGGTGTAACACATAGCATTCCTTTTCATTGTGTCCTTGCAAATGACACTCTTGACAATACTTCGGCATATGGTCATATTTGATTCCACACAGTACGAACTTTCCCCGTTTCATCTATTTCTCCATTTTGAATTCTTTGAGGAAATTCACGCAATAAATCAACCTCGACCTTCACCTTGGCACAACTAGGTTGAGTCCAATCTCTTGCAGCTGCATTAACATGCAGCGGCCTCCCTATTGCTGAAAAGCGAAAAAAACTGCCTCTTTTACATGAAATTGAACTGGAAGATTTGGAAAGGAAATCCAGGCCACAGCTATTGATGTTTCAGACTTGGGATCAAACCATCTATTCCATCTAAATGGCCTCATCTGGATCAGTTCGTTCAGCACCATAATATAATACGCAGACCACTGCCTATGAAGACTTGCATTCGCCATGGCGAGGAGTGGCGGCTAATGCTAATGTCCCCGCCGTACCAACTATCTGATGGAAATCCTGCTCCTCCATCACAACCAAGACCTAGGGGTAAACCACCAAGTTCTCTGTTCCTTCAACTAATTGATTTAAAGTCATGCATGCCTTGCCCCTGGTCTCATGATATAAAGTAGAAACATCTTTTAAGAGAAACTGTAAAATCGAACACACTCACACGAGAGAAACAATATTTGGGTGAAAACTCTTGCTTTCATTGATGAAGGGAGTCTCCTATTTATACAAGATACAAGAGAAAACCTAGAGAAAACCTAAACCTAACCTAACTTAGGGACCAAGTAAACTTAACGGGCTTGACCCAATATATAATTTACATAACTAACTATTTACACACTAACTATTTACAATATAACCTTCATTACCCCCCCCCCCCAAGTTGGAGCATGAGAGTTCCTTATGCCCAACTTGTTAAGGAAGTACTCGAACTGGGCACGTCCCAGCGCCTTCGTAAAAATATCAGCAAGTTGTGTGGTCGTAGGCACATAGCTGGGACGAATGATTCCTCCGAAAATTTCATTCTGAACAAAGTGACTGTCGACTTCAATATGTTTGGTACGTTCGTGAAAGACAGGATTCCGGGCAATATGTAACGCCGCTTGACTGTCACACTTCAAATTCATCGGAGACTTGTGATCGATTCCAAGGTTCATAATATCCATTTTAACCACTTCAATTCACACACAGTCATTGCCATCGATCGATACTCTGCCTAGGCGGAGGACCTCGACACAACCTGTCAACGATCTACGTGTCAACGGACAACCTGCCCAATCGGAGTCACACCACCCATACAATCTCAGATCACACTGAGAATCAAATACGATGCCTTGTCCCGGACAGCCTTTCAAATATCGAACAACCCTAAGTGCGGCTTCCATATGCACAATACGGGGACTCTGCATGAATTGCGACAACACATGCACACTATAGGACAAATCCGGTCGTGTAAAACATAAGTAAATCAATCTTCCAACCAGTCGCCGATAACGTTCAGGATCTTTGATAAAACGACCAGTTGTCAGCGCCAATCGATGATTTTGTTCTATCGGTGTACCAACCGGTTTTGCCCCCAACAAGCCTGCTTCCGTTATTATATCCAAAACATACTTCCTTTGACACAGGAAGATTCCCTTCGGAGCTCTCGCCACTTCAACTCCCAAGAAGTATTTCAAGGCACCCAAATCCTTCATATGAAAATATTTCGAGAGATACAACTTAAAAATTCGAATGTCTTCGAATCATTACCAGATATGATTAAATCATCCACATAAACAAGCACATTCAATTGCACATTTCCCTTCTTCATCGTAAATAAAGAGTAATCCGAATATGATTGTCGAAACCCATATTGCTTAAGAGAAGCAGACAACTTCGCAAACCAACATCGGGGAGCTTGTTTTAAACCATACAATGATTTTCGAAGGCGACACACCGTTCCTCTCCCGGTCATGTGATGTCCCGGAGGCAATTTCATATATACTTCCTCGTGAAGATCACCATGCAAAAATGCATTGTGCACATCCATCTAATGCAATTCCCAATTTCGGGCAGCTGCTAAGGCCAGAAAAACTCGGACAGTCACCATCTTTGCAACCGGTGCAAATGTCTCCGTATAATCAACTCCTTCGATTTGATGATTCCCAAAAATCACCAGTCTTGCTTTGTACCTTTCAATAGACCCATCCGAGTTGTACTTTATCTTGTATACCCATCGGCATCCGAGGGCCTTCTTCCCCGTAGGTAAGCGAACTATCTCCCAAGTTCTGTTCGCTTCCAATGCCTTCAATTCTTCCCACATGGCTGTTCTCCATTTGTCACTTTTTACCGCCTCCGAATAGGAGGTAGGCTCATGTCCTTGCGTTATAGCTGCAAGAAAACTCACATGTTTCGAAGAGAAATTATCACAATTGACATAGTGTGCTAGAGGATAGGGCTTACCAGAGGGTTGTTGAGAAACGGATGAACAAGCAGACTTTCGAACACAGGACGATACCCGGTGACTCATCTTTTGGACCGTATTAGTAACAAAGTCTCTCAGCAAGATATTCTCTTTCTTAGTTCGTTTTACCACGACCCAACTCTTCGGGTTCAACTTCGGGGAACAACCTCAGGTTCAGCTTCCGGAGTCACCACTTCGGGTTCAATTACTGGAGTCATGACTTCGGGTTCAACACCCCCCCTTCCTTGCACACTCTCCTCTTCCTCCTCCAATGCAACGGTGACAGAAAATGTATCTTGTGTCCGTTTTTCGACCTCAGTCTCCTTGGATGCGAACGAAAATTCCTTTTCGTAAAACACCACATCCCTCGAGAACACAAACTCCTTTGCTTCCAAATCATATATCTTCCACGCTTTCTTCCCATTTGGATAACCCAAAAATACACATCGACGACTCCTACTTTCAAACTTGTCACTTGTTCGTCCTTGATTGCGAGCATAACATAAGCAACCGAACACCCTCAAATGATCATAATTCGGTGTCACACCCATCAAGATATCGTAAGGTGTCTTCCCATTCAACAACTTAGTGGGTGTCCGGTTAATCAAATAACATGCCATCATCACACATTCTCCCCAGAAGTCAATCGGCAAATTGGCTTGAAAACGTAGCGCCCGTGCCACGTTTAAGATATGTCTATGTTTCCGTTCAACTCTACCGTTTTGCTGGGGTGTCCCCACACAAGATGTTTGGAACAAGATCCCTTGTTCAAGAAAATACCCTCTCAAACTTACAAATTCGGTTCCATTATCACTCCGAACGCACTTAACCCGTTTATTGAATTGTCTTTCTACCATTGCAAAGAAACCTTTCAATTTTTGTCCGACCTCTTTCTTATCAACTAACAGGAACACCCATACTCCTCGTGAACAATCATCAACAACAGTAAAAAAAATATGATGCACCACACGAAGACTCAGTTCTATAAGGACCCCACAAATCACAATGAACTAAATCAAAAGGTTCAGCAGCTTTATTATTACTCGAAGGAAATATATTTTTAGTTTGCTTTGCCCTAAGGCATACATCACATGCTTTATCTTCTAAGCTACCTTTCCCACTATCTTCTAAGACTGAAAGAGATTTTGTTACTTGCATCGAAGGATGTCCCAACCTTTGATGCCATAAATCTACCACATCGACCTTCACAACTTTCACCACGGGTATCGTCCGAAAGTAGTAGAGTCCGTTCTTTTGTTCACCCGCTCCAATCAACTTCCCCGTAGCCCGGTCCTGCATAACACACAAATCATTAGTGAAATTTACATTGCAACCAACTTGATTAATTAATTGAGACACAGAAATCAAGTTGCAAGTCATTTCGGGCACATATAACACTCCGTGAAGAACCATGTCTTCATTAAATCTGATAGATCCTTCCTGAGTCGCTATCGTACTGCTTCCGTTCGGTAAACCTACCGGACACTTTGGTATTGTTCGTAAATTCTCCAAAACACTTATCTGTCCGGTCATGTGATTTGACGCCCCCGTGTCAATAATCCATGAAGGATGAGTTTTCTTACCGATCGATGGTTCACTTGTGCTTGCCTTCTCCTTTTTCAGCAAATCGAACAGCATCTGCAATGATTACCTGTTATTCCGGACAAGTTAGTCTGTCCGGGCACACTCATGTGTCCGTTTTCTCCATTCTCGAGCTCAGCCTGAGCAGCATTTGCTCGATTATTACCACGTCCTCGACCAGCATTTGAACCAAACTGTTGATGTCCACGACCTCTTTCACCTCTGTTACCTTCAGCTCTTCCTCTACCACGTCCTCCGTTCGAAGTACCTTGCTTTGGATAATGCACACACCCCTCCGGATAGCCAATAACTTCATAGCAGCGTTCCGGAGGATGTCCTCCTCGATCACACAAGTGACACTCCTTATAGCCTGTCTTCGGTGGCTGTGATCGTTGTGCAGCAAACGCTGTCACCTCCCCTCGTTCTTCCTGAGTTCGTGCCATCCCTTTGACCCGTTCATCTTGGATTACCTTTTGGTAAACTTGATTCATCGATGGCAACAGATTCTGAGCCAAGAGATTGGAACGGACAGTTCCATAAAGACGTTCATCCAGGCCCATAAGAAATAAGTGAACCCTATCATCTTCCCTTTTCTTCTCCAGTGCAACCGTTAGATTGCAAGTGCAGTTTCCACACGAGCAAGTTGGAAACTTATCACAATTCCCTAGTTCTTCCCACAACATAGCCAGTTTTCCATAGTAAGCAGCAATAGTTAATCCCTTTTGCTTACAACCGGCCAAAGCCGCTTTTAATTCCTGAATCCGAGGTCCGTTTCCTACGGAGAAACGTTCTCGAATACTCTCCCACAGATCTTTTGCCACTTCCATGTGCGATATGGTGGTCCGAAGAGTAAGGTCGATCGAATTCCTAATCCACGACACTAGAAGAGAATTGATAGTCCACCAGTCCTCATAATCGATCGACTTTTCATCGGGCATCTTGATCGATCCGTCAACAAAACCAAACTTCTTCCTTGCACGCAGCGCCGTTCTAACCGACCGCGCCCATTCCTCATAGTTTTCACTGGTCAACTGGACCTGCGTGATAATCAAACCAGGATTATCATTCGAGGTGATATCGTACGGAGAGATTGTCTTCCGTACGACTGCAACATCGCCTTTTGGAGCCTCCATTACTTTTCTACTTGAAGAGTTTCACGATGGCTCTGATACCATGTAAAACCGAACACACTCACACGAGAGAAACAATATTTGGGTGAAAACTCTTGCTTTCATTGATGAAGGGAGTCCGCTATTTATACAAGATACAAGAGAAAACCTAGAGAAAACCTAAACCTAACCTAACTTAGGGACCAAGTAAACTTAACGGGCTTGGCCCAATATACAATTTACATAACTAACTATTTACACACTAACTATTTACAATATAACCTTCATTAGAAACTGATGGTACTAACTACTAACTCATGAACTACTAAAATTTTACCTTCTAGTAAACCTTCGCGTACAAGGATAGGCAATCGTCCCAGCATCTTAAATGTAATTTTCCATCTTTCCAAATGTATCCTCCATCTTTGTTACATTCATAACATACTGATGTGGAGCTGATTACATGGCAATCCAAGGCCGGAATTGAACTTTTCCGGCATTTGTTATTTAATTTATGTGATACTTAAGAAAAGCTGAGTGATTAACCTTCCAGACGATCGACAGTTTAGTGTACTGAAACAACAAGCACTATTTATCTGCAAGGTGTTGATGAATTTGAAACAACAAACATTCTGGAAGGTGTATACATAAAATGATAACCTTATCAATACTAAGGATCAATGCAGCGAGTCTGCTTCCCAATCTATACGTGGTAAGATCATTTCAATAAATCAAAACCAATAGATCACACGCCATATCTCTATCCCACATGAGATGCACGTTTCGTTACTTTTGCTGATGAAAACTTGTATCAAATGCTAGTCACATAAAGCTGTTCTCGAGCCCTTTTTTTTTTCCTGAAATGTTGGTGGTCTATATGAGCAACATATCACTTTGGCTAATATGCATTGGAAGCACAATTCAATAGACATAACATTATTCCCCTCCTACTTAGCTACAAGAAACAAAGCACATAGGTGAGAGCTATATGCACGTCAAAATAGGACTCACATTATCTTCGATTCGAAATACATAAACATGGCTGTTATATTTATGCTAAACCTTCAGTCTCTCACCATTATATCATGCGTGTCGGTACATAGAGAAGCTCAGCCTTGCAAGATGCTCTAGGGAAACGCATCAATTCTGTACATGTGGTGATCTTATTCCTTTCTTCACTGCTGGAACCAGAGACTTCATCCTGCTCAATGCCCATCCTTAGCAAAGATGGACAACGAGCAAACAATAGCTTTACGAAATGCAGTTCAGTTTTTGAACCCTTAAAATAGTATATAAAAACATATTTGAGCTGCTTGAGTGGTCGCTCCAAGCTGTTTGGTGAGTCTAGATATTTGATAACTTCTTCAGCGTTGTTGCTCCTAGCATAGACCTAAAGGAATAAAGAAATCCAAGTTACTTTAGCTTCTTATGTTCATATATATATATATATATATATATATATATATATATATATTACTGCAAACTCATACATATATCATACCCCAATAATAAGTGTGGTCAACATGGGGCACCGACACGCAGCGCAACATTAAAGGGCGCCCCTTAGGAACTGTGTCTGCACTCAAAAGCTTTGGAGCAAAGGCAATAAGTAGAATCACATAAATATGTTCATTCTATAACGAATCCACGTAAAACTACAGTCACTTGCTTACCTGAAGGAAAAATGAACTCAATTGAAGTTTCTTAAGCCTAGGTGCGCTAAGAAGAAACTTCTCCAAGGTTGATCTCTCAACATATTTCACATTATCAACCACTCTGCCCTCAAGTACTATAACACCCTCAAATTTTTGAGGTTCATGAAACAATTTAACTTGAGATAGTGACTGTCACGAACATCCAACTTATCCAACTTTGGCGAAACAACGTTCAGATATTGAGTACCATTACAAAACGTCAAGCTTAATTTGACAAGAGAAGGGGCATTAATAACACAAAACTCTGAGGTTGGCACAAAGGTTACTTTTTCCAGACTGAGGTTTATTAGATTCTGAAAGATAAGAAAAGAACTTGGTGCTTTGAAGACAACATGTGTCAGCGTTGGACAGTTAAATATACATGAAGGAAGTATATAAGTAGTATTATTCGACATGTCAAGCTTTAGCTCCTTCACACCATGTCCAGTGACATAAAGCATCCAATTATCAATATCTGTATCGGAAGACAAATGTCATCCTGAAACATCAAGATCAAACTCCACAATGTCTCCAACATGATGTAAGAGAATCTTGTCTACGGTTTCTTTGAAGAAAGATTCAGATTTTGCAGTTAACTTTTGACAAAAGAGCTTATCCAGCACGAGATGTGGGAGCATGGCCCAAATATATCTCCAACTTTTGGACAAAATACTCGTTCTTGCTGTATCTTGCATCGACAAGAGCTCAAGGATACGTAGGATAATGTCACTTGGCAGATTACTAATTCTATCAGCTTCAATAGCAGCTCCATTACTATCTGTTAGAAGAGGTTGAATAATCTTAATTAGACTACAAATTTATAATCCAAAAAGAACAAAAGATATAGAATATTGTATTGCTAGTATCTTGAGCCACGCTGGCTGATTCTTACTATTAAAATATATACGTAATGCTAATGCTGAAAAATGCCAAACAACACAATCTATTAACAGAAGGCGCCATAAGTTGAAAAAAGGAAATGAGGTACGTTTTGATTTGAAGAAAACCTTGTTTTCAGGAAGTTTTTTAGGGACAGTATTCAACTTACCTTAAAATTTCTTAGCCTCTCGAGTTTTACTAGTAATAAAATGTTTCTTTGCTATACCTAACTGTACCAAAATCCACAATTATTATTATGGGCGTCATACACATAAATACAAATGTAAATTTGCCCCTTATAATTTTAGAATAATTCGATTTTATAAGTTTAGCCCTCCGTTTCAATTTATGTGATACTATGGACTTGTTATTATGCTCCAATCGCTTCTACACTTGGGCAAAATGTTACCCAGACCACAAGTTTCAAAAGTACACAAATGATATATTCCATTTTAAACAGCATATTTCAAAAGTTTATCTTTATTTCTTAAAAATCGTGTCCAGTCAAACACCTTCACATAAATTAAAATAGAACGAGTAATTATCATGGTATATCTAAGCGAAAAGAATTAAATAATGACCCCATAGTTTCAAGATTTTAACTAAATCAATTATATTGAGATTTAAAATGAAACAAGTATTTTAGTTTGTTTATAATATAAAAAGTAGGGGTGTTAATAGTTTTTTGAAAGCCGACTACAATCGACCAAATCGTACTGAATCAAATTTTAGGTTTTTTACAATAAAACCGTAGATTATTATGCAAATTTATACCGTACTGATTATTAGGTCAGGTTTTTTATTTTTAAAAGAAATCAAAAAATTACCAAATTAACATGATGTAAATGGTTATCTAGCTTTTTGTTATTCATATCTACCCACTCTCTCATAATGTTGTTTTGAGACTTCGTAGTTTAAAGTTCTTCTCAACCGCATGTTCTAATAAATCTTTTAGGCACTAATCACCAAATATTCAATCGAATGTGATATCATTATTGTCTCTAATATCGTATACTTAAGAAAAATAGAAATTTATATTTGGTTTAGTCGGTAGAAACGTATGAGTTTTGCAATGAAAGGGATCCATATTTTTCAATGTTATTGTTTGTATGTCGAAAGCACAATTGTGTTTGTGTAGTAATTCTAGACGATGTTTAAAAAAAATAAAAATTAACCGATCCGTACTGAAACCGATATGATTGGGACGGTTTTGAAAATTTAAATTTCGGTTATGCATACTAGAATACCCAAAAAAAATGCTATGATATATAACATTTAAAATAACCGACCGAACTGAACCATTGGCATCCCTAAAAATAAGTATAGAAAAATAACTTTGTGCACATTTTTTATCCATAACAGCTGAACAAGATCTAAACGTGAAAAGTCACTATGCATGTATAGCAAGTACCTAACTATGGCAGCTGTGAAATTTAGACAAATATTGCCACTATGGAGAGGTTAGATTGTATTGTTCAAACACAACAACAGCAACATACCCAGTGATATCTCACCAATATAGGGTCTAGGGAGGGTGAGATGTACACAGACCTTAACCCCACCAAGGTGGTGAGGCTGCTTTTGGTAGACCCTTGGCTAACATGATAAATTAAAATATGATCTAGAATTTAAAAACATGCTTGGAGAAAGACAAGATAAAAAATAGCATGATAAAGGAAGACTGTATTATTCAAACATATTTTCCTAAAACACTTTTCTTGAGCCGAAGGTCTTTCGGAGACAACCTCTATACCTCACTAGAGGTAGGGGTGACACGCTCATCCCACTTTTTTCAGACCGCACTTGTGAGATCACACAGGTATGTTGTTGTCATTATTGTATAATTTTTGAATAAAATATTATATATGTTGTTATTGAGAACTATGTTTATACTTGTACTAAATTTTCAAAAATTGTATTATCTTTGTTAATTAGTTTAAAATGACTTAATTAAGTCAAAATAATAAGTAATTGTATCTTTTTTGTTGCACGAAAGTAGGAACGTATCTTTTCTGTTGTGCATAAAATGAGAATTGTATCTTTTCAATGCATACAATTGGAAGTTTTAGTACATACTTCTAAAGTCAATAGATGTATTCATGCCATTTTGTTTCAGAGTGTTGACATTTAGCTTTGTTCCCTGAGATTGACTCATTATAGAGTTAATTTTAAAATGGTCACCGAACTAATGTAAAGTATTTTTAAAAAATTACTTTCATTTAATTTGGGACAAAAATATCACTCAACTTATCCAAAGTATCTTAAAAAGTCATTTTCTCAAGTTGTGCTTTAAAGTTTACCAAAAAATACTAATGTGGCATTTTCTTTTAGTTCTTTTTAATAAAAATGGACCCAAACAACTTTTTTTTTTTAAACCAACCAAAGCCTTGTAATAACATCCAACAACAAGCATAAGCAGGGACGGAACTAATAGCTTTGGCCTATACCATGTATATGTGTTAAGAAATACACCAAAGGTGTATAAAAAATAAATCCAAAACATAGTTAATAACACTTGAGGTCGCTGTCTTAAAATTCATAACTCATAAAATTCAAATTCTGAATCCGCCTCTAACCATAAGAATTTTAAATGGGCTACTACAAAAAATAACCAATTTGCTCTAAGTTTATTTGTCTCTAGCACTATTCAAAATGGAATGGGCTAACACATAGCGAAATTCATACTTATAACTTATTAGAGACATCTCTAGAACGGGATCATACACAAAAGAATATAGAAAATCGACTATACATGCAATAACCACTAGTTAATTGATTGATATAAATGTAGAAACAAGTTAACTTTGCAGTGTAATTATCATACTTGTCTTGGAGCTAACTGTAGCAGATGAATGGATTGCTCAATAAGTTACAAAATTGGAGATTAATTGTAAAACAATAAGATAAATTCAAGTATACGACATGAATCCGTTAGACTCGGTATGATTGCAGATGAAATGGCGCTATTATGTCGGACAAGATGTGGAATTCCTATTCTTTTAACCATTTTGTTTATATTTAGAGACTAAGGAACAAAACTGTCTTCCATTTTATTTCTTCTTTTGTTTATTTGCTTCTTTTTTTTTGTTTTGGATATTAAAAAAGAATGATACTCCCTCCGTCTCAATTTAAAGGGTTTTTTACACAAATATACAAATTTTCACCCTTAATGACAAAAAAATAGCAATATTTCTCTAATTACAATGCATAGCATTATTTTTCTAACACATTTAACAATAATCTAACACATTTCACTTTCACTTCCCATTTTTCCCAAATTAAAATTCTCGCACTTACTCTCTCTTTCTCCATCACCCCACACCCACCCCCACCACCCCAACGACATAACCCCCACCCTAACGGCATCACACCACCACCCTAATTTTTCCTAAAGTTGGTTTCAGACTTTTTCAAGATTATAATCCAATGATATTTTAATCTAGCATCCCAGTGGTTAGTCCCGAACTCGAATGGAACACTTTCTAAGGCCCCATCATTCTCGCTCTTCTCATTGTCATAAATATCACTTACTGTTTCAGAAACCTTCAGCTTCTTATCACTTTTAGACTGTTTATCTTCTAAATGAGACGACGTCGCTGATATGGAAGAACCAAAGTCATAATTGTTGGTACTAACAATAGCAGCAACATCGTACTTGTACAAACTAGGCGTAGCACCAGCACTAGCATCATGTGAAGAAATTAAATCAGACTTCTGGGTAAGATCAGGCTTCCCAAAATCATGCTTACACGTACTTCAGATGGTTCTAGAACAGATTTGCCAACAGCGTCAGATGTATGAGCTCCACTGGAGTCCTTAATTCTAGTTGTTCATTTCCTGAAGTTTGATTCTCTACGCCTCCATCAGAAGCTAGATGTTGATTATTTGAAGTTGCCTTTTCAGACTTCTCTGTTGCTCTCTTCTTTTGGAATTCCTCTAGCTGCAAATGATACAGTGGCAGAAACAGTGAACGGCAATGTTAGATACGGTGAAAAACAGCCTGAAACGGCGCTGAAACGGTCTGAAATGGCGTTGAACAGTCTGAAACGATATTGAAACAGTCTGAAACGGTGCAGAAACAGTTTGATACAGTGCTGAAAATAATCTGAAACGGTGCAGAAACAGTTTGATACAGTGCTGCAGAAACAGTTGATACGGTGCAGAAATAGTTAGATACAGTGCTGAAAATGAACCGAAACAGTGCAGAAACAGTTAGATACAGTGCTGGCAGAAATAGTTTGATACGTGCAGAAATAGTTAGATACAGTGCTGAAATGAACCCAAACAGTGCAGAAACAGTTAGATACAGTGCTGCAGAAACAGTTTGATACGGTGCAGAAACAATTAGACCAGTGCTGAAATGAACCGAAACGGTGCAGAAACAGTTAGATACAGTGCTGGCAGAAACAGTTGATACGTTGCAGAAACTGTTAGATACAGTTTCTGAAGATGAACCGAAACGGTGCAGAAACAGTTAGATACAGTGCTGCAGAAACAGTTGATACGGTGCAGAAATAGTTGATACGGTGCAGAAATAGTGAGATCAACGAGATACATTGAGGATGGATGAGGAAAAGTGAAATTTGGGAAAATGAGAGGAGTAAAAGTGA
The DNA here is from genome assembly GCA_037355625.1 of Petunia x hybrida. NCBI lineage: Eukaryota > Viridiplantae > Streptophyta > Magnoliopsida > Solanales > Solanaceae > Petunia > Petunia x hybrida. Next base: position 959,464 of record JBBBVM010000595.1, read on the forward strand.
AATTGGGGGGAATGTTGGGAGGAAAGTGAAATAGAGGGAAATGGGAGGAGCAAAAGTGATAGTGCGGGAATAGAAGGAAGAATGTAAGGGTTTGGTATGTTAGGGAAAATATTGTTATGTTTGTAATTATCTTGTGTTCCCTCTATATAGGGTAATTTTACTAAAATGTTGTTATATTTGGTATTAAGCTCTAGAACTTGTACTTTTATGTAAAAAAAATTCCATTTAAATGTCTACCTTTCTTTCAAGCCCGTCTCCAAAAAAGTATCATTTTTCATATTTGGTAGTAATTTTTTTAATTTCAAATATGTTTTGGACCAAAAGATTTAAAAAGCACTGGCCTATAGAAACACACCTTTAATTTTAATAAACCACATGATTTGAAATTTTTTTTATTTTCTTAAACTCTGTATCCAATCAAATTCAGCCACATCACATGGAACGGAGGAAGTACTATTTAATGAATAGTTTTCTCCTGTATGAGTTTTTGCAATTTTTAACATTTTAAACTTGTATAGTTATTAAGTTTAATACATTGATATAAACATTTTCAAAGTTCCACTTTTCAAATGGTCACTCAGCTTGGTGAATGTATCTCTTTTTTTTTTAACAAAAAAGTCATTTGACTATTAATTTGTTTAACCAAAAGTCATTTTACGCCAGAAAAAAAGTTATGAACTCCACCAAAAATGGTTTTCAATTGTTGGTCTTTTTTAAGTTTAAGTGCTGATTTTAGTGTTCGGATTGTTCGGGGTTCAATTTTTTATGTCTTCAACTACTCTCACTTGTTCAGATTGGTATATTTATTTTTTTTATTCGGAGTCCAACTTCAACAACTGGAGATTGATTGTCAATTACTGAAGATTGATTATTGGCGTCTCTCGTTATCTTAATCTTTTACTTTCTCTAGCGTATGGAAGATATCAATTATTTTGCTTCGGTCTTACCATTACTTTATCTATATACAAAACTAGTCAAAACGAAAACTTAATAGAACCAATTGATAAATAACAACCAAATTAATCGAACAAATTGGTAAATAACCACAAACAAAAATTTTAATTTTTCACTGTGAAAAGGATAACAAGCGGCAAAATTCTTCAAACACCATTAACATTTGCATATAAAAGCTTTACACTATAACAACCGTAAGAGAAGACAAAAAATAGAGTTGTTTGAAAAAGATAAGCAACCAACTCACACTCTATGAGATATAGGGTGTCATTCTCGGACAGGCCATTAATCTCTTGTTGAATTGCTCCTATGGTCAAGCTTTGGTTCATTTCCAAAGGAGTAGCTGTAGCTGCTATGATGCTATGACAGATGGTCTCTGGCGCATTAAGTGTGCGTTTGTTCATAACCAAAAAGATGACAAATGAGTAGGAAACTATTAACAGTACATTAAACAACTATTTGTATGGGAATAAGTGATCTCATAATTACCTCTAAAATACTCGTAATAATTTGGGCAGCTGTGACTCTAATTCATTGTGTTTTAGCATCATCGCCGCAAAATCTAGAAAGGAAATATAACTAAAAAAATAGAAAGGTATGACACTTGAGGTGTTATACCTCATCAACCCACCACTCTTACCCCATAATAAGTCATTATAAATCTTGAGAGTGGTGCCATACTCAAAGACTTTTTACAAAGAAAAAGACGTCATTTTTAGTAAACTATGCAATCGATATCAATATTTATTCAAATAGTTCATTTGGAACTGTAACTCACGTGCAAAATTTGTCGAATTGAAGTGTCTACGAGAGATACTTTTGTTAAAAAGAGAAATCTGTTTGGTCACTAGTTAAGTTAAGGTGTCAAACTGACAGTTTGCGTCAAGTTGAGATGATAACATAAATAGTCATAAACTCTATTAGCCTTACATCTAAGTAGCCATCATAATAAACCAACAAATGCTAGCCATTCAATGGTAATCCAAAATAAAAGATCTCCTGATTATAAGTTATTTTTTTCCTAAAAAATAGCATAATTTATGTCTTATAAAATGAGAGAACTAAGGAGTTGACTCCCACCTCAAAACAAGGAGGTAATCTATATAATATTCAATTGATAAAAGTAATGTATGGTATATATCAAATCTAAATTAGATATTTGTGTCATATGCATATAAGTGCAATACATATATGACATAGATTGAATATGCATAATGTATTCATATTAGGCAGTTCTTAATATACAAAAAATATGACAACTTAAAGTAGAATTATGCATAGAATATGCATAATTATAGACATATATGCAAAGAATATGCATAAATATATATTGCACATAGAATATGTATAATTATTAAACAATTTGAAGTATAAATTACGCCCTTGATATACAATAGATATAACTAGTATATTCAAGAAAAGTAACCTTAAGATGGTGGATAAACTACATAAAATCAGTCATGACCCATCATCTCCCCCCAAAAATAGGCATTTAAGATAGTGGATATTTTATCAAACTAAATGGCTATAAAAAGTAGTAGACATATGGGTAAATGTTTATAAATCATAATAAAGGAAAAATGTGTTTTATTTTTGTTTATGACCCTTGTGAGTGTCTATGTCATGTAATTTTCTCGGGTGAATTCTTTTTGCCATTTATATGCACTTTAGCCCGTTAGATTATCATTTATAAATCTATAGACAACAATATATATTTGTGTGAAATATTTTACTGAGTCAAAATACTTTTGGTCATTGGAAATGAAAGATTTCGGTCCAAAGCAAAATTGTTCGAACTGACTTTGCTTGTTTGCTACCAACAAAAAATAAATAGGAAATATCCTCAATCATTATTTCTATGCTAGAACAAATTATTCTTTAATTTGCCATGTGTAAGATATTTTAGTAAATTGTAATGGCCAGCACAACTGTTAAACATAAGAACTAAGAAGAGTTATCAAATCATCGTTAGTAGCATAAAACGTACTGGAGTTATTTCTAAAATGGTCACCGAACTAATGTAAAGTATCTAAAAGAAATTGGTTTCCTTTGATTTGGAACAAAATATCACTCGACTTATTCAAAGTACCTTAAAAAGTTATTCTCCCAAGTTGTGTCTTAAAGTTTACCAAAAAAATGCTGATGTGGCCGTAAAAATGGATTTATTTTAGTTCTTTTTATTAAAAATGGACTCACAAATATTTTAATTTATTTTTAAACATCAAATTTAAGGTATTAGCCGTAAAAATTTTGCCCACCGGGCCACTTTTTCTGGGGTAAGTGCACGAAAGGCCACTTTTTGCCACTGGTCTTTGGGCACAGGCCACTAATACCAAAATATTTAGTTGTGGCCACTTTCGCTTAAAAGATAGAACTTCAGTCCAGGGCCCTGGATTGAGTTCAGTCCTTAAAGATAGAACTTCAGTCCAAGGCCATATGGATTGAAGTTCACCCCTTAAGATAGAACTTCTGTCCAGAGCCATGTTGACTGAATTTCAGTCCTTAAAGATAGAACTTCAGTCCAGGGCCATATTGACTGAAGTTCAGTCCTTAAAGATAGAACTTAAGTCCAGGGCCATATGGATTGAAGTTCAGTCTTTAAAGATAGAACTTCAGTCCAGGGCCCTGTGGACAGAACTTCAGTCAATGATCAGAACTTAAGTCAATGCTTATTTAGTAAAGGCCCAAAAGTGGCCTCTAGTGTAAGACCAAAGAAAATAGTGGCCTCAAACTAAATACCAGTATTAAAAGTGGTCATTGGGCGAATTTTTTTACACTTTTTCTACTGGTATTTGGTTTAAAGCCATTTTTTTATTGGTTTACATGAGAGGCCACTTTTTGGAACTTCAATCGTTGTGGGTTGAAGTTCAAACCTTGTGGATTGAACTTCATGCCTAAGTTATGAAGTTCAACTTCAATCTGTAAGGGCTGAACTTTAGGCATAGTTGCGTAAGCTTCAACCCTTATGGGCTGAAGTTGAACATCAACCCTTGTGGTGGGCTGAAGTTGAACTTCATCCCTTGTGGGCTGAACTTGTGTGATGTTAAAAACCCACAAGGACTGAAGTTCCAAAAAGTGGTCTCTCATGTAAAAATCACTATAAAAGTGGCCTCAAACCCAAGACCACTGGCAAAAGTGGCTATTCGTGCAGTTTTCCTGTATTAGCCACCTCAAAATTTTACACAATAATCAAAACTTAAGGTATTAGCCACCTCAAAATTTTAGAAGTTTGACCATGATAAATCAAACTTCAAACTTTGAATATGAAGTTTATCTATAACAATTCAAACTTCAGAACTCTCAAATTTTGTTAATTTTTTTTTTTAAAATAAGAATATGCTATGGGAAAAGATTCCACTTAAAAGTAAAAACCAAATTTGTTAACCAAATATCTAAAAGATATACCGCATATGAAAACATATAAAATTTAGTATTTAATATGCCCAAAATATGTAAAAACTTATGGTGCTACATTTTTCAACTATAATTGTTGGGAAGATTTCAAATAACTACATCATTTATAATTTCTAATTACCGTCCTTAACATATTTGTTGTGGTACCTAATTATAAAACTATCATTATACTATTTCCACACTTTGATATTTCCAATGAGTATTCCTTAAAATCAGTTTAACCGAATGCCAAACTACTAGGGACTATACTTTCATAATCGCTCTGATCTTATGAAGTCCTCACACTTTATATATATATATATATATATATATATATATATATATATATATATATATATATATATATATATATATATATATATATATATATATATATATAGGTAGTATGTGATGCACAATTTACAGTGAAGGAAATCAAATATATATTATTTATATGCAAAAAGGACATTAATATACATCAGTAATATACAAAAACAGTTACAATATAAAGACGAAGAATAATAATCCACCAGTAAATTATCTCATAAATAAATAATTTGGTATTTTTTTTAAATTTCAAATATTTGTTGGGTCCATATTTAATAAAAAGAACTAAAATAAAATGTCACATCAACATTTTCCGATGAACTTTAACGCACAACTTGGGATACTTTTTAAGTTATTTTGGATAAATTGAGTGATATTTTGTCTCACACCGGAGGAAAGTGACATTTTTAAATACTTTACATTAGTTCAGTGACCATTTTAGGAATTAACTCCTCATTATAGATCAATATGATAGTTATTTTATAACGGTTTTAGACTCTCTTTGTTCACTTCATCTGTTCAATCCTCTATCATATTGTATAGCTTGAAAAACTTGAAACTTTTGGAGCAAGATTCCACATGAACAGTTCGTCTTTTCTGTTAAGATTGCTGTGCTCTTGGAGTAATGCAGACACTTAATCTATGAGTGACAATATAATCTTGTTTCCAATGCCAATTCATTTGCTGCATAGATAATGAGAACAAATGAAACTGAAATCACAAAAATATGCACAGAACTTAAACCTCTCTCACCTACCTGCTACTGACTGTTGAGATATACTGTCCTACTTGTTTAACCTTTGTTATTTATTTCCATTTGGCATTCAGATAGAAGATAGTAGCAAGACTCGGGAGAAACAAGAATTAAAACTTGTGATGAGAGACATGAGGCAGCACAGTGTCGCAGCTGATGTAAAGGTTTCTGTAAGAGACTTGATCAATAGGTTGCAAGCACATTCAAGACTTGACTACATTGGAGCATGTAAAAACTACCCGAATTTGATACTCTTAGTTCTGTAACCAGTTTGTCAGTATTTTTGTGCTAATAAAACACTCTGAACTCTGCTCCGAAATGTATTGCCTCAGTAGTTCATTAGCACCAAGAAAAAGTATAAACAATATGTTATGGAATTTGATCTTTAGATTGTCATATATCGAGATGCCAGAATGTTAATTGAATCCAATAATTTACATGTGTGGATTCGCTCACTATATATCTACAGCGACTAAATGAAATAACTCCAACATTTAAAAATCTTTCAAGCCACATAAATTGCTATGACTTGTTATAGGTGGAAATTTTCAATATAAAAACCTTCCTTTCTTTCTTAAGTTCTGTGCCAATTAGGACTGTTCAAAATCGAATCGAAATAGATAATCGAACCACAAAATCGGTTTATTGGCTTATTTTGACATTGGGTTATCTGATTAACGATTGGTTAGCGGTTTAGAGTTGTGTAGTTAACGATTTAACGGTGTGGGGATTAGTTTGTCTAATTTCTTATTGGTTAACCTGTTAACCCTTTAAGAGTTGTTAAATATTTAACATATTATATTTTTTATATTGTTTATAAACATTTTAATGTCCAAGTCCAAATAAAGAAGCTACTGAAGCTAGTGTTTGCTGCACTTTGAAAGCTACTGATTTTCTATGGATAAAGCAAGTGAAACTTGTGTTTTGATCTCTCAAGTCTTAACAAATGTATATGTGCAGGGTGTTACTTAATTTGGTGCATTGAAAAACTTGGTATTTCTATAGGTGCAAATTTATTTAAAGATATTATAACTTAACAGATAAACCGACCGATAACCGATAACGTGAAATCGAACCAACCGATATCTTATCGATTAGGTTAATGGTTTTGCATTTCTAAAATCCGATAACCGTTAGGCCGAACCGATAAGGACACATTCCCAACTGAACCGGTCGATAAGTATTCCTAGTGCCAATTCAAACCCCACAGCATAAAATAGGACAGAAGCAGTAGTAAACAGTATCACTTCATTTTTTGTAGGATTCTCTTCATGTGCATACAAATGCTTACGTGTCTGTCACTTTCATGATGTTACTTATCTGCTGAAGTATCGAAAGTTTGTGCGCCTTATGCTCGATAAGCATTGCTGAAGAGGGAAATGTAGTTGAAATTTCCCAACACAGAGGTTTACATGCAATTATTTTTATTCTCAATAATTTTTATTCTGTTAATCACTTAATAATATCTATCACCTTGATTTTTTTTTTTTTTTTGTTTCATATAGATGATGCCACTCTTTGACTGGTAAATCGATTCTCACTTTCTTCTTGTTTTTTCTTTTTATTTTTTGCTTCTTTCAAATTCTATTTTCCTTTTAGAAATCCGAATAATTTTTTATACTCTTATCAGTTATAGACGGATTTGGAGAAGTTGAGTTGTAGTTATACTAAAAGTTGACGAACATCTATAATATATTAACTAAAAACAAATATTTCCTCACAAAAAGAATTAAGTATCGATCTTATTTTAGACAACAGATATAGGTGATAAGACTCATTGGATCTCTCTTAAAGGATTTTCTATAGGACGAGGAAAAATATATCGAGGGTTCCTTTTTAAATAATTGATTTGTTTAAGGACTTGATTTTATGCAAGTATTTGAAATTATTTTTAGAGACCTCCACCAACTCTTTTCTTGATAAGTATGTTTACAACCTTTTCGTTTGTGGCATTTGATATTGCTGCATCTTGTGGCTTGGTAGCTTCGTGTATACAATATTTTTGTCTTCGGATTGACAAATTCACATCGTATTTTGCATTGATGTATTAACGCAATTTTATTCCAAGAATTGTTATAAAGATTCATGTATAATTGGATGACTTTAACTACTTGGCAGATGAATATTCTCATCTTCCCTACTTATTAAGGATTAATTTTTTGTCTTTCCAAAAATAGGTTGAAATATTGATGTCTACGTTTTCTTTATTTGATGACTCAAATGATTTTTTGTCTTTACTATTTTAATCTATCGCCCAAATTTTTTAAGTTCTATGCACTGTCGGTGTAGTCGGTGTAGTTTTTTTAACAACCATCAGGTAACATTGATCTGTTATAACAGGTAACCAATGTATTCTTATTTGTTTCTTTTTCTAATATTAAACTCTTATTTTTTATTTCCTCTCTCTCCCCATAATCACATCTTCCTAAATCTCAGATTCTCAATCGTCTATCCGTCGTCTACCTTTTTTACCTCTCCTTTTTCTTCTTCAAACACTCTCCCTTCTTTTTTTTCTGGAGATATTATTCCTTGATCTCTAGCATATAACTGTAACATGATTCTAATTAATTAGAGGATTATAGTTTAAAAGGAGTACTTATTATACAACACAGCAAATTGTGGAATTTATATTGTGAAATTACGTATTAACACGAGGAGCAGAACTAGAAGTAATATCTACTTAATTATTACTATTTGGTAAAATATACTATTGTCCAGATCCATTTTATTAGCCAAAATTGATCAGCAAACAGACAAATTATGACCAAGAAATTAGGACACCTGCAGTGCTAAGATTTTAATCAGCTGGTTGTTTTCTTGAAAGAAGAATAAAGTTAGAGAAGTACTCCACTGATTTGATGATCAAGTGAGATAGTTAAGAGATTTGCGTCAGATCAAAAGGAAAATATAATTTTGGTTACTGGGACAATCTTAATTACTAGTACTGTTTAGAATTCAACTTGCCTTAAATATATTTTAGTAAATAATTATCATATAAAAGGTAAAAAAATAATGCAGTTACCCTTGAAATTACCTGATAGTGTAGTACTTTATACACCGACGGTGCGTAGAACTTAAACTCTTTAAATTTATCAATATATTCTTGAGTAATATTTTTTTAATGTGCTATTTCGATAAATCAAATTAAGCTACAATAAACTTCTTTTAAAATATTCATCTATCGCGCCGGGTGCTATACTAATTTTTATTTTTAAGGCCAAATCATCCTATTTTATTTTTGATTAAGTGAAATATTACAATTTACACAAATTACAAGTATATAATGAAAGTTGAGGTAAAAGAAGTATCCCCTCTTGAAAGGCCAAAACGTGGAAAAGAAAGAAAAGGGCAGTTCTTGCTCTGATTATTAAGATTTCTATAGTTAAAGTTTGACATGACTCAAGGTATACACTTCTCTCTTTCCTTTATTTTGCTCTTTCAAATTTTGGGTTATAATTTAAGCCTAAGGGTGTTTCAAGGTATAGGTAGGAGTGTAGGTGGTGAGGTTTGGGTAGGGACGTAGGGTGCAGTAGGGGTAGCCGTCGTGGCGGACGCAGGATTTTCGGTAAGGGACTCAAAAAATATAATTATTGTGCATGGAACTCGAACTAAGGACCTAAGTCATAAGTTTGATTACGAGGTTGGAGAATTTTTTTTGCCAAGGGAATTCAAAACTAGTATATATCCGTATAAAAAGTAACTTTTTCCTTGCATATACAGTGTTCGCCCCTTCAGTGGACTCTAGGTCCACCACTGGTTAGAGGTGGCTCTTTTGGCTACTCTGATCAAAGAGTCATTTTGTCTAATAGATGGATTATGGAAAATTAGTTGGCATGAAAAATGTTAACGAAACAAGGAAAAATGAAAAACATTCTCTAGAATATGTTTTCCTTCACCCTAAGTTTATTCAACTTGTTCCAGCAGGTAGTAAAAGAGCTGCATTTGGAGGGGAAAGTGAAGATAGAATCAGTGCTCTGCCAAGAAACGTTATAGAACGTATCCTTGAGCTTCTTCCTGTCAAAGACGCAGCAAAAACTAGTATTTTGTCCAAAACATGGAGATATATTTGGTCCATGCTTCCCAATTTGGTGTTGGGTAACCTCTTCTGCAAAAAGTTAATAGCAAAATCTGAATATGCGTTCAAAGAGACAGTGGATAAGATTCTCTTACAGCATGTCGGAGACATTATGAAGTTTGATCTTGATGTTCAGGAGCACATTTATCTTCAAATACAGATGTTGATAGATGGATTCGTTATGTCACTAGAAATGGTGTCAAGCAGCTAACCCGAACATGTCGAATAATACTACTTATAACACTCCTCTTATATATTTAACTGTCCAACCCTCACAATGTTACAACTCAACAACTGTATCTTCAAACCACCAAATTCTTTTCTTGGCTTTAAGAATCTTATAACCCTTCATATGAAAAAAGTAACCTTGGTCCCAACCACACAGTTGTATGTTATCAAGGCCCCTCTTCTTGTCAATTTGATCGTGTGGCATTGTAATGGTACTCAATACCTGAACATTGTTTCATCAAGGTTGAAGTACGTGTATGTTGGTGAGATCAGGGATTATGCTCTTGACATAAATTGCTTTATGAACTGCAAAAGTTTGGGAGAGTTAACACTTGATTTAGGAAAAAAGGCTGATTGTCCAAAACATGATGTAAAATTAACTTTGGAAAGCTTCTTTTTAGCTTGACCGTACTTGAAGCGCTTAGTTTGGGTTCATCTTTCCTTGAGGTAAGAATCTGGCATGTTCTCTTATACTGAGATCGTGTTCATGTAAATATTCCTAGTTTGTATTTGCTTCAAAGCTTTTGAGTGCAGGCACAGTTCCGAAGGGCTTCCTTTTACAACTCAATTGCTTGTGGTATCTTAGGTTACGTGTGGACTTCGCCAAAGTGGGTCAGGTTTCTTACGCGTTAGAGTTAATTAAGAGCTCCCCAATTGAGTACACTTGAGATTTGGGTAAGAAATGGTAAATATATGTGGTCAAACACTAGATTTTTGCATGGATGATATGGCTCCTTTCTGCACTTCATTTATTTAGAAGCATGTGAAGCTAAAATGACTTGTATTTCGTTATACCATCAGGTGCAGAGCTCTACCAGCGACAATGCTGAAGCTGCTATGAATTATCTAGACTCACCATCCTGCTTGGACCGATCACTCAACAAGCTCAAATATGTGTTCATATGTAGGTGTAAGGGTTCAAAAATAGAACTGCAATTTGTGAAGCTATTGTTTGCTCGTACTCCATCTTTGCTAAAGATGAGCTTTAAGCAGTCTAGAGTCACTGGTTCTAGCAGGGAAGAAAGGAATAACATCACCACAGAATTGATGCGTTTCCCCAGAGCATCTCCCAAGGCTGAGCTTTTTTATTTGCCAAGTCTACCTTAATTAGTAGCATTTCCATCTAACAGTAAGGAAATGTATTGGACCCCTATCTTTCCTATAATATGGTTGCGAAAAAGTGTTTAAACAATGTATCTTCCCCATATCAGTTATATAAGGATTTCCAACATCCAAATAGTTTATTCTAGCTGTGAATTTAAGATGGTTGGTTGGATAAAGTCTTCAACAGTAGTAGTTTAGAGTCGTGCTTTTTTCTTTGAGTGAAGCCAAAGATTCAAAATGGCTCTAACCAAATCAATTGTATTGGGTAAAAATCGACCCGCGGCAATCTGCCCCGGTCGCGCAAATCTTAACGACCGATCACGTCCCGACTAAGCGATTGCCGAGGCGATTGAACGAATCGCCGAGACCTTAAAACCGAGGATGTGTCACCGAAGGCGAGCCGTGAGCCGAGCTTCGGTAATCGTCACCTCGATCAAGCAGCAGGGCCAAGCCACCGAGGGCTACAAGCTCTCACCTCGGTGGATCCCCTCGGTTCTTCCGGCTTTGCAGCCCACTACTTCACCCCACTAACTCAGCCACTGCACATCCAGATCGTGGGACAACATGGCAGCTGATAGTGGAGATCATGGGCAATGCTTATATCTATAAATAGCAGTTCATTTCATGTAATACGGATCCAGAAATTAATACTGAAACTCTGCCCAAATTTGTACTCAACAGCATATATTGAAATACACTTTACGTTCTCGCATTTTATATCTTTTTCCCGCATTATTGCAACTTTGATACGAAGAATTGCTTATATCCGAATCCAAAATCTATTTGTGTACCTAAAAACGATTTAGGCCCATACAAATTGGCGCCGTCTGTGGGGATATAAGCAGTAACGCTTTGTTCCAAAGTTCCGCTTTCATTTTCTGTCAAGAATTTACGATCTGACGTTATGGCTGACAACGATAACAGTGGTAATAACGGTGATAGGGCTGGCGTTCCGCTGAACCAACAGCCCATTGCTCCAATGACAACGGAAGAATTCCAAATGTACGTTGTCACAACGCTGAGAACTCTCCAAGCTAAGCAGGAGGAGCAAGCAAGCATCAACGCTGAACTTCGTGCCTCGTTAGAGGCAAGAAACAGCGCTGCCCCAAATGGCACTCAGCCCGCGGCTCCTGGTGGAGGCATCCCGCCCTTCGTTCCTACGGGCGCGACAATAGGGGGACCTCGCAACGGAGCCACGTCTGGGGGCTCGGGGACTAATCCATCTTCCACGCCACACTTCGGGACGGTTCCCACCGTGGCTGAGACAACGTCCTCGGTCGACGTTGAGAAGATCAGTAGAGAGATCAAGGCACGCATCGAGGCGCGCGTTGAAAAGCGCCTCGAGCGCGTACCGGGGATAAGCAAAGAGGAAGATGATCTTGACATTGAGCAGTATAGGGAGCAGCCCTATAAGCCCGAAGCAGCGCCCGCTCCAACCCCCGCGGGCTTCAAACTCACGTTCCTCAAAAAGTATGATGGGACAACTGATCCCAAGGAGCATGTCAGGGAATACATGTCCATGGTAAAGAGCAACGACTTGACGTCCACACAGCTCGAGTCCATGTTTCTAAAGAAGTTTGGTAGTTCGTTAGAGAAAGGTGCCCTTCGGTGGTATCTATGCTTGCCATCGGGGTCAATCTCCTCGTTTAAAGAACTATCCAGCGCCTTTGTGAAGGCTCACACCGGCGCGCAAAAGATCCTCCAGAGGAAGGAGGATATATGCGAAGTGAAACAATGGCCCGGTGAGCCCCTTAAAGAATTTCTCGAGCGATTCCACGCTGAGCGCATGGAATTGCCTCGGATGGATGACACCCTGGCCATCATGGCCTTTGAGAAAGGCATCAACAGCCGCAATTCTGGCGCTGCAGCTGAATTGCGCAAGGAATTGCAGCAGTATCAGGTCCTGACATGGGAGGACCTGCACAGACGCACTTACTCCAAAATCAGATTGGAGGAAGCGGAATTCAAAAACCGAGGTTATAGCTACAGCAACCGAGGTGACAACTCAAACCGCGCCGAGGCGCCGCGTAGCAATTCAAAAGGGAGGTACGAGCCTTACACCTCCCCGAGGCAACATGTCAGTCAGAGGTTGGGAAACAATCCCAGCAACTCACACCCAACCTCTCACGTAAGCCAAAGGCTCGGAGGGAAGGTTCAAACCCACTTGAACCAAAGGAATCCCTCGAGCTCCGCTTCGGTCCCAAGAAAAGATCTTCCTCGGATCAGGGATTATAATTTCAGCATATCGACCTCAGAGCTGGTCGATATCGTCAAAGGGACGGCCGGGGTTAGGGTTCCCAAAGACATGAGGACCCCGGCGGACAAAAGGGACCACAATCTGCACTGCGAATTTCACGCAGATTATGGCCACAGGACCGAGGATTGCAAAGCTTTGCGCCTCGAGGTAGCACATTTGCTGAAGAAGGGTGTGTTGGCTGAATTCCTCACTGATAAGGGGAAAGATAATTTTTTCAAAGAACCGAGGTGATGGGCAGCCACCTCGGCCCCACCTCCGGAGAGAGTAGTCAACGTCATAACCGGAGGGTCAGAAGTCAACGGCGTAAACTTCGCCGCAGCCAAAAAGTTTGCTAAGCTCTCCATCACCATGGAGAAGAGGACCCGAGTGGGAGGCTCGGGAAAAGACATCGTGTTCGATGAAGATGACTGCGATGGGATGATGTTCCCCCATCACGATGCTCTGGTCATCATGCTAAGAATTAACAACGCCGACATCAAGAGGGTTTTGATTGACCCCTTAGCTCAGTGAATATCATCAGCTACGGGGCCGTGAAGCAGATGTGGCTAAAGGGGAAATCGTCCCCAAATCAACAGTGTTGGCTGGTTTTAACAACTCAACAGAGACGTTGGGTGAAATCACGCTGAAGACATTCGCCGAGGGTGTCACCAAAGAGACACTGTTTCAAGTCATGCCCGAGGATCTGGCTTATAATGTGATCCTCGGGCGACCATGGATCCACTCCATGGAAGCTGTTCCTTCCACCTTACACCAAGTGATCAAATTCCCAACGCCTTGGGGGGTTCGATCAATCAAGGGAGAACAGCGAGTAGCGAGGGAGTGCTACTCGGTCGCACTAAAGTGGAGTCGCCCCGAGCGGGCCCAAAAAATAGCAACCAACGCAACCGGGGTCAAGCGAGGCGAGCCTCCAAAGAAATTGAAAAGATCCCGGCATGCGTGCAAGAGCCTCGGAAGCAAAAGCCGAGGACTCTACCATTGAGGAGCTGGACTCTTTCACTCTATTGAAAGTTCCCAGAAAGGAAGGTACACATCGGCTCGGAGTTGGACCCGAAGTCGAAAGAGGCGATCATGGAAGTTTAAGGTCCAACCATGACTGCTTTGCTTGGGCTCATTCAGACATGACGGGTATCGATCCGGAGATCATGACTCACAAGCTGAATGTAGATCCAAAGTTCACCCCGGTGAAACAGAAGAAGAGACCTCACGCCGGGGTGAAAAAGAAGGCGATTGAAGATGAAACCACGAAGCTGCAAGAAAATGGTTTCATAAGGGAGGTGAAGTATCCCGAATGGCTGGCAAATGTGGTAGTTGTGCCGAAGAAGAATGGCAAGTGGAGAATGTGTGTAGACTACACCGATCTGAATAAAGCTTGCTTGCCCCAAAGATTCTTACCCGTTGCCACAAATCGACAGGTTAATAGACTCCACGGCTGGACACAAACTATTAACCTTCTTGGATGCGTATTCGGGCTACAATCAGATCCTCATGGACCCCGAGGACGAAGAAAAGACCTCGTTCATCACTGAGAGGTACTTTCTGTTACAAAGTCATGCCCTTCGGTCTCAAGAACGCCGGGGCGACCTACCAAAGGCTGGTATGTCGCATGTTTAAGGAATACATTGGAAGTCTATGGAGGTCTACATAGACGACATGCTCATCAAGTCGATCCAATGGAGGATCACTTAAATCATCTGAGGGAAGCCTTTGCTGTGTTGAGACAATATGGCATGAAGAATCCGAGAAGTGCGCCTTCGGCGTTGGGTCTGGCAAATTCTTGGGATTCATTGTCTCCGAACGGCATCGAGCTAACCTGACAAAATCAGAGCTATTGAAGAAATCCCCGAGGAGCTTACCGGGGTGAAAGAAGTTCAACGCTTGACTGGCCGAGTCGCTGCCTTGAGTCGTTTCATCTCAAGGTCCTCGGAGCGATGCCACAAATTCTTCTCCGTTTTGAGAAAAAACACTCACTTCGAATGGACACCGGAGTGCAAACAAGCGTTGAAAGACTTGAAGCAGTATTTGGCTAACGCACCGTTGCTTGCCAAGCCAAAAGAAGGTGAAACATTGCTAGTCTATTTAGCAGTGTCCGAGGTATCAGTAAGTGCTGTGCTGGTTCGAGAAGAAGATGGCAAGCAGCAGCCCATTTATTGTGAGCAAGACACTCCTCGACGCTGAAACCAGGTATCCACATCTGGAAAAACTAGCTCTTGCTTTACTTGTTACCGCTCGGAAACTACGACCCTATTTTCAATGCCATCCAATAGCCGTAGTTTCAACCTTCCCTTTGAGAAATATTTTGCATAAGCCAGAGTTGTCGGGGAGGTTGTCAAATGGGCGGTAGAGTTAAGTGAATATGACATCACCTATCAGCCTCGGAACGCCATTAAGTCCCAAGTCTTGGCGACTTCGTGGCAGATTTTAGTGTTGGAATCTACCCGAGGCTGAAAAAGAAAACGCCGAAGCTAAAGGAACAACCCCGGGCTTATGGATACTCTATACCGATGGGGCAACAAACTCCAAAGGTTCGGGGTGGCATAGTTTTGAGGGCACCCACCGGGGAGAAAGTCAGGCACTCGGTTCGGTTCAAAAAGTAACCAACAACGAGGCAGAATATGAGGCGGCTTTGCAGGTTTGAGTTGGCCAAAGAAATGGGGGTTGAAAGAATCGAATTGAGATGTGACTCCCAGTTGTGGTGAACCAAATCCTCGGTGACTACACGGCTCGTGAGCCCAGAATGCAGTTATACTTGGATCGGGCACAAAGGATCTTAACCCAATTCCAAGAGTGGCAAGTTAAACAAGTGCCTCGGGAGGAGAACACCGAGGCTGATGCCTTGGCGAATCTGGGTTCGGCTATTGATGAAGCCCACTCGGGGACTGACTCGGTGGTTCGGCTATTATCTGCGCAGATGAGAGAGATGAAGTTGCAAGTCAACTCGGTGACAACCGATGGGATTGGCGAAGTAAGTTCATCTCCTACTTCGACTCGGGGACTGTCCCCCAAGATAAAAAAGAAGCTAAAAAGTTAAGGACCCAAGCAGCCTCGTATCACATGATCGAGGGTAATCTATACAAGAGGTTATATTGCGGCCCGATGGCCAAATGCTTGGGTCCCGATGAGGCAAGATACGTGATGGCCGAAGTACACGAAGGCGAGTGGGCAACCACTCGGGGCAAAATCCTTGGTACGCAAGCTGTTAAGAGCTGGGTATTATTGGCCCACAATCAGTACCGATGTAAGGGATTTCGTGCAAAAATGTGACAAGTGCCAGCGCCACGGGCGATTGATCCACCAGCAGGCCGAGCCTCTTCATTCGGTGGTGTCGCCATGGCCCTGGCCCTTCATGAAATGGGGAATGGATGTTGTTGGACCATTGCCCAAGGGAAAAGGTGGTGTTCGCTTCATCTTGGTATTGACTGATTACTTCACCAAATGGGTGGAAGCAGTGGCTCTCACCGAAGTTAAGCAAAAGCAAGTAATCGACTTCATCAAAAAGAACATCATCTACAGGTTCGGTGTCCCGAGGAAATTGCCTGCGACAACGGCAAACAATTCATGGGACGATCATCACCAACTTCTTCAAGCAGTGGGGGATCAAGAGAATAGCTTCGACTCCTATCATCCAAGTGCTAATGGCCAAGCTGAGTCTTCGAACAGGATCATAATTGAGAATCTCAAAAAGAGGCTCGATGAGAAAAAAGGTCCTTGGCCCGAGGAACTGCATGGGGTTCTATGGGCCATGCGAACAACCGAGAAGAACAGCACCGGGGAGACTCCCTTTTCACTACGCTTATGGCATGGACTCTCTCATCCCCGTTGAAGTGGGCGAACCAAGTCTTCGGTACGCCCACACAACCGAGGATGCAAACCAAGAAGCAATGCGCATAGAGCTGGATCTGCTCGAGGAGAAAAGGGAACTAGCTTTGGTTCGGTTGTAGCTCAAAAGAGGCAGATCGAAGCATACCTCAATAGAAAGGCAAAGTTCAGGGACTTCAAAGTTGGGGATTATGTGCTGAAAACGGTGAACCAATCAACAAAGGAAAATAACGGGGGAAAGCTCATCGCAAATTGGGAAGGACCCTACAGGGTCAAAGCAATTGTGGGAAAGGGTTCTTATCATCGAAAGTTTGCAAGGAGAGCCCGAACCTCTGAATTGGAACATCTCCAACTTGAAGCGATACTACTTCTAGCTGAGGTAAATACTTCCAATTCTTTTAAAATTAAACAGCCCCGAGCGAACAGCGCTCCCATGGCTTCAATAGAAAATGTACTAACTTACTCCTCGTTCCGCCTTTTTGCTTGACCTTTTCAGGGAGCAACCGAACCGATTCCAGTGCTCGGATCTTCATCAAGATTCACAACCGAACACTGGGGGGGAGTGAGAAGGGTTGATATCGAGGTCAGCATCGAGCCTCCCAACCGAAGCTTATCTATCCGACAACCGGGGACTGCCACCCGGGGACTAGATTTAGTACATTGTAAATTTGCCCGGTAGCAGCATGACGATACTTTGCTTCTATCTAAAATGTTACCCCAAGGCCCGTTTTCGGCTTGGTTTTATGGGGCACCGACACGCAGCGCAACATTAAAGGGCGCCCCTTAGGAACTGTGTCTGCACTCAAAAGCTTTGGAGCAAAGGCAATAAGTAGAATCACATAAATATGTTCATTCTATAACGAATCCACGTAAAACTACAGTCACTTGCTTACCTGAAGGAAAAATGAACTCAATTGAAGTTTCTTAAGCCTAGGTGCGCTAAGAAGAAACTTCTCCAAGGTTGATCTCTCAACATATTTCACATTATCAACCACTCTGCCCTCAAGTACTATAACACCCTCAAATTTTTGAGGTTCATGAAACAATTTAACTTGAGATAGTGACTGTCACGAACATCCAACTTATCCAACTTTGGCGAAACAACGTTCAGATATTGAGTACCATTACAAAACGTCAAGCTTAATTTGACAAGAGAAGGGGCATTAATAACACAAAACTCTGAGGTTGGCACAAAGGTTACTTTTTCCAGACTGAGGTTTATTAGATTCTGAAAGATAAGAAAAGAACTTGGTGCTTTGAAGACAACATGTGTCAGCGTTGGACAGTTAAATATACATGAAGGAAGTATATAAGTAGTATTATTCGACATGTCAAGCTTTAGCTCCTTCACACCATGTCCAGTGACATAAAGCATCCAATTATCAATATCTGTATCGGAAGACAAATGTCATCCTGAAACATCAAGATCAAACTCCACAATGTCTCCAACATGATGTAAGAGAATCTTGTCTACGGTTTCTTTGAAGAAAGATTCAGATTTTGCAGTTAACTTTTGACAAAAGAGCTTATCCAGCACGAGATGTGGGAGCATGGCCCAAATATATCTCCAACTTTTGGACAAAATACTCGTTCTTGCTGTATCTTGCATCGACAAGAGCTCAAGGATACGTAGGATAATGTCACTTGGCAGATTACTAATTCTATCAGCTTCAATAGCAGCTCCATTACTATCTGTTAGAAGAGGTTGAATAATCTTAATTAGACTACAAATTTATAATCCAAAAAGAACAAAAGATATAGAATATTGTATTGCTAGTATCTTGAGCCACGCTGGCTGATTCTTACTATTAAAATATATACGTAATGCTAATGCTGAAAAATGCCAAACAACACAATCTATTAACAGAAGGCGCCATAAGTTGAAAAAAGGAAATGAGGTACGTTTTGATTTGAAGAAAACCTTGTTTTCAGGAAGTTTTTTAGGGACAGTATTCAACTTACCTTAAAATTTCTTAGCCTCTCGAGTTTTACTAGTAATAAAATGTTTCTTTGCTATACCTAACTGTACCAAAATCCACAATTATTATTATGGGCGTCATACACATAAATACAAATGTAAATTTGCCCCTTATAATTTTAGAATAATTCGATTTTATAAGTTTAGCCCTCCGTTTCAATTTATGTGATACTATGGACTTGTTATTATGCTCCAATCGCTTCTACACTTGGGCAAAATGTTACCCAGACCACAAGTTTCAAAAGTACACAAATGATATATTCCATTTTAAACAGCATATTTCAAAAGTTTATCTTTATTTCTTAAAAATCGTGTCCAGTCAAACACCTTCACATAAATTAAAATAGAACGAGTAATTATCATGGTATATCTAAGCGAAAAGAATTAAATAATGACCCCATAGTTTCAAGATTTTAACTAAATCAATTATATTGAGATTTAAAATGAAACAAGTATTTTAGTTTGTTTATAATATAAAAAGTAGGGGTGTTAATAGTTTTTTGAAAGCCGACTACAATCGACCAAATCGTACTGAATCAAATTTTAGGTTTTTTACAATAAAACCGTAGATTATTATGCAAATTTATACCGTACTGATTATTAGGTCAGGTTTTTTATTTTTAAAAAGAAATCAAAAAATTACCAAATTAACATGATGTAAATGGTTATCTAGCTTTTTGTTATTCATATCTACCCACTCTCTCATAATGTTGTTTTGAGACTTCGTAGTTTAAAGTTCTTCTCAACCGCATGTTCTAATAAATCTTTTAGGCACTAATCACCAAATATTTCAATCGAATGTGATATCATTATTGTCTCTAATATCGTATACTTAAGAAAAATAGAAATTTATATTTGGTTTAGTCGGTAGAAACGTATGAGTTTTTGCAATGAAGGGATCCATATTTTTCAATGTTATTGTTTTGTATGTCGAAAGCACAATTGTGTTTGTGTAGTAATTCTAGACGATGTTTAAAAAAATAAAAAATTAACCGATCCGTACTGAAACCGATATGATTGGGACGGTTTTGAAAATTTAAATTTCGGTTATGCATACTAGAATACCCAAAAAAAATGCTATGATATATAACATTTAAAATAACCGACCGAACTGAACCATTGGCATCCCTAAAAATAAGTATAGAAAAATAACTTTGTGCACATTTTTTATCCATAACAGCTGAACAAGATCTAAACGTGAAAAGTCACTATGCATGTATAGCAAGTACCTAACTATGGCAGCTGTGAAATTTAGACAAATATTGCCACTATGGAGAGGTTAGATTGTATTGTTCAAACACAACAACAGCAACATACCCAGTGATATCTCACCAATATAGGGTCTAGGGAGGGTGAGATGTACACAGACCTTAACCCCACCAAGGTGGTGAGGCTGCTTTTGGTAGACCCTTGGCTAACATGATAAATTAAAATATGATCTAGATTTAAAACATGCTTGGAGAAAGACAAGATAAAAAATAGCATGATAAGGAAGACTGTATTATTCAACATATTTTCTAAAACACTTTTCTTGAGCCGAAGGTCTTTCGGAGACAACCCTCTATACCTCACTAGAGGTAGGGGTGACACGCTCATCCCACTTTTTTCAGACCGCACTTGTGAGATACACAGGTATGTTGTTGTCATTATTGTATAATTTTTGAATAAAATATTATATATGTTGTTATTGAGAACTATGTTTATACTTGTACTAAATTTTCAAAAATTGTATTATCTTTGTTAATTAGTTTAAAAATGACTTAATTAAGTCAAAATAATAAGTAATTGTATCTTTTTTGTTGCACGAAAGTAGGAAACGTATCTTTTCTGTTGTGCATAAAATGAGAATTGTATCTTTTCAATGCATACAATTGGAAGTTTTAGTACATACTTCTAAAGTCAATAGATGTATTCATGCCATTTTGTTCAGAGTGTTGACATTTAGCTTTGTTCCCTGAGATTGACTCATTATAGAGTTAATTTTAAAATGGTCACCGAACTAATGTAAAGTATTTTTAAAAAATTACTTTCATTTAATTTGGGACAAAAATATCACTCAACTTATCCAAAGTATCTTAAAAAGTCATTTTCTCAAGTTGTGCTTTAAAGTTTACCAAAAAATACTAATGTGGCATTTTCTTTTAGTTCTTTTTAATAAAAATGGACCCAAACAACTTTTTTTTTTTAAACCAACCAAAGCCTTGTAATAACATCCAACAACAAGCATAAGCAGGGACGGAACTAATAGCTTTGGCCTATACCATGTATATGTGTTAAGAAATACACCAAAGGTGTATAAAAAATAAATCCAAAACATAGTTAATAACACTTGAGGTCGCTGTCTTAAAATTCATAACTCATAAAATTCAAATTCTGAATCCGCCTCTAACCATAAGAATTTAAATGGGCTACTACAAAAAATAACCAATTTGCTCTAAGTTTATTTGTCTCTAGCACTATTCAAAATGGAATGGGCTAACACATAGCGAAATTCATACTTATAACTTATTAGAGACATCTCTAGAACGGGATCATACACAAAAGAATATAGAAAATCGACTATACATGCAATAACCACTAGTTAATTGATTGATATAAATGTAGAAACAAGTTAACTTTGCAGTGTAATTATCATACTTGTCTTGGAGCTAACTGTAGCAGATGAATGGATTGCTCAATAAGTTACAAAATTGGAGATTAATTGTAAAACAATAAGATAAATTCAAGTATACGACATGAATCCGTTAGACTCGGTATGATTGCAGATGAAATGGCGCTATTATGTCGGACAAGATGTGGAATTCCTATTCTTTTAACCATTTTGTTTATATTTTAGAGACTAAGGAACAAAACTGTCTTCCATTTTATTTCTTCTTTTGTTTATTTGCTTCTTTTTTTTTGTTTTGGATATTAAAAAAGAATGATACTCCCTCCGTCTCAATTTAAAGGGTTTTTTACACAAATATACAAATTTTCACCCTTAATGACAAAAAAATAGCAATATTTCTCTAATTACAATGCATAGCATTATTTTTCTAACACATTTAACAATAATCTAACACATTTCACTTTCACTTCCCATTTTTCCCAAATTAAAATTCTCGCACTTACTCTCTCTTTCTCCATCACCCCACACCCACCCCCACCACCCCAACGACATAACCCCCACCCTAACGGCATCACCACCACCACCCTAATTTTTCCTAAAGTTGGTTTCAGACTTTTTCAAGATTATAATCCAATGATATTTTAATCTAGCATCCCAGTGGTTAGTCCCGAACTCGAATGGAACACTTTCTAAGGCCCCATCATTCTCGCTCTTCTCATTGTCATAAATATCACTTACTGTTTCAGAAACCTTCAGCTTCTTATCACTTTTAGACTGTTTATCTTCTAAATGAGACGACGTCGCTGATATGGAAGAACCAAAGTCATAATTGTTGGTACTAACAATAGCAGCAACATCGTACTTGTACAAACTAGGCGTAGCACCAGCACTAGCATCATGTGAAGAAATTAAATCAGACTTCTGGGTAAGATCAGGCTTCCCAAAATCATGCTTAACACGTACTTCAGATGGTTCTAGAACAGATTTGCCAACAGCGTCAGATGTATGAGCTCCACTGGAGTCCTTAATTCTAGTTTGTTCATTTCCTGAAGTTTGATTCTCTACGCCTCCATCAGAAGCTAGATGTTGATTATTTGAAGTTGCCTTTTCAGACTTCTCTGTTGCTCTCTTCTTTTGGAATTCCTCTAGCTGCAAATGATACAGTGGCAGAAACAGTGAAACGGCAATGTTAGATACGGTGAAAAACAGCCTGAAACGGCGCTGAAACGGTCTGAAATGGCGTTGAAACAGTCTGAAACGATATTGAAACAGTCTGAAACGGTGCAGAAACAGTTTGATACAGTGCTGAAAATAATCTGAAACGGTGCAGAAACAGTTTGATACAGTGCTGCAGAAACAGTTGATACGGTGCAGAAATAGTTAGATACAGTGCTGAAATGAACCGAAACAGTGCAGAAACAGTTAGATACAGTGCTGCAGAAATAGTTTGATACGGTGCAGAAATAGTTAGATACAGTGCTGAAATGAACCCAAACAGTGCAGAAACAGTTAGATACAGTGCTGCAGAAACAGTTTGATACGGTGCAGAAACAATTAGACACAGTGCTGAAATGAACCGAAACGGTGCAGAAACAGTTAGATACAGTGCTGCAGAAACAGTTGATACGTTGCAGAAACTGTTAGATACAGTTCTGAAATGAACCGAAACGGTGCAGAAACAGTTAGATACAGTGCTGCAGAAACAGTTGATACGGTGCAGAAATAGTTGATACGGTGCAGAAATAGTGAGATTCAACGAGATACATTGAGGATGGATGAGGAAAAGTGAAATTTGGGAAAATGAGAGGAGTAAAAGTGAAATTGGGGGGAAATGTTGGGAGGAAAAGTGAAATAGAGGGAAATGGGAGGAGCAAAAGTGATAGTGCGGGAAATAGAAGGAAGAATGTAAGGGTTTGGTATGTTATGGGAAAATATTGTTATGTTTGTAATTATCTTGTGTTCCCTCTATATAGGGTAATTTTACTAAAATGTTGTTATATTTGGTAATTAAGCTCTAGAACTTGTACTTTTATGTAAAAAAAATTCCAATTTAAATGTCTACCTTTCTTTTCAAGCCCGTCTCAAAAAAAGTATCATTTTTCATATTTGGTAGTAATTTTTTAATTTCAAAATATGTTTTGGACCAAAAGATTAAAAGCACTGGCCTATAGAAAACACACCTTTAATTTTAATAAACCACATGATTTGAAATTTTTTTTATTTTCTTAAACTCTGTATCCAATCAAATTCAGACACATCACATGGAACGGAGGAAGTACTATTTAATGAATAGTTTCTCCTGTATGAGTTTTTGCAATTTTTAACATTTTAAACTTGTATAGTTATTAAAGTTTAATACATTGATATAAACATTTTCAAAGTTCCACTTTTCAAATGGTCACTCAGCTTGGTGAATGTATCTCTTTTTTTTTTTAACAAAAAAGTCATTTGACTATTAATTTGTTTAACCAAAAGTCATTTTACGCCAGAAAAAAAGTTATGAACTCCACCAAAAAATGGTTTTCAATTGTTGGTCTTTTTTAAGTTTAAGTGCTGATTTTAGTGTTCGGATTGTTCGGGGTTCAATTTTTATGTCTTCAACTACTCTCACTTGTTCAGATTGGTATATTTATTTTTTTTATTCGGAGTCCAACTTCAACAACTGGAGATTGATTGTCAATTACTGAAGATTGATTATTGGCGTCTCTCGTTATCTTAATCTTTTACTTTCTCTAGCGTATGGAAGATATCAATTATTTTGCTTCGGTCTTACCATTACTTTATCTATATACAAAACTAGTCAAAACGAAAACTTAATAGAACCAATTGATAAATAACAACCAAATTAATCGAACAAATTGGTAAATAACCACAAACAAAAATTTTAATTTTTCACTGTGAAAAGGATAACAAGCGGCAAAATTCTTCAAAACACCATTAACATTTGCATATAAAAGCTTTACACTATAACAACCGTAAGAGAAGACAAAAAATAGAGTTGTTTGAAAAAGATAAGCAACCAACTCACACTCTATGAGATATAGGGTGTCATTCTCGGACAGGCCATTAATCTCTTGTTGAATTGCTCCTATGGTCAAGCTTTGGTTCATTTCCAAAGGAGTAGCTGTAGCTGCTATGATGCTATGACAGATGGTCTCTGGCGCATTAAGTGTGCGTTTGTTCATAACCAAAAAGATGACAAATGAGTAGGAAACTATTAACAGTACATTAAACAACTATTTGTATGGGAATAAGTGATCTCATAATTACCTCTAAAATACTCGTAATAATTTGGGCAGCTGTGACTCTAATTCATTGTGTTTTAGCATCATCGCCGCAAAATCTAGAAAGGAAATATAACTAAAAAAATAGAAAGGTATGACACTTGAGGTGTTATACCTCATCAACCCACCACTCTTACCCCATAATAAGTCATTATAAATCTTGAGAGTGGTGCCATACTCAAAGACTTTTTACAAAAGAAAAAGACGTCATTTTTAGTAAACTATGCAATCGATATCAATATTTATTCAAATAGTTCATTTGGAACTGTAACTCACGTGCAAAATTTGTCGAATTGAAGTGTCTACGAGAGATACTTTTGTTAAAAAGAGAAATCTGTTTGGTCACTAGTTAAGTTAAGGTGTCAAACTGACAGTTTGCGTCAAGTTGAGATGATAACATAAATAGTCATAAACTCTATTAGCCTTACATCTAAGTAGCCATCATAATAAACCAACAAATGCTAGCCATTCAATGGTAATCCAAAATAAAAGATCTCCTGATTATAAGTTATTTTTTTCCTAAAAAATAGCATAATTTATGTCTTATAAAATGAGAGAACTAAGGAGTTGAACTCCCACCTCAAAACAAGGAGGTAATCTATATAATATTCAATTGATAAAAGTAATGTATGGTATATATCAAATCTAAATTAGATATTTGTGTCATATGCATATAAGTGCAATACATATATGACATAGATTGAATATGCATAATGTATTCATATTAGGCAGTTCTTAATATACAAAAAATATGACAACTTAAAGTAGAATTATGCATAGAATATGCATAATTATAGACATATATGCAAAGAATATGCATAAATATATATTGCACATAGAATATGTATAATTATTAAACAATTTGAAGTATAAATTACGCCCTTGATATACAATAGATATAACTAGTATATTCAAGAAAAGTAACCTTAAGATGGTGGATAAACTACATAAAATCAGTCATGACCCATCATCTCCCCCAAAAATAGGCATTTAAGATAGTGGATATTTTATCAAACTAAATGGCTATAAAAAGTAGTAGACATATGGGTAAATGTTTATAAATCATAATAAAGGAAAAATGTGTTTATTTTTTGTTTATGACCCTTGTGAGTGTCTATGTCATGTAATTTTCTCGGGTGAATTCTTTTTGCCATTTATATGCACTTTAGCCCGTTAGATTATCATTTATAAATCTATAGACAACAATATATATTTGTGTGAAATATTTTACTGAGTCAAAATACTTTTGGTCATTGGAAATGAAAGATTTCGGTCCAAAGCAAAATTGTTTCGAACTGACTTTGCTTGTTGCTACCAACAAAAATAAATAGGAAATATCATCAATCATTATTTCTATGCTAGAACAAATTATTCTTTAATTTGCCATGTGTAAGATTATTTTAGTAAATTGTAATGGCCAGCACAACTGTTAAACATAAGAACTAAGAAGAGTTATCAAATCATCGTTAGTAGCATAAAACGTACTGGAGTTAATTTCTAAAATGGTCACCGAACTAATGTAAAGTATCTAAAAGAAATT
Source organism: Petunia x hybrida (assembly GCA_037355625.1). Classification (NCBI taxonomy): domain Eukaryota; kingdom Viridiplantae; phylum Streptophyta; class Magnoliopsida; order Solanales; family Solanaceae; genus Petunia; species Petunia x hybrida. The sequence goes on from JBBBVM010000595.1 coordinate 985,782, forward strand.
GGTTTCCTTTGATTTGGAACAAAATATCACTCGACTTATTCAAAGTACCTTAAAAAGTTATTCTCCCAAGTTGTGTCTTAAAGTTTACCAAAAAATGCTGATGTGGCCGTAAAAATGGATTTATTTTAGTTCTTTTTATTAAAAATGGACTCAACAAATATTTTAATTTATTTTAAAACATCAAATTTAAGGTATTAGCCGTAAAAATTTTGCCCACCGGGCCACTTTTTCTGGGGTAAGTGCACGAAAGGCCACTTTTGCCACTGGTCTTTGGGCACAGGCCACTAATACCAAAATATTTAGTTTGTGGCCACTTTCGCTTAAAAGATAGAACTTCAGTCCAGGGCCCTGGATTGAAGTTCAGTCCTTAAAGATAGAACTTCAGTCCAAGGCCATATGGATTGAAGTTCACCCCTTAAAGATAGAACTTCTGTCCAGAGCCATGTTGACTGAATTTCAGTCCTTAAAGATAGAACTTCAGTCCAGGGCCATATTGACTGAAGTTCAGTCCTTAAAGATAGAACTTAAGTCCAGGGCCATATGGATTGAAGTTCAGTCTTTAAAGATAGAACTTCAGTCCAGGGCCCTGTGGACAGAACTTCAGTCAATGATCAGAACTTAAGTCAATGCTTATTTAGTAAAGGCCCAAAAGTGGCCTCTAGTGTAAGACCAAAGAAAATAGTGGCCTCAAACTAAATACCAGTATTAAAAGTGGTCATTGGGCGAATTTTTTACACTTTTTCTACTGGTATTTGGTTTAAAGCCATTTTTTTATTGGTTTTACATGAGAGGCCACTTTTTGGAACTTCAATCGTTGTGGGTTGAAGTTCAAACCTTGTGGATTGAACTTCATGCCTAAGTTATGAAGTTCAACTTCAATCTGTAAGGGCTGAACTTTTAGGCATAGTTGCGTAAGCTTCAACCCTTATGGGCTGAAGTTGAACATCAACCCTTGTGGTGGGCTGAAGTTGAACTTCATCCCTTGTGGGCTGAACTTGTGTGATGTTAAACCCACAAGGACTGAAGTTCCAAAAAGTGGTCTCTCATGTAAAAATCACTATAAAAGTGGCCTCAAACCCAAGACCACTGGCAAAAGTGGCTATTCGTGCAGTTTTCCTGTATTAGCCACCTCAAAATTTTACACAATAATCAAAACTTAAGGTATTAGCCACCTCAAAATTTTAGAAGTTTGACCATGATAAATCAAACTTCAAACTTTGAATATGAAGTTTATCTATAACAATTCAAACTTCAGAACTCTCAAATTTTGTTAATTTTTTTTTTAAAATAAGAATATGCTATGGGAAAAGATTCCACTTAAAAGTAAAAACCAAATTTGTTAACCAAATATCTAAAAGATATACCGCATATGAAAACATATAAAATTTAGTATTTAATATGCCCAAAAATATGTAAAAACTTATGGTGCTACATTTTTCAACTATAATTGTTGGGAAAGATTTCAAATAACTACATCATTTATAATTTCTAATTACCGTCCTTAACATATTTGTTGTGGTACCTAATTATAAAACTATCATTATACTATTTCCACACTTTGATATTTCCAATGAGTATTCCTTAAAATCAGTTTAACCGAATGCCAAACTACTAGGGACTATACTTTCATAATCGCTCTGATCTTATGAAGTCCTCACACTTTATATATATATATATATATATATATATATATATATATATATATATATATATATATATATATATATATATATATATATATATATATATATAGGTAGTATGTGATGCACAATTTACAGTGGAAGGAAATCAAATATATATTATTTATATGCAAAAAGGACATTAATATACATCAGTAATATACCAAAAACAGTTACAATATAAAGACGAAGAATAAATAATCCACCAGTAAATTATCTCATAAATAAATAATTTGGTATTTTTTTAAATTTCAAATATTTGTTGGGTCCATATTTAATAAAAAGAACTAAAATAAAATGTCACATCAACATTTTCCGATGAACTTTAACGCACAACTTGGGATACTTTTTAAGTTATTTTGGATAAATTGAGTGATATTTTTGTCTCACACCGGAGGAAAGTGACATTTTTAAATACTTTACATTAGTTCAGTGACCATTTTAGGAATTAACTCCTCATTATAGATCAATATGATAGTTATTTTATAACGGTTTAGACTCTCTTTGTTCACTTCATCTGTTCAATCCTCTATCATATTGTATAGCTTGAAAAAACTTGAAACTTTTGGAGCAAGATTCCACATGAACAGTTCGTCTTTTCTGTTAAGATTGCTGTGCTCTTGGAGTAATGCAGACACTTAAATCTATGAGTGACAATATAATCTTGTTTCCAATGCCAATTCATTTGCTGCATAGATAATGAGAACAAATGAAACTGAAATCACAAAAATATGCACAGAACTTAAACCTCTCTCACCTACCTGCTACTGACTGTTGAGATATACTGTCCTACTTGTTTAACCTTTTGTTATTTATTTCCATTTGGCATTCAGATAGAAGATAGTAGCAAGACTCGGGAGAAACAAGAATTAAAACTTGTGATGAGAGACATGAGGCAGCACAGTGTCGCAGCTGATGTAAAGGTTTCTGTAAGAGACTTGATCAATAGGTGCAAGCACATTCAAGACTTGACTACATTGGAGCATGTAAAAACTACCCGAATTTGATACTCTTAGTTCTGTAACCAGTTTGTCAGTATTTTTTGTGCTAATAAAACACTCTGAACTCTGCTCCGAAATGTATTGCCTCAGTAGTTCATTAGCACCAGAAAAAGTATAAACAATATGTTATGGAATTTGATCTTTAGATTGTCATATATCGAGATGCCAGAATGTTAATTGAATCCAATAATTTACATGTGTGGATTCGCTCACTATATATCTACAGCGACTAAATGAAATAACTCCAACATTTAAAAATCTTTCAAGCCACATAAATTGCTATGACTTGTTATAGGTGGAAATTTTCAAATATAAAAACCTTCCTTTCTTTCTTAAGTTCTGTGCCAATTAGGACTGTTCAAAATCGAATCGAAATAGATAATCGAACCACAAAATCGGTTTATTGGCTTATTTTGACATTGGGTTATCTGATTAACGATTGGTTAGCGGTTTAGAGTTGTGTAGTTAACGATTTAACGGTGTGGGGATTAGTTTGTCTAATTTCCTTATTGGTTAACCTGTTAACCCTTTAAGAGTTGTTAAATATTTAACATATTATATTTTTTATATTTGTTTATAAACATTTTAATGTCCAAGTCCAAATAAAGAAGCTACTGAAGCTAGTGTTTGCTGCACTTTGAAAGCTACTGATTTTCTATGGATAAAGCAAGTGAAACTTGTGTTTTGATCTCTCAAGTCTTAACAAATGTATATGTGCAGGGTGTTACTTAATTTGGTGCATTGAAAACTTGGTATTTCTATAGGTGCAAATTTATTTAAAGATATTATAACTTAACAGATAAACCGACCGATAACCGATAACGTGAAATCGAACCAACCGATATCTTATCGATTAGGTTAATGGTTTTGCATTTCTAAAATCCGATAACCGTTAGGCCGAACCGATAAGGACACATTCCCAACTGAACCGGTCGATAAGTATTCCTAGTGCCAATTCAAACCCCACAGCATAAAATAGGACAGAAGCAGTAGTAACAGTATCACTTCATTTTTTGTAGGATTCTCTTCATGTGCATACAAATGCTTACGTGTCTGTCACTTTCATGATGTTACTTATCTGCTGAAGTATCGAAAGTTTGTGCGCCTTATGCTCGATAAGCATTGCTGAAGAGGGAAATGTAGTTGAAAATTTCCCAACACAGAGGTTTACATGCAATTATTTTTATTCTCAATAATTTTTATTCTGTTAATCACTTAATAATATCTATCACCTTGATTTTTTTTTTTTTTTTGTTTCATATAGATGATGCCACTCTTTGACTGGTAAATCGATTCTCACTTTCTTCTTGTTTTTTCTTTTTATTTTTTGCTTCTTTCAAATTCTATTTTCCTTTTAGAAATCCGAATAATTTTTTATACTCTTATCAGTTATAGACGGATTTGGAGAAGTTGAGTTGTAGTTATACTAAAAGTTGACGAACATCTATAATATATTAACTAAAAACAAATATTTCCTCACAAAAAGAATTAAGTATCGATCTTATTTTAGACAACAGATATAGGTGATAAGACTCATTGGATCTCTCTTAAAGGATTTTCTATAGGACGAGGAAAAATATATCGAGGTTCCTTTTTAAATAATTGATTTGTTTAAGACTTGATTTTATGCAAGTATTTGAAATTATTTTTAGAGACTCCACCAACTCTTTTTCTTGATAAGTATGTTTACAACCTTTTCGTTTGTGGCATTTGATATTGCTGCATCTTGTGGCTTGGTAGCTTCGTGTATACAATATTTTTGTCTTCGGATTGACAAATTCACATCGTTATTTTGCATTGATGTATTAACGCAATTTTATTCCAAGAATTGTTATAAAGATTCATGTATAATTGGATGACTTTAACTACTTGGCAGATGAATATTCTCATCTTCCCTACTTATTTAAGGATTAATTTTTTGTCTTTCCAAAAATAGGTTGAAATATTGATGTCTACGTTTTCTTTATTTGATGACTCAAATGATTTTTGTCTTTACTATTTTAATCTATCGCCCAAATTTTTTTAAGTTCTATGCACTGTCGGTGTAGTCGGTGTAGTTTTTTTTAACACCATCAGGTAACATTGATCTGTTATAACAGGTAACCAATGTATTCTTAATTTGTTTCTTTTTCTAATATTAAACTCTTATTTTTTATTTCCTCTCTCTCCCCATTAATCACATCTTCCTAAATCTCAGATTCTCAATCGTCTATCCGTCGTCTACCTTTTTTTACCTCTCCTTTTCTTCTTCAAACACTCTCCCTTCTTTTTTCTGGAGATATTATTCCTTGATCTCTAGCATATAACTGTAACATGATTCTAATTAATTAGAGGATTATAGTTTAAAAGGAGTACTTATTATACAACACAGCAAATTGTGGAATTTATATTGTGAAATACGTATTAACACGAGGAGCAGAACTAGAAGTAATATCTACTTAATTATTACTATTTGGTAAAATATACTATTGTCCAGATCCATTTTATTAGCCAAAATTGATCAGCAAACAGACAAATTATGACCAAGAAATTAGGACACCTGCAGTGCTAAGATTTTAATCAGCTGGTTGTTTTCTTGAAAGAAGAATAAAGTTAGAGAAGTACTCCACTGATTTGATGATCAAGTGAGATAGTTAAGAGATTTGCGTCAGATCAAAAGGAAAATATAATTTTGGTTACTGGGACAATCTTAATTACTAGTACTGTTTAGAATTCAACTTGCCTTAAATATATTTTTAGTAAATAATTATCATATAAAAGGTAAAAAAAATAATGCAGTTACCCTTGAAATTACCTGATAGTGTAGTACTTTATACACCGACGGTGCGTAGAACTTAAACTCTTTAAATTTATCAATATATTCTTGAGTAATATTTTTTTAATGTGCTATTTCGATAAATCAAATTAAGCTACAATAAACTTCTTTTAAAATATTCATCTATCGCGCCGGGTGCTATACTAATTTTTATTTTTAAGGCCAAATCATCCTATTTTATTTTTGATTAAGTGAAATATTACAATTTACACAAATTACAAGTATATAATGAAAGTTGAGGTAAAAGAAGTATCCCCTCTTGAAAGGCCAAAACGTGGAAAAGAAAAGAAAAGGGCAGTTCTTGCTCTGATTATTAAGATTTCTATAGTTAAAGTTTGACATGACTCAAGGTATACACTTCTCTCTTTCCTTTATTTTGCTCTTTCAAATTTTGGGTTATAATTTAAGCCTAAGGGTGTTTCAAGGTATAGGTAGGAGTGTAGGTGGTGAGGTTTGGGTAGGGACGTAGGGTGCAGTAGGGGTAGCCGTCGTGGCGGACGCAGGATTTTCGGTAAGGGACTCAAAAAATATAATTATTGTGCATGGAACTCGAACTAAGGACCTAAGTCATAAGTTTGATTACGAGGTTGGAGAATTTTTTTTTGCCAAGGGAATTCAAAACTAGTATATATCCGTATAAAAAGTAACTTTTTCCTTGCATATACAGTGTTCGCCCCTTCAGTGGACTCTAGGTCCACCACTGGTTAGAGGTGGCTCTTTTGGCTACTCTGATCAAAGAAGTCATTTTTGTCTAATAGATGGATTATGGAAAATTAGTTGGCATGAAAAATGTTAACGAAACAAGGAAAAATGAAAAACATTCTCTAGAATATGTTTTCCTTCACCCTAAGTTTATTCAACTTGTTCCAGCAGGTAGTAAAAGAGCTGCATTTGGAGGGGAAAGTGAAGATAGAATCAGTGCTCTGCCAAGAAACGTTATAGAACGTATCCTTGAGCTTCTTCCTGTCAAAGACGCAGCAAAAACTAGTATTTTGTCCAAAACATGGAGATATATTTGGTCCATGCTTCCCAATTTGGTGTTGGGTAACCTCTTCTGCAAAAAGTTAATAGCAAAATCTGAATATGCGTTCAAAGAGACAGTGGATAAGATTCTCTTACAGCATGTCGGAGACATTATGAAGTTTGATCTTGATGTTTCAGGAGCACATTTATCTTCAAATACAGATGTTGATAGATGGATTCGTTATGTCACTAGAAATGGTGTCAAGCAGCTAACCCTGAACATGTCGAATAATACTACTTATAAACTCCCTTCTTATATATTTAACTGTCCAACCCTCACAATGTTACAACTCAACAACTGTATCTTCAAACCACCAAATTCTTTTCTTGGCTTTAAGAATCTTATAACCCTTCATATGAAAAAAGTAACCTTGGTCCCAACCACACAGTTGTATGTTATCAAGGCCCCTCTTCTTGTCAATTTGATCGTGTGGCATTGTAATGGTACTCAATACCTGAACATTGTTTCATCAAGGTTGAAGTACGTGTATGTTGGTGAGATCAGGGATTATGCTCTTGACATAAATTGCTTTATGAACTGCAAAAGTTTGGGAGAGTTAACACTTGATTTAGGAAAAAAGGCTGATTGTCCAAAACATGATGTAAAATTAACTTTGGAAAAGCTTCTTTTTAGCTTGACCGTACTTGAAGCGCTTAGTTTGGGTTCATCTTTCCTTGAGGTAAGAATCTGGCATGTTCTCTTATACTGAGATCGTGTTCATGTAAATATTCTTATTTTGTATTTGCTTCAAAGCTTTTGAGTGCAGGCACAGTTCCGAAGGGGCTTCCTTTTACACTCAATTGCTTGTGGTATCTTAGGTTACGTGTGGACTTCGCCAAAGTGGGTCAGGTTTCTTACGCGTTAGAGTTAATTAAGAGCTCCCCCAATTTGAGTACACTTGAGATTTGGGTAAGAAATGGTAAATATATGTGGTCAAACACTAGATTTTTGCATGGATGATATGGCTCCTTTCTGCACTTCATTTATTTAGAAGCATGTGAAGCTAAAATGACTTGTATTTCGTTATACCATCAGGTGCAGAGCTCTACCAGCGACAATGCTGAAGCTGCTATGAATTATCTAGACTCACCATCCTGCTTGGACCGATCACTCAACAAGCTCAAATATGTGTTCATATGTAGGTGTAAGGGTTCAAAAATAGAACTGCAATTTGTGAAGCTATTGTTTGCTCGTACTCCATCTTTGCTAAAGATGAGCTTTAAGCAGTCTAGAGTCACTGGTTCTAGCAGGGAAGAAAGGAATAACATCACCACAGAATTGATGCGTTTCCCCAGAGCATCTCCCAAGGCTGAGCTTTTTTATTTGCCAAGTCTACCTTAATTAGTAGCATTTCCATCTAACAGTAAGGAAATGTATTGGACCCCTATCTTTCCTATAATATGGTTGCGAAAAAGTGTTTAAACAATGTATCTTCCCCATATCAGTTATATAAGGATTTCCAACATCCAAATAGTTTATTCTAGCTGTGAATTTAAGATGGTTGGTTGGATAAAGTCTTCAACAGTAGTAGTTTAGAGTCGTGCTTTTTTCTTTGAGTGAAGCCAAAGATTCAAAATGGCTCTAACCAAATCAATTGTATTGGGTAAAAATCGACCCGCGGCAATCTGCCCCGGTCGCGCAAATCTTAACGACCGATCACGTCCCGACTAAGCGATTGCCGAGGCGATTGAACGAATCGCCGAGACCTTAAAACCGAGGATGTGTCACCGAAGGCGAGCCGTGAGCCGAGCTTCGGTAATCGTCACCTCGATCAAGCAGCAGGGCCAAGCCACCGAGGGCTACAAGCTCTCACCTCGGTGGATCCCCTCGGTTCTTCCGGCTTTGCAGCCCACTACTTCACCCCACTAACTCAGCCACTGCACATCCAGATCGTGGGACAACATGGCAGCTGATAGTGGAGATCATGGGCAATGCTTATATCTATAAATAGCAGTTCATTTCATGTAATACGGATCCAGAAATTAATACTGAAACTCTGCCCAAATTTGTACTCAACAGCATATATTGAAATACACTTTACGTTCTCGCATTTTATATCTTTTTCCCGCATTATTGCAACTTTGATACGAAGAATTGCTTATATCCGAATCCAAAATCTATTTGTGTACCTAAAAACGATTTAGGCCCATACAAATTGGCGCCGTCTGTGGGGATATAAGCAGTAACGCTTTGTTCCAAAGTTCCGCTTTCATTTTCTGTCAAGAATTTACGATCTGACGTTATGGCTGACAACGATAACAGTGGTAATAACGGTGATAGGGCTGGCGTTCCGCTGAACCAACAGCCCATTGCTCCAATGACAACGGAAGAATTCCAAATGTACGTTGTCACAACGCTGAGAACTCTCCAAGCTAAGCAGGAGGAGCAAGCAAGCATCAACGCTGAACTTCGTGCCTCGTTAGAGGCAAGAAACAGCGCTGCCCCAAATGGCACTCAGCCCGCGGCTCCTGGTGGAGGCATCCCGCCCTTCGTTCCTACGGGCGCGACAATAGGGGGACCTCGCAACGGAGCCACGTCTGGGGGCTCGGGGACTAATCCATCTTCCACGCCACACTTCGGGACGGTTCCCACCGTGGCTGAGACAACGTCCTCGGTCGACGTTGAGAAGATCAGTAGAGAGATCAAGGCACGCATCGAGGCGCGCGTTGAAAAGCGCCTCGAGCGCGTACCGGGGATAAGCAAAGAGGAAGATGATCTTGACATTGAGCAGTATAGGGAGCAGCCCTATAAGCCCGAAGCAGCGCCCGCTCCAACCCCCGCGGGCTTCAAACTCACGTTCCTCAAAAAGTATGATGGGACAACTGATCCCAAGGAGCATGTCAGGGAATACATGTCCATGGTAAAGAGCAACGACTTGACGTCCACACAGCTCGAGTCCATGTTTCTAAAGAAGTTTGGTAGTTCGTTAGAGAAAGGTGCCCTTCGGTGGTATCTATGCTTGCCATCGGGGTCAATCTCCTCGTTTAAAGAACTATCCAGCGCCTTTGTGAAGGCTCACACCGGCGCGCAAAAGATCCTCCAGAGGAAGGAGGATATATGCGAAGTGAAACAATGGCCCGGTGAGCCCCTTAAAGAATTTCTCGAGCGATTCCACGCTGAGCGCATGGAATTGCCTCGGATGGATGACACCCTGGCCATCATGGCCTTTGAGAAAGGCATCAACAGCCGCAATTCTGGCGCTGCAGCTGAATTGCGCAAGGAATTGCAGCAGTATCAGGTCCTGACATGGGAGGACCTGCACAGACGCACTTACTCCAAAATCAGATTGGAGGAAGCGGAATTCAAAAACCGAGGTTATAGCTACAGCAACCGAGGTGACAACTCAAACCGCGCCGAGGCGCCGCGTAGCAATTCAAAAGGGAGGTACGAGCCTTACACCTCCCCGAGGCAACATGTCAGTCAGAGGTTGGGAAACAATCCCAGCAACTCACACCCAACCTCTCACGTAAGCCAAAGGCTCGGAGGGAAGGTTCAAACCCACTTGAACCAAAGGAATCCCTCGAGCTCCGCTTCGGTCCCAAGAAAAGATCTTCCTCGGATCAGGGATTATAATTTCAGCATATCGACCTCAGAGCTGGTCGATATCGTCAAAGGGACGGCCGGGGTTAGGGTTCCCAAAGACATGAGGACCCCGGCGGACAAAAGGGACCACAATCTGCACTGCGAATTTCACGCAGATTATGGCCACAGGACCGAGGATTGCAAAGCTTTGCGCCTCGAGGTAGCACATTTGCTGAAGAAGGGTGTGTTGGCTGAATTCCTCACTGATAAGGGGAAAGATAATTTTTCAAAGAACCGAGGTGATGGGCAGCCACCTCGGGCCCCACCTCCGGAGAGAGTAGTCAACGTCATAACCGGAGGGTCAGAAGTCAACGGCGTAAACTTCGCCGCAGCCAAAAAGTTTGCTAAGCTCTCCATCACCATGGAGAAGAGGACCCGAGTGGGAGGCTCGGGAAAAGACATCGTGTTCGATGAAGATGACTGCGATGGGATGATGTTCCCCCATCACGATGCTCTGGTCATCATGCTAAGAATTAACAACGCCGACATCAAGAGGGTTTTGATTGACCCCTTAGCTCAGTGAATATCATCAGCTACGGGGCCGTGAAGCAGATGTGGCTAAAGGGGGAAATCGTCCCCAAATCAACAGTGTTGGCTGGTTTCAACAACTCAACATTGAAGACGTTGGGTGAAATCACGCTGAAGACATTCGCCGAGGGTGTCACCAAAGAGACACTGTTTCAAGTCATGCCCGAGGATCTGGCTTATAATGTGATCCTCGGGCGACCATGGATCCACTCCATGGAAGCTGTTCCTTCCACCTTACACCAAGTGATCAAATTCCCAACGCCATGGGGGGTCCGATCAATCAAGGGAGAACAGCGAGTAGCGAGGGAGTGCTACTCGGTCGCACTAAAAAGTGGAGTCGCCCCGAGCGGGCCCAAAAAATAGCAACCAACGCAACCGGGGTCAAGCGAGGCGAGCCTCCAAAACGAAATTGAAAAGACCCCGGCATGCGTGCAAGAGCCTCGGAAACAGAAAGCCGAGGACTCTACCATTGAGGAGCTGGACTCTTCCACTCTATTGAAAGAATTCCCAGAAAGGAAGGTACACATCGGCTCGGAGTTGGACCCGAAGTCGAAAGAGGCGATCATGGAAGTCTTAAGGTCCAACCATGATTGTTTTGCTTGGGCTCATTCAGACATGACGGGTATCGATCCGGAGATCATGACTCACAAGCTGAATGTAGATCCAAAATTCACCCCGGTGAAACAGAAGAAGAGACCTCACGCCGGGGTGAAAAAGAAGGCGATTGAAGATGAAACCACGAAGCTGCAAGAAAATGGTTTCATAAGGGAGGTGAAGTATCCCGAATGGCTGGCAAATGTGGTAGTTGTGCCAAAGAAGAATGGCAAGTGGAGAATGTGTGTAGACTACACCGATCTGAATAAAGCTTGCCCCAAAGATTCTTACCCGTTGCCACAAATCGACAGGTTAATAGACTCCACGGCTGGACACAAACTATTAACCTTCTTGGATGCGTATTCGGGCTACAATCAGATCCTCATGGACCCCGAGGATGAAGAAAAGACCTCGTTCATCACCGATCGAGGTACTTTCTGTTACAAAGTCATGCCCTTCGGTCTCAAGAACGCCGGGGCGACCTACCAAAGGCTGGTATGTCGCATGTTCAAGGAATACATCGGCAAGTCTATGGAGGTCTACATAGACGACATGCTCATCAAATCGATCCAAATGGAGGATCATTTGAATCATCTGAGGGAAGCTTTTGCTGTGTTGAGACAGTATGGTATGAAACTGAACCCCGAGAAGTGCGCCTTCGGTGTAGGATCAGGCAAGTTCTTGGGTTTCATCGTCTCCGAACAAGGCATCGAAGCTAACCCTGACAAGATCAAAGCTATTGAAAAAATCCCCGAGGAGCTTACCGGGGTGAAAGAAGTTCAGCGCTTGACTGGCCGAGTCGCTGCCTTGAGTCGTTTTATCTCAAGGTCCTCGGAGCGATGCCACAAATTCTTCTCCGTTCTGAGAAAAAACACTCACTTCGAATGGACACCGGAGTGCAAACAAGCGTTGAAAGACTTGAAGCAGTATTTGGCTAACGCACCGTTGCTTGCCAAGCCAAAAGAAGGTGAAACATTGCTAGTCTATTTAGCAGTGTCCGAGGTATCAATAAGTGCTGTGCTGGTTCGAGAAGAAGATGGCAAGCAGCAGCCCATTTATTACGTGAGCAAGACACTCCTCGACGCTGAAACCAGGTATCCACATCTGGAAAAACTAGCCCTTGCTTTACTTGTTACCGCTCGGAAACTACGACCCTATTTTCAATGCCATCCAATAGCCGTAGTTTCAACCTTCCCTTTGAGAAATATTTTGCATAAGCCAGAGTTGTCGGGGAGGTTGTCGAAATGGGCGGTAGAGTTAAGTGAATACGACATCACCTATCAGCCTCGGAACGCCATTAAGTCCCAAGTCTTGGCGGACTTTGTGGCAGATTTTAGTGTTGGAATCCTACCCGAAGCTGAAAAAGAAAACGCCGAAGCCAAGGGAACAACCCCGGGTTTATGGGTACTCTATACCGATGGGGCAACAAACTCCAAAGGCTCGGGGTTAGGCATAGTTCTGAGGGCACCCACCGGGGAGAAAGTCAGGCACTCGGTTCGGTTCAAAAAAGTAACCAACAACGAGGCAGAATATGAGGCAGCTTTGGCAGGTTTGGAGTTGGCCAAAGAAATGGGGGTTGAAAGAATCGAACTGAGATGTGACTCCCAGCTTGTGGTGAACCAAATCCTCGGTGACTACACGGCTCGTGAGCCCAGAATGCAGTTGTACTTGGATCGGGCACAAAGGATCTTAACACAATTCCAAGAGTGGCAAGTTAAACAAGTGCCTCGGGAGGAGAACACCGAGGCTGATGCCTTGGCTAATCTGGGTTCGGCTATTGATGAAGCCCACTCGGGGACTGACTCGGTGGTTCGGCTGTTATCTGCGCAGATGAGAGAGATGAAGTTGCAAGTCAACTCGGTGGACAACCGATGGGATTGGCGAAGTAAGTTCATCTCCTACTTCGACTCGGGGACTGTTCCCCAGGATAAAAAAGAAGCTAAAAAGTTAAGGACCCAAGCAGCCTCGTATCACATGATCGAGGGTAATCTATACAAGAGATTATACTGCGGCCCGATGGCCAAATGCTTGGGTCCCGATGAGGCAAGATACGTGATGGCCGAAGTACACGAAGGCGAGTGCGGCAACCACTCGGGGGCAAAATCCTTGGTACGCAAGCTGTTAAGAGCTGGGTATTATTGGCCACAATTAGTACCGATGTAAGGGATTTCGTGCAAAAATGTGACAAGTGCCAGCGCCACGGGCGATTGATCCACCAGCAGGCCGAGCCTCTTCATTCGGTGGTGTCGCCATGGCCCTTCATGAAGTGGGGAATGGATGTTGTTGGACCATTGCCCAAGGGAAAAGGTGGTGTTCGCTTCATTTTGGTATTGACCGATTACTTCACCAAATGGGTGGAAGCAGTGGCTCTCACCGAAGTTAAGCAAAAGCAAGTAATCGACTTCATCAAAAAGAACATCATCTACAGGTTCGGTGTCCCGAGGGAAATTGCCTGCGACAACGGCAAACAATTCATGGGAACGATCATCACCAACTTCTTCAAGCAGTGGGGGATCAAGAGAATAGCTTCGACTCCTTATCATCCAAGTGCTAACGGCCAAGCTGAGTCTTCGAACAGAATCATAATTGAGAATCTCAAAAAGAGGCTCGATGAGAAAAAAGGTCCTTGGCCCGAGGAACTGCATGGGGTTCTATGGGCCATGCGAACAACCGAGAAGAACAGCACCGGGGAGACTCCCTTTTCACTAGCTTATGGCATGGACTCTCTCATCCCCGTTGAAGTGGGCGAACCAAGTCTTCGGTACGCCCACACAACCGAGGATGCAAACCAAGAAGCAATGCGCATAGAGCTGGATCTGCTCGAGGAGAAAAGGGAACTAGCTTTGGTTCGGTTAGTAGCTCAAAAGAGGCAGATCGAAGCATACCTCAATAGAAAGGCAAAGTTCAGGGACTTCAAAGTTGGGGATTATGTGCTGAAAACGGTGAACCAATCAACAAAGGAAAATAACGGGGGAAAGCTCATCGCAAATTGGGAAGGACCCTACAGGGTCAAAGCAATTGTGGGAAAGGGTTCTTATCAGATCGAAAGTTTGCAAGGAGAGCCCGAACCTCTGAATTGGAACATCTCCAACTTGAAGCGATACTACTTCTAGCTGAGGTAAATACTTTCCAATTCTTTTAAAATTAAACAGCCCCGAGACGAACAGCGCTCCCATGGCTTCAATAGAAAATGTACTAACTTACTCCTCGTTCCGCCTTTTTGCTTGACCTTTTCAGGGAGCAAACCGAACCGATTCCAGTGCTCGGATCTTCATCAAGATTCACAACCGAACACTGGGGGGGAGTGAGAAGGGTTGATATCGAGGTCAGCATCGAGCCTCCCAACCGAAGCTTATCTATCCGACAACCGGGGACTGCCACCCGGGGACTAGATTTAGTACATTGTAAATTTGCCCGGTAGCAGCATGACGATACTTTGCTTCTATCTAAAATGTTACCCCAAGGCCCGTTTTCGGCTTGGTTTTATGGGGCACCGACACGCAGCGCAACATTAAAGGGCGCCCCTTAGGAACTGTGTCTGCACTCAAAAGCTTTGGAGCAAAGGCAATAAGTAGAATCACATAAATATGTTCATTCTATAACGAATCCACGTAAAACTACAGTCACTTGCTTACCTGAAGGAAAAATGAACTCAATTGAAGTTTCTTAAGCCTAGGTGCGCTAAGAAGAAACTTCTCCAAGGTTGATCTCTCAACATATTTCACATTATCAACCACTCTGCCCTCAAGTACTATAACACCCTCAAATTTTTGAGGTTCATGAAACAATTTAACTTGAGATAGTGACTGTCACGAACATCCAACTTATCCAACTTTGGCGAAACAACGTTCAGATATTGAGTACCATTACAAAACGTCAAGCTTAATTTGACAAGAGAAGGGGCATTAATAACACAAAACTCTGAGGTTGGCACAAAGGTTACTTTTTCCAGACTGAGGTTTATTAGATTCTGAAAGATAAGAAAAGAACTTGGTGCTTTGAAGACAACATGTGTCAGCGTTGGACAGTTAAATATACATGAAGGAAGTATATAAGTAGTATTATTCGACATGTCAAGCTTTAGCTCCTTCACACCATGTCCAGTGACATAAAGCATCCAATTATCAATATCTGTATCGGAAGACAAATGTCATCCTGAAACATCAAGATCAAACTCCACAATGTCTCCAACATGATGTAAGAGAATCTTGTCTACGGTTTCTTTGAAGAAAGATTCAGATTTTGCAGTTAACTTTTGACAAAAGAGCTTATCCAGCACGAGATGTGGGAGCATGGCCCAAATATATCTCCAACTTTTGGACAAAATACTCGTTCTTGCTGTATCTTGCATCGACAAGAGCTCAAGGATACGTAGGATAATGTCACTTGGCAGATTACTAATTCTATCAGCTTCAATAGCAGCTCCATTACTATCTGTTAGAAGAGGTTGAATAATCTTAATTAGACTACAAATTTATAATCCAAAAAGAACAAAAGATATAGAATATTGTATTGCTAGTATCTTGAGCCACGCTGGCTGATTCTTACTATTAAAATATATACGTAATGCTAATGCTGAAAAATGCCAAACAACACAATCTATTAACAGAAGGCGCCATAAGTTGAAAAAAGGAAATGAGGTACGTTTTGATTTGAAGAAAACCTTGTTTTCAGGAAGTTTTTTAGGGACAGTATTCAACTTACCTTAAAATTTCTTAGCCTCTCGAGTTTTACTAGTAATAAAATGTTTCTTTGCTATACCTAACTGTACCAAAATCCACAATTATTATTATGGGCGTCATACACATAAATACAAATGTAAATTTGCCCCTTATAATTTTAGAATAATTCGATTTTATAAGTTTAGCCCTCCGTTTCAATTTATGTGATACTATGGACTTGTTATTATGCTCCAATCGCTTCTACACTTGGGCAAAATGTTACCCAGACCACAAGTTTCAAAAGTACACAAATGATATATTCCATTTTAAACAGCATATTTCAAAAGTTTATCTTTATTTCTTAAAAATCGTGTCCAGTCAAACACCTTCACATAAATTAAAATAGAACGAGTAATTATCATGGTATATCTAAGCGAAAAGAATTAAATAATGACCCCATAGTTTCAAGATTTTAACTAAATCAATTATATTGAGATTTAAAATGAAACAAGTATTTTAGTTTGTTTATAATATAAAAAGTAGGGGTGTTAATAGTTTTTTGAAAGCCGACTACAATCGACCAAATCGTACTGAATCAAATTTTAGGTTTTTTACAATAAAACCGTAGATTATTATGCAAATTTATACCGTACTGATTATTAGGTCAGGTTTTTTATTTTTAAAAAGAAATCAAAAAATTACCAAATTAACATGATGTAAATGGTTATCTAGCTTTTTGTTATTCATATCTACCCACTCTCTCATAATGTTGTTTTGAGACTTCGTAGTTTAAAGTTCTTCTCAACCGCATGTTCTAATAAATCTTTTAGGCACTAATCACCAAATATTCAATCGAATGTGATATCATTATTGTCTCTAATATCGTATACTTAAGAAAAATAGAAATTTATATTTGGTTTAGTCGGTAGAAACGTATGAGTTTTGCAATGAAAGGGATCCATATTTTTCAATGTTATTGTTTTGTATGTCGAAAGCACAATTGTGTTTGTGTAGTAATTCTAGACGATGTTTAAAAAAAAATAAAAATTAACCGATCCGTACTGAAACCGATATGATTGGGACGGTTTTGAAAATTTAAATTTCGGTTATGCATACTAGAATACCCAAAAAAAATGCTATGATATATAACATTTAAAATAACCGACCGAACTGAACCATTGGCATCCCTAAAAATAAGTATAGAAAAATAACTTTGTGCACATTTTTTATCCATAACAGCTGAACAAGATCTAAACGTGAAAAGTCACTATGCATGTATAGCAAGTACCTAACTATGGCAGCTGTGAAATTTAGACAAATATTGCCACTATGGAGAGGTTAGATTGTATTGTTCAAACACAACAACAGCAACATACCCAGTGATATCTCACCAAAATAGGGTCTAGGGAGGGTGAGATGTACACAGACCTTAACCCCACCAAGGTGGTGAGGCTGCTTTTGGTAGACCCTTGGCTAACATGATAAATTAAAATATGATCTAGAATTTAAAAACATGCTTGGAGAAAGACAAGATAAAAAATAGCATGATAAAGGAAGACTGTATTATTCAAACATATTTTCTAAAACACTTTTCTTGAGCCGAAGGTCTTTCGGAGACAACCTCTATACCTCACTAGAGGTAGGGGTGACACGCTCATCCCACTTTTTTCAGACCGCACTTGTGAGATCACACAGGTATGTTGTTGTCATTATTGTATAATTTTTGAATAAAATATTATATATGTTGTTATTGAGAACTATGTTTATACTTGTACTAAATTTTCAAAAATTGTATTATCTTTGTTAATTAGTTTAAAAATGACTTAATTAAGTCAAAATAATAAGTAATTGTATCTTTTTTGTTGCACGAAAGTAGGAAACGTATCTTTTCTGTTGTGCATAAAATGAGAATTGTATCTTTTCAATGCATACAATTGGAAGTTTTAGTACATACTTCTAAAGTCAATAGATGTATTCATGCCATTTTGTTTCAGAGTGTTGACATTTAGCTTTGTTCCCTGAGATTGACTCATTATAGAGTTAATTTTAAAATGGTCACCGAACTAATGTAAAGTATTTTAAAAAATTACTTTCATTTAATTTGGGACAAAAATATCACTCAACTTATCCAAAGTATCTTAAAAAGTCATTTTCTCAAGTTGTGCTTTAAAGTTTACCAAAAAATACTAATGTGGCATTTTCTTTTAGTTCTTTTTAATAAAAATGGACCCAAACAACTTTTTTTTTTAAACCAACCAAAGCCTTGTAATAACATCCAACAACAAGCATAAGCAGGGACGGAACTAATAGCTTTGGCCTATACCATGTATATGTGTTAAGAAATACACCAAAGGTGTATAAAAAATAAATCCAAAACATAGTTAATAACACTTGAGGTCGCTGTCTTAAAATTCATAACTCATAAAATTCAAATTCTGAATCCGCCTCTAACCATAAGAATTTTAAATGGGCTACTACAAAAAATAACCAATTTGCTCTAAGTTTATTTGTCTCTAGCACTATTCAAAATGGAATGGGCTAACACATAGCGAAATTCATACTTATAACTTATTAGAGACATCTCTAGAACGGGATCATACACAAAAGAATATAGAAAATCGACTATACATGCAATAACCACTAGTTAATTGATTGATATAAATGTAGAAACAAGTTAACTTTGCAGTGTAATTATCATACTTGTCTTGGAGCTAACTGTAGCAGATGAATGGATTGCTCAATAAGTTACAAAATTGGAGATTAATTGTAAAACAATAAGATAAATTCAAGTATACGACATGAATCCGTTAGACTCGGTATGATTGCAGATGAAATGGCGCTATTATGTCGGACAAGATGTGGAATTCCTATTCTTTTAACCATTTTGTTTATATTTTAGAGACTAAGGAACAAAACTGTCTTCCATTTTATTTCTTCTTTTGTTTATTTGCTTCTTTTTTTTTTGTTTTGGATATTAAAAAAGAATGATACTCCCTCCGTCTCAATTTAAAGGGTTTTTTACACAAATATACAAATTTTCACCATTAATGACAAAAAAATAGCAATATTTCTCTAATTACAATGCATAGCATTATTTTTCTAACACATTTAACAATAATCTAACACATTTCACTTTCACTTCTCATTTTTCCCAAATTAAAATTCTCGCACTTACTCTCTCTTTCTCCATCACCCCACACCCACCCCCACCACCCCAACGACATAACCCCCACCCTAACGGCATCACCACCACCACCCTAATTTTTCCTAAAGTTGGTTTCAGACTTTTTCAAGATTATAATCCAATGATATTTTAATCTAGCATCCCAGTGGTTAGTCCCGAACTCGAATGGAACACTTTCTAAGGCCCCATCATTCTCGCTCTTCTCATTGTCATAAATATCACTTACTGTTTCAGAAACCTTCAGCTTCTTATCACTTTTAGACTGTTTATCTTCTAAATGAGACGACGTCGCTGATATGGAAGAACCAAAGTCATAATTGTTGGTACTAACAGTAGCAGCAACATCGTACTTGTACAAACTAGGCGTAGCACCAGCACTAGCATCATGTGAAGAAATTAAATCAGACTTCTGGGTAAGATCAGGCTTCCCAAAATCATGCTTAACACGTACTTCAGATGGTTCTAGAACAGATTTGCCAACAGCGTCAGATGTATGAGCTCCACTGGAGTCCTTAATTCTAGTTTGTTCATTTCCTGAAGTTTGATTCTCTACGCCTCCATCAGAAGCTAGATGTTGATTATTTGAAGTTGCCTTTTCAGACTTCTCTGTTGCTCTCTTCTTTTGGAATTCCTCTAGCTGCAAATGATACAGTGGCAGAAACAGTGAAACGGCAATGTTAGATACGGTGAAAAACAGCCTGAAACGGCGCTGAAACGGTCTGAAATGGCGTTGAAACAGTCTGAAACGATATTGAAACAGTCTGAAACGGTGCAGAAACAGTTTGATACAGTGCTGAAAATAATCTGAAACGGTGCAGAAACAGTTTGATACAGTGCTGCAGAAACAGTTGATACGGTGCAGAAATAGTTAGATACAGTGCTGAAATGAACCGAAACAGTGCAGAAACAGTTAGATACAGTGCTGCAGAAATAGTTTGATACGGTGCAGAAATAGTTAGATACAGTGCTGAAATGAACCCAAACAGTGCAGAAACAGTTAGATACAGTGCTGCAGAAACAGTTTGATACGGTGCAGAAACAATTAGACACAGTGCTGAAATGAACCGAAACGGTGCAGAAACAGTTAGATACAGTGCTGCAGAAACAGTTGATACGTTGCAGAAACTGTTAGATACAGTTCTGAAATGAACCGAAACGGTGCAGAAACAGTTAGATACAGTGCTGCAGAAACAGTTGATACGGTGCAGAAATAGTTGATACGGTGCAGAAATAGTGAGATTCAACGAGATACATTGAGGATGGATGAGGAAAAGTGAAATTTGGGAAAATGAGAGGAGTAAAAGTGAAATTGGGGGGAAATGTTGGGAGGAAAAGTGAAATAGAGGGAAATGGGAGGAGCAAAAGTGATAGTGCGGGAAATAGAAGGAAGAATGTAAGGGTTTGGTATGTTATGGGAAAATATTGTTATGTTTGTAATTATCTTGTGTTCCCTCTATATAGGGTAATTTTACTAAAATGTTGTTATATTTGGTAATTAAGCTCTAGAACTTGTACTTTTATGTAAAAAAATTCCAATTTAAATGTCTACCTTTCTTTTCAAGCCCGTCTCAAAAAAAGTATCATTTTTCATATTTGGTAGTAATTTTTTAATTTCAAAATATGTTTTGGACCAAAAGATTAAAAAGCACTGGCCTATAGAAAACACACCTTTAATTTTAATAAACCACATGATTTGAAATTTTTTTTTATTTTCTTAAACTCTGTATCCAATCAAATTCAGACACATCACATGGAACGGAGGAAGTACTATTTAATGAATAGTTTCTCCTGTATGAGTTTTTGCAATTTTTAACATTTTAAACTTGTATAGTTATTAAAGTTTAATACATTGATATAAACATTTTCAAAGTTCCACTTTTCAAATGGTCACTCAGCTTGGTGAATGTATCTCTTTTTTTTTAACAAAAAAGTCATTTGACTATTAATTTGTTTAACCAAAAGTCATTTTACGCCAGAAAAAAAGTTATGAACTCCACCAAAAAATGGTTTTCAATTGTTGGTCTTTTTTAAGTTTAAGTGCTGATTTTAGTGTTCGGATTGTTCGGGGTTCAATTTTTATGTCTTCAACTACTCTCACTTGTTCAGATTGGTATATTTATTTTTTTTATTCGGAGTCCAACTTCAACAACTGGAGATTGATTGTCAATTACTGAAGATTGATTATTGGCGTCTCTCGTTATCTTAATCTTTTACTTTCTCTAGCGTATGGAAGATATCAATTATTTTGCTTCGGTCTTACCATTACTTTATCTATATACAAAACTAGTCAAAACGAAAACTTAATAGAACCAATTGATAAATAACAACCAAATTAATCGAACAAATTGGTAAATAACCACAAACAAAAATTTTAATTTTTCACTGTGAAAAGGATAACAAGCGGCAAAATTCTTCAAAACACCATTAACATTTGCATATAAAAGCTTTACACTATAACAACCGTAAGAGAAGACAAAAAATAGAGTTGTTTGAAAAAGATAAGCAACCAGCTCACACTCTATGAGATATAGGGTGTCATTCTCGGACAGGCCATTAATCTCTTGTTGAATTGCTCCTATGGTCAAGCTTTGGTTCATTTCCAAAGGAGTAGCTGTAGCTGCTATGATGCTATGACAGATGGTCTCTGGCGCATTAAGTGTGCGTTTGTTCATAACCAAAAAGATGACAAATGAGTAGGAAACTATTAACAGTACATTAAACAACTATTTGTATGGGAATAAGTGATCTCATAATTACCTCTAAAATACTCGTAATAATTTGGGCAGCTGTGACTCTAATTCATTGTGTTTTAGCATCATCGCCGCAAAATCTAGAAAGGAAATATAACTAAAAAAATAGAAAGGTATGACACTTGAGGTGTTATACCTCATCAACCCACCACTCTTACCCCATAATAAGTCATTATAAATCTTGAGAGTGGTGCCATACTCAAAGACTTTTTACAAAAGAAAAAGACGTCATTTTTAGTAAACTATGCAATCGATATCAATATTTATTCAAATAGTTCATTTGGAACTGTAACTCACGTGCAAAATTTGTCGAATTGAAGTGTCTACGAGAGATACTTTTGTTAAAAAGAGAAATCTGTTTGGTCACTAGTTAAGTTAAGGTGTCAAACTGACAGTTTGCGTCAAGTTGAGATGATAACATAAATAGTCATAAACTCTATTAGCCTTACATCTAAGTAGCCATCATAATAAACCAACAAATGCTAGCCATTCAATGGTAATCCAAAATAAAAGATCTCCTGATTATAAGTTATTTTTTTCCTAAAAAATAGCATAATTTATGTCTTATAAAATGAGAGAACTAAGGAGTTGAACTCCCACCTCAAAACAAGGAGGTAATCTATATAATATTCAATTGATAAAAGTAATGTATGGTATATATCAAATCTAAATTAGATATTTGTGTCATATGCATATAAGTGCAATACATATATGACATAGATTGAATATGCATAATGTATTCATATTAGGCAGTTCTTAATATACAAAAAATATGACAACTTAAAGTAGAATTATGCATAGAATATGCATAATTATAGACATATATGCAAAGAATATGCATAAATATATATTGCACATAGAATATGTATAATTATTAAACAATTTGAAGTATAAATTACGCCCTTGATATACAATAGATATAACTAGTATATTCAAGAAAAGTAACCTTAAGATGGTGGATAAACTACATAAAATCAGTCATGACCCATCATCTCCCCCCAAAAATAGGCATTTAAGATAGTGGATATTTTATCAAACTAAATGGCTATAAAAAGTAGTAGACATATGGGTAAATGTTTATAAATCATAATAAAGGAAAAATGTGTTTATTTTTTGTTTATGACCCTTGTGAGTGTCTATGTCATGTAATTTTCTCGGGTGAATTCTTTTTGCCATTTATATGCACTTTAGCCCGTTAGATTATCATTTATAAATCTATAGACAACAATATATATTTGTGTGAAATATTTTACTGAGTCAAAATACTTTTGGTCATTGGAAATGAAAGATTTCGGTCCAAAGCAAAATTGTTTCGAACTGACTTTGCTTGTTGCTACCAACAAAAATAAATAGGAAATATCATCAATCATTATTTCTATGCTAGAACAAATTATTCTTTAATTTGCCATGTGTAAGATTATTTTAGTAAATTGTAATGGCCAGCACAACTGTTAAACATAAGAACTAAGAAGAGTTATCAAATCATCGTTAGTAGCATAAAACGTACTGGAGTTAATTTCTAAAATGGTCACCGAACTAATGTAAAGTATCTAAAAGAAATTGGTTTCCTTTGATTTGGAACAAAATATCACTCGACTTATTCAAAGTACCTTAAAAAGTTATTCTCCCAAGTTGTGTCTTAAAGTTTACCAAAAAAATGCTGATGTGGCCGTAAAAATGGATTTATTTTAGTTCTTTTTATTAAAAATGGACTCAACAAATATTTTAATTTATTTTTAAAACATCAAATTTAAGGTATTAGCCGTAAAAATTTTGCCCACCGGGCCACTTTTTCTGGGGTAAGTGCACGAAAGGCCACTTTTGCCACTGGTCTTTGGGCACAGGCCACTAATACCAAAACATTTAGTTTGTGGCCACTTTCGCTTAAAAGATAGAACTTCAGTCCAGGGCCCTGGATTGAAGTTCAGTCCTTAAAGATAGAACTTCAGTCCAAGGCCATATGGATTGAAGTTCACCCCTTAAAGATAGAACTTCTGTCCAGAGCCATGTTGACTGAATTTCAGTCCTTAAAGATAGAACTTCAGTCCAGGGCCATATTGACTGAAGTTCAGTCCTTAAAGATAGAACTTAAGTCCAGGGCCATATGGATTGAAGTTCAGTCTTTAAAGATAGAACTTCAGTCCAGGGCCCTGTGGACAGAACTTCAGTCAATGATCAGAACTTAAGTCAATGCTTATTTAGTAAAGGCCCAAAAGTGGCCTCTAGTGTAAGACCAAAGAAAATAGTGGCCTCAAACTAAATACCAGTATTAAAAGTGGTCATTGGGCGAATTTTTTACACTTTTTCTACTGGTATTTGGTTTAAAGCCATTTTTTTATTGGTTTTACATGAGAGGCCACTTTTTGGAACTTCAATCGTTGTGGGTTGAAGTTCAAACCTTGTGGATTGAACTTCATGCCTAAGTTATGAAGTTCAACTTCAATCTGTAAGGGCTGAACTTTTAGGCATAGTTGCGTAAGCTTCAACCCTTATGGGCTGAAGTTGAACATCAACCCTTGTGGTGGGCTGAAGTTGAACTTCATCCCTTGTGGGCTGAACTTGTGTGATGTTAAACCCACAAGGACTGAAGTTCCAAAAAGTGGTCTCTCATGTAAAAATCACTATAAAAGTGGCCTCAAACCCAAGACCACTGGCAAAAGTGGCTATTCGTGCAGTTTTCCTGTATTAGCCACCTCAAAATTTTACACAATAATCAAAACTTAAGGTATTAGCCACCTCAAAATTTTAGAAGTTTGACCATGATAAATCAAACTTCAAACTTTGAATATGAAGTTTATCTATAACAATTCAAACTTCAGAACTCTCAAATTTTGTTAATTTTTTTTTTTTAAAATAAGAATATGCTATGGGAAAAGATTCCACTTAAAAGTAAAAACCAAATTTGTTAACCAAATATCTAAAAGATATACCGCATATGAAAACATATAAAATTTAGTATTTAATATGCCCAAAAATATGTAAAAACTTATGGTGCTACATTTTTCAACTATAATTGTTGGGAAAGATTTCAAATAACTACATCATTTATAATTTCTAATTACCGTCCTTAACATATTTGTTGTGGTACCTAATTATAAAACTATCATTATACTATTTCCACACTTTGATATTTCCAATGAGTATTCCTTAAAATCAGTTTAACCGAATGCCAAACTACTAGGGACTATACTTTCATAATCGCTCTGATCTTATGAAGTCCTCACACTTTATATATATATATATATATATATATATATATATAGGTAGTATGTGATGCACAATTTACAGTGGAAGGAAATCAAATATATATTATTTATATGCAAAAAGGACATTAATATACATCAGTAATATACCAAAAACAGTTACAATATAAAGACGAAGAATAAATAATCCACCAGTAAATTATCTCATAAATAAATAATTTGGTATTTTTTTTAAATTTCAAATATTTGTTGGGTCCATATTTAATAAAAAGAACTAAAATAAAATGTCACATCAACATTTTCCGATGAACTTTAACGCACAACTTGGGATACTTTTTAAGTTATTTTGGATAAATTGAGTGATATTTTTGTCTCACACCGGAGGAAAGTGACATTTTTAAATACTTTACATTAGTTCAGTGACCATTTTAGGAATTAACTCCTCATTATAGATCAATATGATAGTTATTTTATAACGGTTTAGACTCTCTTTGTTCACTTCATCTGTTCAATCCTCTATCATATTGTATAGCTTGAAAAAACTTGAAACTTTTGGAGCAAGATTCCACATGAACAGTTCGTCTTTTCTGTTAAGATTGCTGTGCTCTTGGAGTAATGCAGACACTTAAATCTATGAGTGACAATATAATCTTGTTTCCAATGCCAATTCATTTGCTGCATAGATAATGAGAACAAATGAAACTGAAATCACAAAAATATGCACAGAACTTAAACCTCTCTCACCTACCTGCTACTGACTGTTGAGATATACTGTCCTACTTGTTTAACCTTTTGTTATTTATTTCCATTTGGCATTCAGATAGAAGATAGTAGCAAGACTCGGGAGAAACAAGAATTAAAACTTGTGATGAGAGACATGAGGCAGCACAGTGTCGCAGCTGATGTAAAGGTTTCTGTAAGAGACTTGATCAATAGGTGCAAGCACATTCAAGACTTGACTACATTGGAGCATGTAAAAACTACCCGAATTTGATACTCTTAGTTCTGTAACCAGTTTGTCAGTATTTTTTGTGCTAATAAAACACTCTGAACTCTGCTCCGAAATGTATTGCCTCAGTAGTTCATTAGCACCAGAAAAAGTATAAACAATATGTTATGGAATTTGATCTTTAGATTGTCATATATCGAGATGCCAGAATGTTAATTGAATCCAATAATTTACATGTGTGGATTCGCTCACTATATATCTACAGCGACTAAATGAAATAACTCCAACATTTAAAAATCTTTCAAGCCACATAAATTGCTATGACTTGTTATAGGTGGAAATTTTCAAATATAAAAACCTTCCTTTCTTTCTTAAGTTCTGTGCCAATTAGGACTGTTCAAAATCGAATCGAAATAGATAATCGAACCACAAAATCGGTTTATTGGCTTATTTTGACATTGGGTTATCTGATTAACGATTGGTTAGCGGTTTAGAGTTGTGTAGTTAACGATTTAACGGTGTGGGGATTAGTTTGTCTAATTTCCTTATTGGTTAACCTGTTAACCCTTTAAGAGTTGTTAAATATTTAACATATTATATTTTTTATATTTGTTTATAAACATTTTAATGTCCAAGTCCAAATAAAGAAGCTACTGAAGCTAGTGTTTGCTGCACTTTGAAAGCTACTGATTTTCTATGGATAAAGCAAGTGAAACTTGTGTTTTGATCTCTCAAGTCTTAACAAATGTATATGTGCAGGGTGTTACTTAATTTGGTGCATTGAAAACTTGGTATTTCTATAGGTGCAAATTTATTTAAAGATATTATAACTTAACAGATAAACCGACCGATAACCGATAACGTGAAATCGAACCAACCGATATCTTATCGATTAGGTTAATGGTTTTGCATTTCTAAAATCCGATAACCGTTAGGCCGAACCGATAAGGACACATTCCCAACTGAACCGGTCGATAAGTATTCCTAGTGCCAATTCAAACCCCACAGCATAAAATAGGACAGAAGCAGTAGTAACAGTATCACTTCATTTTTTGTAGGATTCTCTTCATGTGCATACAAATGCTTACGTGTCTGTCACTTTCATGATGTTACTTATCTGCTGAAGTATCGAAAGTTTGTGCGCCTTATGCTCGATAAGCATTGCTGAAGAGGGAAATGTAGTTGAAAATTTCCCAACACAGAGGTTTACATGCAATTATTTTTATTCTCAATAATTTTTATTCTGTTAATCACTTAATAATATCTATCACCTTGATTTTTTTTTTTTTTTTGTTTCATATAGATGATGCCACTCTTTGACTGGTAAATCGATTCTCACTTTCTTCTTGTTTTTTCTTTTTATTTTTTGCTTCTTTCAAATTCTATTTTCCTTTTAGAAATCCGAATAATTTTTTATACTCTTATCAGTTATAGACGGATTTGGAGAAGTTGAGTTGTAGTTATACTAAAAGTTGACGAACATCTATAATATATTAACTAAAAACAAATATTTCCTCACAAAAAGAATTAAGTATCGATCTTATTTTAGACAACAGATATAGGTGATAAGACTCATTGGATCTCTCTTAAAGGATTTTCTATAGGACGAGGAAAAATATATCGAGGTTCCTTTTTAAATAATTGATTTGTTTAAGACTTGATTTTATGCAAGTATTTGAAATTATTTTTAGAGACTCCACCAACTCTTTTTCTTGATAAGTATGTTTACAACCTTTTCGTTTGTGGCATTTGATATTGCTGCATCTTGTGGCTTGGTAGCTTCGTGTATACAATATTTTTGTCTTCGGATTGACAAATTCACATCGTTATTTTGCATTGATGTATTAACGCAATTTTATTCCAAGAATTGTTATAAAGATTCATGTATAATTGGATGACTTTAACTACTTGGCAGATGAATATTCTCATCTTCCCTACTTATTTAAGGATTAATTTTTTGTCTTTCCAAAAATAGGTTGAAATATTGATGTCTACGTTTTCTTTATTTGATGACTCAAATGATTTTTGTCTTTACTATTTTAATCTATCGCCCAAATTTTTTTAAGTTCTATGCACTGTCGGTGTAGTCGGTGTAGTTTTTTTTAACACCATCAGGTAACATTGATCTGTTATAACAGGTAACCAATGTATTCTTAATTTGTTTCTTTTTCTAATATTAAACTCTTATTTTTTATTTCCTCTCTCTCCCCATTAATCACATCTTCCTAAATCTCAGATTCTCAATCGTCTATCCGTCGTCTACCTTTTTTTACCTCTCCTTTTCTTCTTCAAACACTCTCCCTTCTTTTTTCTGGAGATATTATTCCTTGATCTCTAGCATATAACTGTAACATGATTCTAATTAATTAGAGGATTATAGTTTAAAAGGAGTACTTATTATACAACACAGCAAATTGTGGAATTTATATTGTGAAATACGTATTAACACGAGGAGCAGAACTAGAAGTAATATCTACTTAATTATTACTATTTGGTAAAATATACTATTGTCCAGATCCATTTTATTAGCCAAAATTGATCAGCAAACAGACAAATTATGACCAAGAAATTAGGACACCTGCAGTGCTAAGATTTTAATCAGCTGGTTGTTTTCTTGAAAGAAGAATAAAGTTAGAGAAGTACTCCACTGATTTGATGATCAAGTGAGATAGTTAAGAGATTTGCGTCAGATCAAAAGGAAAATATAATTTTGGTTACTGGGACAATCTTAATTACTAGTACTGTTTAGAATTCAACTTGCCTTAAATATATTTTTAGTAAATAATTATCATATAAAAGGTAAAAAAAATAATGCAGTTACCCTTGAAATTACCTGATAGTGTAGTACTTTATACACCGACGGTGCGTAGAACTTAAACTCTTTAAATTTATCAATATATTCTTGAGTAATATTTTTTTAATGTGCTATTTCGATAAATCAAATTAAGCTACAATAAACTTCTTTTAAAATATTCATCTATCGCGCCGGGTGCTATACTAATTTTTATTTTTAAGGCCAAATCATCCTATTTTATTTTTGATTAAGTGAAATATTACAATTTACACAAATTACAAGTATATAATGAAAGTTGAGGTAAAAGAAGTATCCCTCTTGAAAGGCCAAAACGTGGAAAAGAAAAGAAAAGGGCAGTTCTTGCTCTGATTATTAAGATTTCTATAGTTAAAGTTTGACATGACTCAAGGTATACACTTCTCTCTTTCCTTTATTTTGCTCTTTCAAATTTTGGGTTATAATTTAAGCCTAAGGGTGTTTCAAGGTATAGGTAGGAGTGTAGGTGGTGAGGTTTGGGTAGGGACGTAGGGTGCAGTAGGGGTAGCCGTCGTGGCGGACGCAGGATTTTCGGTAAGGGACTCAAAAAATATAATTATTGTGCATGGAACTCGAACTAAGGACCTAAGTCATAAGTTTGATTACGAGGTTGGAGAATTTTTTTTTGCCAAGGGAATTCAAAACTAGTATATATCCGTATAAAAAGTAACTTTTTCCTTGCATATACAGTGTTCGCCCCTTCAGTGGACTCTAGGTCCACCACTGGTTAGAGGTGGCTCTTTTGGCTACTCTGATCAAAGAAGTCATTTTTGTCTAATAGATGGATTATGGAAAATTAGTTGGCATGAAAAATGTTAACGAAACAAGGAAAAATGAAAAACATTCTCTAGAATATGTTTTCCTTCACCCTAAGTTTATTCAACTTGTTCCAGCAGGTAGTAAAAGAGCTGCATTTGGAGGGGAAAGTGAAGATAGAATCAGTGCTCTGCCAAGAAACGTTATAGAACGTATCCTTGAGCTTCTTCCTGTCAAAGACGCAGCAAAAACTAGTATTTTGTCCAAAACATGGAGATATATTTGGTCCATGCTTCCCAATTTGGTGTTGGGTAACCTCTTCTGCAAAAAGTTAATAGCAAAATCTGAATATGCGTTCAAAGAGACAGTGGATAAGATTCTCTTACAGCATGTCGGAGACATTATGAAGTTTGATCTTGATGTTTCAGGAGCACATTTATCTTCAAATACAGATGTTGATAGATGGATTCGTTATGTCACTAGAAATGGTGTCAAGCAGCTAACCCTGAACATGTCGAATAATACTACTTATAAACTCCCTTCTTATATATTTAACTGTCCAACCCTCACAATGTTACAACTCAACAACTGTATCTTCAAACCACCAAATTCTTTTCTTGGCTTTAAGAATCTTATAACCCTTCATATGAAAAAAGTAACCTTGGTCCCAACCACACAGTTGTATGTTATCAAGGCCCCTCTTCTTGTCAATTTGATCGTGTGGCATTGTAATGGTACTCAATACCTGAACATTGTTTCATCAAGGTTGAAGTACGTGTATGTTGGTGAGATCAGGGATTATGCTCTTGACATAAATTGCTTTATGAACTGCAAAAGTTTGGGAGAGTTAACACTTGATTTAGGAAAAAAGGCTGATTGTCCAAAACATGATGTAAAATTAACTTTGGAAAAGCTTCTTTTTAGCTTGACCGTACTTGAAGCGCTTAGTTTGGGTTCATCTTTCCTTGAGGTAAGAATCTGGCATGTTCTCTTATACTGAGATCGTGTTCATGTAAATATTCTTATTTTGTATTTGCTTTAAAGCTTTTGAGTGCAGGCGCAGTTCCGAAGGGGCTTCCTTTTACACTCAATTGCTTGTGGTATCTTAGGTTACGTGTGGACTTCGCCAAAGTGGGTCAGGTTTCTTACGCGTTAGAGTTAATTAAGAGCTCCCCCAATTTGAGTACACTTGAGATTTGGGTAAGAAATGGTAAATATATGTGGTCAAACACTAGATTTATGCATGGATGATATGGCTCCTTTCTGCACTTCATTTATTTAGAAGCATGTGAAGCTAAAATGACTTGTATTTCGTTATACCATCAGGTGCAGAGCTCTACCAGCGACAATGCTGAAGCTGCTATGAATTATCTAGACTCACCATCCTGCTTGGACCGATCACTCAACAAGCTCAAATATGTGTTCATATGTAGGTGTAAGGGTTCAAAAATAGAACTGCAATTTGTGAAGCTATTGTTTGCTCGTACTCCATCTTTGCTAAGGATGAGCGTTAAGCAGTCTAGAGTCACTGGTTCTAGCCAGGAAGAAAGGAATAACATCACCACAGAATTGTTGCGTTTCCCCAGAGCATCTCCCAAGGCTGAGCTTTTTTATTTGCCAAGTCTACCTTAATTAGTAGCATTTCCATCTAACAGTAAGGTAATGTATTGGACCCCTATCTTTCCTATAATATGGTTGCGAAAAAGTGTTTAAACAATGTATCTTCCCCATATCAGTTATATAAGGATTTCCAACATCCAAATAGTTTATTCTAGCTGTGAATTTAAGATGGTTGGTTGGATAAAGTCTTCAACAGTAGTAGTTTAGAGTCGTGTTTTTTTCTTTGAGTGAAGCCAAAGATTCAAAATGGCTCTAACCAAATCAATCTATTTGCATTTTTATGTAGAGGTTAGTTTTCTATTGCTATGTCACTGCTACTTTTAAGATGCTAGCTTTATGATTGTGTAGTAAACAGAGAGAGCCTGAGTAATATTTCCCATGAATAGCCGGGAACGATTCTTGGTTTGGGCATTTGGGGCAACTTTTGCAAGGCAGATTCAAGATTTGTTAAAAGCTTCCAAAAAAACGAATCTTTTCCCAAGTTATGTAACACCATCGTTTGCCTAAACTAATTCTCTTACTATAAAATGCACTGTTTCTTGACCAATGATGAATGTTACATACAGGCATGTATCATTGGGCATTATCTAAATGTCGAAGTTTCAATTGTGAATCACTGATTCTGCTAAACTAGTGTCCACCTGCATGGAAGAAGGAGACCAATTTGATTATGCTAACAGAATGTCTATTATTCTTTGTTAGCACAAAAACAATTTTCTACTGTTCAAGTACTGGAGGGTCTTATCGTTGTTACCGGAAGCTTTAAATCTTCTGTTTCATTTGGCGAGTCAATTGGTTTACCCTGTAATTCCTCTAGTAGAATAATTCTCGATTGATATTTGTCTTCCTTCTCTGCTTCTCTGATGCTGAATATGTAGTTTACATGAGTAGGTAATTCAGACCAAGGGCGTATGCTGCTAGTTTATGTCTGATGGAGCCACCGAGAAATTTAGAAGTTAAAAATTAATAGAATTGTTCAATTTACGATAGGTAATTACAATTTACAAAGTCTAAAGCAGGTTTCTTTCGCCACTCCCAGTCCATAAAAGGGAAGCGGACCCAACCTTTTAGGCAGGAAGTTTCTCTAGAAAGTACATTGAATCAGTTCATAAGAACTGGATTCTTTACTCGTCTCAGTGAGACTTAGAATTGGACATTTCAGTCATGTAGTTTGCTGTTTTATTGTCAGTACTTAATCCTCTTCATGTTCATTTAAATGATGTAAATCGATGTTTTATCATAGGAGTTTAATTGGAACATTGTTGTGCTCTGGCGAACGTAGCAAAACACAAAAATGAACTTTGGTAGACCAAATTAAGTGTTTCTATATAGCATCTATGGCTACTTATTACTTTAAGTTTGCATGGTTTAACATAATGATATCAAATTTTTTGGAACCATGCTGCAGGCTCTCCTTTTGGAAGGCATCTGCATTGTTACTACAGGAAAAGTTCAGGAAAATGCCTCAATACTTGCTTCCATGGAAAAAGATATGCCAACTTTGTATAGCTCATCCAAAAGTAAGAGATTCTTACAAATAGAACTTCCCTTTTCTCTTTGGGTTTGCCTTTTGGGTCTGCTTGTCTACTCTGTAAATAGAACTTATCTGTCACATTGACTTAGTAAGATTTGCAAGTTCATGTTGACTATTGACTAAGTAGAGTTGCAACTTACTAGCTGTATCTTTTTTCCCTTAGAAATGGAACAAGTGAAATTAAATCATTCTAGACAAAGGTTATCTTTCATTACATTTAACTTGATTATCCCCGAGTTTTGAATTCATAAACAATGATTTCTTGATTATCAGAAAAGAAGAAATCTGCAATGCTTAAAAGCAATAAAAAAAGGGCTTGTAAGAACTATGCAACATGGACTTCCCAAAATCCCTACTTCCATAGTTGTTTTCAAATGAAATTTCCTAATAGCACATCTATTTGTGCAGAAGACGTCTAAAAATATTCTTTTTAGTCTTGTATATTCTATGGATAGCTCAGAGTAAGCAGTAATGACCCTTCTCTAACATTTTGGTAATACATTCTCTCCTAGTTCATCTGGACATGCTCATGTTGTTATATCTCTGATTGATAATTGCTCTGCTGCAAACAAAATTCTTCCATCGGAAATGTGACCAATCACTGACATTACATTCACAGATATGCCCAACACATGTGACCCTCTTTAGTGATTTATGTTGGAAATAGTTTGTAATATTTGGGGGTCTTAAGTTGAATTAGACACAGCTATTTGTGGAAGAAAGTGACACTTACGAAAAGTCACATCTAAACTGTAACAAATATTAGGATTCTCTTGAAGTAGTTTAAGCCAATTTGCTGTATACTAGGGCTTTATTGTATCGTAGAGAGAATTGGTCTGTAATCCCATGTAGAATACACGGACAATATCTCTTAAAGATAGTGATCTTTTATGCCTTAAAGTCATTCTTCTTCAATTCCCGTTTGTTGTTCCTGTTCTTCTAACAATTTAAGCATCAGCTAATCGTACCTTCAATTTCCTGGCACCTCTGAGCTACGTCATAGGATAAATGATTAACACCATCATATGATAAAACTAATAATCTAATTTACTATAAAATGCTCATGCTCTTTTGCAAAAGTATAAACACACATACATGCATGTAATGTTGGAAACAAATAGGGTACATGAGTTATCAGAAATTATTCTTTCTTATTATTAGTGAGCTGTTCATTTGGATAAAAGATAACCAACATTACTTCATTTTCTTAATTATCACTGAAAAAAACTTGCTCCTTTTACTTGTCAATAACAAACGATATTTTTTCCTCTTTTACCATTAACACACTACAGAGCTTAACAGAACAAAATACTAACTATACTAACTCCTGTTTGAAGCCATTCAAATTTTAACATTGACATTATAAGGTAGGATTCAACACTTTTTAACATTAACACATTAGAACGTGCGATTCATATCATTGCTGACGTAAAAGCATCACTACAATCCTCAAAGAATCTTAAGGAGATGCAAAAAGAACAAGGCAAGATCTATCATAATATGCTGCGTAATTGTCTCGAACCAGGAACATCACGTTGAACAACGGAAGAAAATAGTAGATGCCTAAGTGTAAAGAAAGAAAGAACAAAGCATGCATAATTGTTTGGTCAGAATGATGATTCGTATAGTCGATTTCAACTTGTTTGTGTTGTTTTTATTTTATTAGAAGGGCTTCACTTCTTGGAGCTAGCCAACTAGAAACTAGACATGCAAATTAGTACCATGTGTATATTAACAACAACAACATACCCAGTATATCCCACAAGTGGTGTTTTGGGAGGGTGGGATGTACGCAGACCTTACCCCCACCAAGGTAGAGAGGCTGTTTCCGATAGACCTCGGCTAGAAAAAAAAAGATATTTTAGAAAAATACATAGAAAGTCAAGATATTAATATAATGCTAGAAAGAAAGATAACACTAAAGCATATCCAAAATAAACAGATAAGAATAGAAGATATAAAGGTGAAGACTAAGAAGTAAATAGTCTATATACACATAATACTGCATCTAACAAGAGCCCACACACTCAACTACTACTTACCCTTCTGCCCTAATCCTCGACCTCCATGCTCTCCTATCTATGGTCATATCCTCGGTGATCAGGATCTGGGACATGTCTTGTCGAATCATCTCAGCCCAGTTCTTCTTCGGTCTACCTCTACCTCTCCATAGACCTAAAACTGCCAACCTCTCACACCTCCTTACCGGAGCATCAACACTTCTCCTCCTCACGTGACCGAACCATCGCAACCTCGCTTCTCGCATCTTCTTAGCCACTAGGGCCACGCCCACCTTGTCGCGAATGACTTCATTCTTAATCTTATCCATCCTGGTGTGATCACACATCCACCTAAGCATTCTCATTTGCTACTCTCATCTTCTAAATGTGCGAGTTCTTGCCTGGCCAACACTCTGCCCCATACAACATAGTTGGTCTAACGACCACTCTATAGAATTTGCCTTTAAACTTAAGCGGCACTCTCTTATCATACAGAACACCGGATGCAAGCCTCCACTTCATCCAACCTACTCCTATACAGTGAGTGACATAATCATCAATTTCTCCATTATATTGGATGATTGAGCCAAGATATCAGAAGCTTCCTTTCTTATGAATGACTTGAGAATCAAGCCTCACTTCCACATCTGACTCATCAGAAGTGTCACTAAGCTTGCATTCCATGTACTCTGTTTTCGTCCTGCTTAGCTTTGAAGCCTTTAGACTCTAAAGTATGCCTCCACACCTCCAGCTTCTCATTGACACCTGAGCATGTCTCATCCACCAACATTATATCATCCGCAAATAACATGCACCGCAATACTTCTCCTTGAACACTCCGCGTCAATTTATTCATCACCAGGGTAAATAAAAAATGGGCTAAGCGCTGATCCCTGATGCAGTCCTACCTCGATCGGGAAGTGCTCTTTGTCTCCTCCCACTGTCTTCGCTCGAGTCTTAGCCCCTTTGTGCATATATTTAATCGCTCTGATGTTTATTGTAACAAATATTGTTTCTTGAAAGAGGAAACGAGGAAGATATACCAATGCAGTCCCACTAATATATTGC
The DNA here is from genome assembly GCA_037355625.1 of Petunia x hybrida. Lineage (NCBI taxonomy): Eukaryota > Viridiplantae > Streptophyta > Magnoliopsida > Solanales > Solanaceae > Petunia > Petunia x hybrida. The sequence goes on from JBBBVM010000595.1 coordinate 1,021,560, forward strand.
GTACGACCAATTTAGCACTAAGAACTTTCTTTCTATCCACTGTATTGTATAACACCATGCAAAGTTGAAAACGATAAATATAATTATAGAGAAGGGAAGTATAGGCAAATATATATAGTATGTGCCAAGGTAACATTTTAAATGGGGAGAATTACAAATATATACTACCTTAATACTAAAATTACAAAAAATAAAAATACTATACCACTTTACAAAAAATACCAATACTTTTTTTACATAGTATATACAAAACCCATTTAAACCATACAAATTAGGGTTTTACCCTCTCCTTTCCCCACTGCTACATTGATTCGGCGCTGCCATCACCTGCAGCCGGTCGCCGCTGGTCTCCGGTGACCGGATTTTTTTTTTTTTTTAAATCTGAAAATAGTTGTGCATAAACATACAAAAATACCTTTTCATGCTTAAAAAATATTTGATTTGATCTATAAAAATACATAAACATACATCTAAACACTTTCATATTAAAAAAAAAATAGATTTGATCTATAAAAATACATAAACATACATTAAAACACTAGAAATGTATATGCATCACATACACAAACACACACAAAAGAGATTTATATACATACAAAGGTTTCATGGTCACATATTTAACACACACATACACACAAATACAAGTTTATACAAAAAAAAAAAAATACAAATTGACATACAAAATATGTAGGTTGAAATACACATACACAAGTATACAATAAATTTACGTAGACATTCAAAAAAACTTAATTATATTTATATACCAAAACATATACATACACATCAATACAAAACTTATACATAAATATACTCATAAATACATATTCAAAACAAAATAAACATAAAAACAAAAGGAGAAGCAGATCGAAAATAGATTCGTAGCAGCAACAGAGCCGCCACTCCGGTGGCGGAGCAGCAGCAACGAACGGCGGAAAAAAGCAGCAGCAACGTCTCTCCGTGGTGGTTCGCCGGAGGCAAAGATCGCCGGAGATGGAGGAGGACGTCGGGAGGGTGGGTGGGTGGAGGAGGGAAGAGAAAAAGATAGAGAAATTAGGGTTTTGGGGTAGAGAAAGAGGAAGGAAATGAAAATGGTATGTTTTGTAAAATTGTAGAAAATATTATTGTATAGGGTAGTCATATGATATAAATTTTCCTTTTAAATAAGTCGAACAAAGCTGAGAGACTCACAACATGTGGTAAAGTTTAGTGATTCACTAATGTTAAATTTAATTCTATTTCGTCTCATAGTTTCGCTCTACTGTAAATCAAAGCATCAATTTTAATTTAACTAAAATAGAATAAATAAAGATAAATCTGGCACATCTTTTTCTTCTAAGGAAATTGATTAATTAACTTATAATTTTTTTTTTATATTTCACCGCTTACTTTGATGTCAACAAATGATTTTTAGTTTAAAAGAAGTAAAAAAAAAATTGAGAAACCTTTTAGAAGATCGGTGCCCTCTTTGAGATCCAACTAATTTGAATTTGCGCAAAAATTCTCACATCCGAGGCAAAGTGATCCTACCAAAATCAGCTCATTCCCAGGTTAAATGAAGTCAATACAAATAGAAGATGTTGAGTGCTGGAAAAATATGTTATATTAGGAGGACTTATACTATATACTAGTATCATAAAAAAAAATTACACTATCAATATATTTTAACATAGATATTGTAACATGTAACCTACCTTATTTTAGTATTAGAAATTATTGATATACGGAGTTTTAATATTTCACAAACCTACTAAAGAAACAATTGTTTAGACGATATTCTCATATCATTAGTGTTGAAGCTCAGTCCACATTAAGCTAACTTCTGTCCTTTAGTTTGAAGTTGGAATTTGTTATTTTTTCTTCTCTTTCTTTCATTCTTCTTTTTGCTCAATTTCTAATCAAAGGTTTGAATTTAGTTTGAGCTTGAGCTCAACTTCACACTTTTAGTCTGAATTTAGCTCATTGTCAAAATATAAAACTTTAAGTTGAGTGAACTTCAAACCATAGGTTTAGAGGTTGAATACATAAGAAATTTTTACATAAAAGTATAAATTTTAGAAGTTATTTAGAAAAATAGCAATATTTTAGCAAAATTACTCAATATAGAGGAAAGGAAAAGTTAATCACAAAACATAACAAAAACATAGCAAAATTTTACATTCTTACTCTTATTTCCCCCAATTTCACTTTCCCTCCACCCATTTCCCCCAACTTCACTTTTCCTCCTCTCATCCTCAACCACCTCGTATCTCGTTGTATCTTACTGTATCTCGATGTTTCTCAACTACCAACCACCTCTCATCTCACTGTATCTCGACTACCAACCACCTTGTCTCTCGTAGTATCTCAACTACCAACCACCTCGTATCTCGTTGTATCTCAACTATCAACCGCCTCGTATCTCAGCGTATCTTAACTACCAAACACCTCGTATCTCGCTGTATCTGCTTTGTTTTGCACCGTATCTAATTATTTCTAGACTGTATCGAGCTGTTTCTAGACTATTCAGCATTGTTTCATCCTATTTGTGCGTTGTTTCTCACTATTTCTAAACTATTTCACATTTTTTGCGTTTTTTTGCATTATTTTTTTCATTTTGTTTCATACTTTTACACTAGCTTTTTCAGACTGTTTCAGCATTGTATCTCGTTGTATCTGCACTATTTTTGCTTCTAATCTAACTGTATCTACGTTGTTTCGGGTTGTTTCATAACCGTTTCAGGTTGTTTTAGCACCGTTTCAGCTTGTTTCTCACTGTTTCTAAACTATTCCACCTTTTTTGCGTTGTTCATATTATTTTTTATATTTTTTTAAAAACACTGTTATTTCGAACACTATAGCAGAACCAGCGATAATAGTCATAATTTCCCCGGTGAAACCACAGATCCAGACAAACACTGAAAAATATCATCGAATAAAGCAAAAACAGAAGATTCCAATCTATGCAACAACAACATAGTGGAGGACAGAGACCCTCGGCGATGGCAACGATGTAGTAGCGACCGAAGATAACAGCAAAGTGCGGAAGAGGGAGGCGCGACACCGATCCAAGATGGCATCGCTGCTACTCCGTACCACTCCTCTCACAATCAAATTTTCCCGTTCATTTTTGCAGTAAAGTAATGGCATAACAGAAGAGTTTTACTTTTATTAGAAACGTCATTCTCTGGTGAACTTTTATCCACTTGCTCCGACGAACGAGGAGCTGTGATGATGGTGGTTGTTTTCAGCGCCGCCGCAAACGACTTGTGCCCAAGGAGACGGTAAACTCCAGCGATTCTAAGGACTGTTTAGGCCACCGTCAGAGCAGCGGCGGCGGGGACATGTGAGGTGTTGTTAGATGCTGAAGAATCAGAAATGGGAGAATTTTGAATAGAAATTGGAAATAGGGGAAATGTGCTAAAAAATATTGCTATGTGTTGTAATTTGGTAAATATTACTATTTTTTATAATATAGGGGTGTAGATTTGTATATATGTGTAAAAACCTCATTACATAAATTCAAGAATTTTTTTTCTGAAATAGGCAGCCTAGTACCCAAATCACAACAACAGGCTATATTTTTTTTATGCATAGTGCTCATCCCTAAAATTACAAATTTAAGCACTCATTCAAAATAAAAAACTCTAGCTACCAAATCTCCCTCCCTGCCACTGAACCGCCAGCAGATACTCTCCCTCACCGGCGGTGTCATTATTTTTTTGCATTTCATTGAAGTTATACTGTTGATTATGTCTATATCATTGCTTTGGACAAGTTTATACACACAAATCTCTCCAAAAAAATAAATTATACATGAATATACATAGATAAATGTGTAGGCCAGGAGAGATACAAAAACATACACAAAAAAAAGTAAAAATTCATATAAACATCCTTAATACTAAACAAATCTAAAAAGTTATACAGATTTATTCACTCATATATACACACTTATACTAATTTATACAATTTTATACACTTAGATAAACTTGTATAAAATTGTATAATTTGTATAAATTTGCGGCAGACTACTATCTCTGGAAAAATAGTGACATTTCGAGTGAGATTCGCAAATAAAGGCCATTTTTTGTAATTTTTGTGTGTTGCTTATCTTTTAGTGTAAAAATCCCTAAATTCAACCCTCATGGTTTGAAAGTAAGTATACTTACGAATTGTTTTTAAAAGTTGGCTAAAAATTAAATGAGGCAGGTAAAATACGCTGCTCACTGAAATTTTTACGACGTTGATGGAATAGAACCTATTGAAAATAGTGATTAACACTTTCGCATTTAATTTCAGATTCGTTAAAAATTTATTGTGTTCCAACTCCATTTATACTCGGTCATAAAAGCAGTGCAACAAGTGCAAAAAACTATAATATTGTCTCTTGATTAAATCAAATTCCTAAAGTCAACGTTCTCATAAGCCCTTTCCACAGATTATATTAGAACATATACAATATGTCATTCCATTCTAGTTTAGACTAATTCTCTGTACTTGATTATATGTACTTTGTTTTCACATATATTATAAGGTAGCTTTTGAATAAATCAGAGATGAATAAGTAAATTATTGAGCTACAATGTGTACTATAAATATCTCCATATCTATTCACTATTTCTCACCAAGAATTTAACAAGAATTAGCTATGGCTAAGTCATGCACCACCTTCCTTGCTCTCCTCTTCTGCCTCCTCCTTGTAGCTGCTACTGGTGAGTTTCCATGTTATGTACTTTTTTATATCGAAAAAACACGCGAAATATTGTAATATAACGTGATCACTAAGAACTTCGAATACATCATACGTCTCATTCTTTGTAGGAAAATTCAAATTGGTTTCTTTGTTGTACAAATTAACTTGAGATACTTTGTGTATTTATTTTATGTAGAAATGCAAATGGCAGAAGGAAAATACTGTTGGAAGAAAAGTCACAAATGGCATGGCCCTTGTCAGTATTCTTACAAATGTAGCCATCATTGCAAGCACTGGTTTGGAGCTGAATATGGAATTTGTAAGAAATACCAATGGGGACACAAGAATCACTGGGCAAATTATGCTTGTTATTGCTATTCTCCTTGCCATTAATCATGAGGAATTCAGTGTCTCAACGATTGACAAGGAATGCTACATAAATAAGAATTTGACTATCTAAATAATGTAACCTAAATGCTGCATACCAACAAGCAGTTGGATTAATTTTAAGTGTGTGTGTGGGGGGGGGGGGGGGGGGGGGGGGAGAAAGAGAATGTAATAGTATTAAGGTATATTGGGGGCTGACTAGTTTGGTCAAGCTTTTCTTGAAATGATATGTTTCTTCCATTTTATTGCGTGGTTTTCCATGCAACAATAAAAGATTGTATTATTCTTTGAAATCGATTGCTAGTTTTTTTTAAAAGAAAAACAAAAGAGGCGTGGAATTTAGTTTAAACATAAAGAAGACGCTTATGATAGAAAGAAAAAGGGTAAAAATTAAGTGGTTGAAACTGCAAAATGAAATGTATTTTCGAAGAAGAAGAAGGCATTTTCCAATTGTTATTAGCGATTTTTCGTCAATTGAAAAAGCAGAAGCTTGGTAAAGGATAAACCAGGTTACAAACTCCAGATAATGTGTGTTGTTTATCATTATTCACGTTAATACAAGCAGTAATTATTTGTATGAATCAATGCTATGACGACGAGGCAGAAGAAAAAGGTTAGAATTGATATAAAAGGTTAGAATCAAAAACTTTTAAGATGCTCTTACGTTTTGGGTTGTTAGTTCTAATGGTTGATCTATTATTCATCAGCTAATCGGCTAATCCCGAAAGTAAACTTTATGTTAGAGCAATCTTTCTCGCTTTATCGGTTTAATTATCCGCTATATTATTGGTTCTTATGGTTATTTCCTTGGTGTATGTTGCATGTTCGCTTCTCTCAAATGAATATATATTGATTACTGCTCGTACTTCTTGTTTCATATTTCAAGTGTTGATTGATATAAAAGGAATCTAATCTCAATATATATATATATATATATATATATATATATATATATATATAGCCCTGAAAAAACTTAAATAAGAATTGCTTAAAATTATGTATTTAGAAAATAACTCTAAATTTTGATATGTCCCGATCAATTTGGAAAAGTTGTGACCCTTAGAGTTTGTTACTAATCTTTTGAATTAAATTAACTGTTGGTGGCTAATAATGAAAAGTCACACTCTTATATAGAAAGTTTTTGTCCAAAGCAGCCACAGTTAGCCACTTCGTTGAGTTGGTAGAAATTCTTTTTGGCCATTCAACACACAGAATTTGATAGCTTCAGTATTTCCTACGCGTCAAGGTTAGGCAGTTTTCATATATTTCTTGATGTTCTTGTACCTTTATATGAGTTCTCATGATGCAGATTGGAATATTTATAAAGTTATGTTCATAGCATAATCTAAGTACATTGTTTTATGGAGTGAACCATATTTGGAACGTGAATTTTGTGATTATGTATGAAATAATATATACTTATTCTCATGTTTCATTTGTAGTTCTATTATGTTTCTGTACCTTTTTCCCATCCACTTTCATGTAACCAAAATGCTGAAAGGAAATTGATCTCCAGTGTTCTTTCTATGAGCACTTACTTTATTTGCACACTATGTTAATGTTATCCTACAATTACCTTACTTGATTCAATCCGCATGTGTATTTTTAATGTTGTAAAGTTACTTTGAATATGCTTAAAAAGAAAATTGTGTTGGTAGACCAAAAGATCTAACAAGCGAGATAAATAAGAGTATTAGCTATTATTTAGTTCAATTGATTGGATAAGCTATAATGGTGATGAACCATAAAAATATCTCTTCCTCCCAGAATTAAACTTTGATTATTCTCTTTTGTAGGTCCAGAAGATATCCACACATTTGATAACAAATGATCTTCATGTTTTTTAATTCTTGAGTCAAAATTTTGTTATAATAATATTAATTTTTTTTTATAACACCACGCATTATAAGATTCGGCATATATATATATATATATATATATATATATATCTATCTATACTATATTAAAAGCACGAAGGCCTTTAGTAAATGTTGATTGAACTTTTTGCCCTTCATTAAAAGATTCCACAATAGACAAAATTGTCATTTATCATATATTTCCTACATTTTATTTATTATATTTATTTTCTCTATCTTTTTTCATAATTGACGTATTTAAACCAACTTGGATTGTCCATGATATAGAAAATAAAATATGGATACAAAATATTACCTAAACCTTTGCCTAATTTTTAGGATTTATTTTAAGCATCTTCTTCCTACTCCATAATTGTATTTGCGTCAATTTAAACACAATTGTATTTTAAATCAACTAGAATTGTGTTCACTTAGTATTCAGAAAAACATGTGGCTGAAGACGGCAGCAACACCTAATTGGTAAGGAATTCTAACTAAATGATAAACTACTATCCTTTATAAAGTGTTGGATGGCAATTCTTCCATTGTGCTTATCCGAGTGCCTCAGTACTCATAGTTTATGGTTTCATTGGATCCTTTGTTTTAAAAAGGATATATGCATGCTAATTGAGTGTCTCATCTTTAATTTTTTTTTAATTTAGAATATAGCTTATGAGTTTTGTTGTTGTGTAGGTGTAGCGTGGACATCAGTTAAAGACATTGATTCACATTATATTGGTGAAGTTGTTTTTGATGTTTATGAGGTATGCATATTCTTTTACGTATTGTCTAATGGCAATGGCAAGTATAATGACACTAGCTTTATTAGGATTTGGTTGATATATTTCATTTTTCTTTTAGTCTAATATGTCTACAGGTTAAAAAGGAGGTACTGTTTGATTTGCTGAAAGCAAAACGAAGTGATAGTTTGATTTCCTATTAATATTAATTTCAGATGTTCTTCCTCACTTTAGATTGATAATTAAGTGGAGTAATATTCTCTATTCACTTTATTTGCTGTTTAACTTTTTTTACCTGAAAATTATGGATTTTAGGCTCAACCACTTGGTTATTAGAAGTGTGGAGGAGTCAAGGTGCTCCACTTCCTTGTCAAAAGTACTAATAAAATCATGATACAATAATTTCATTATCTCAATCACTTTTTGTATACGTTAAAGATGTAAGAAATTTTTTTGCCTTCTAATCTTTGTGCTTGTAGTGAATATTCACTATTGGTGTTTTTATCCAAAGGAGAGATATTGATAATTTTATGAATCTTTTATTTAAATAAAGTAAAATTGAAATTCGCCCTTCTATCATAGGGATAAATTGTTATTCATCTTTGAGTCCACCTTAAGTGGTATCTGTTGGTATATGTTAGAATAACTCTAAATATCTAATAGTCTTATGCTTGAGTAAGTACAGCCATTTGATTCAATCTTTCAAAAGTTGTGTTAATTATTGAACTTCTTCAAATTGTGTTAATTATTGAACTTCTTTAAAGTTGTGTTCTTGTGCAGGAGACGTAAATTTTTTATTGATCATAAATAATTGGAATTGAAGGTATGTACTATTGTAGTTCATATTCTTTCTTCTCGAACATATTATTTGTTATTGTTTCTAGCATATCCACGTTATATTGTTAATTGTATTAAAATTTTCCATCTTTTCTAGCATTTCCACGTTGTATTGTTCATTTTATATAATAATCCATATGTTAAAATGATTTGACTTGATTCAACATACAATGGTTCATTTCTCTTGACAGTTTGTAAATAAAAATTATGAAAAGAAAACATGCCAGGAATCAAGCGAAAGTATTGCTTCTAGAGTTTATGTCATCTTTTATGGAAATTTTGGAATACAAACAATTCTTACTTGAAGTGTTAGTTGTACTGAGAGTATTATGATAAGAAGTCAAGTTAAAGGTATTAACTTCCATTGTGTCTTTACATGTTAGTGAATTTCAAAGCCATGCCAATTTCGCATGGAAAACAGCACGTTGAAGTTTGAACACCTCTAATATACTCTGTCCGTTCAAAATTAGTTGACACTTTAGCAATAATCATTTGTCCCAAATTAGTTAATACTTTATAATTTCAAGTCTAAAATTGTTAGTCTTTTCCAACTACACCCTTAATAATTTAAAAAAAATCTCAATAAAATTTAATAGTAGAATATTAAATATGGATAATATAGTAAAATACATACTCTATTTAATACTACTTTTCAAAATGGGTGTGAAAAAGCTGAATGTAAAAACTAATTTGAGACAGAGAGAGTAAAAGCTTCACTGGCACATCAATCTTTACATACATTTCTTCCACATAATTGCTTGTTGCATATATGTGGATGTCAATTTCTATAACACGTTATTCTTTATCCTTAATTATACTTTAATTATTCTTATTTCGTGGAATATACGTGCAACGCACGTCCGCTGAAACTAGTATATATAAAAGCATGTCCTCAAGAAGGCAAAAGTCATTTTACCAAAATAACCTTCTAAAACCTAAAAATACCTACACTAAAAAGAAAATAAAATTTGCACCGCCTCAGGCTTTCAAACGTTGCCAAAATTGAAGGATGCAACTCTTGGGAAGACTGTCTTTTTAACTTCCAAGCATCCAAACGAAACGAAAAAATAACAAACAAATTGCAGGCTTGCAATTCAATTAGAACTGCACGTATCTTCTTTACTCTTACCAACAATAGAACCATATGTATTGTCTTTCCTCACTCTTTAGTCTTTTTTATTGATTGTTAGAGTTTAGACGCTGCTGCTATTTAAGCCCATCTATTTCCTGAATAAATCCTCTCCGGCGCTTTGCTCTATTATTCTTATTCTCTATAGATAAAATTACTCTAATTTACTCTAATAATATGTTAGTATGTATAGACCACATATTATGAATTGAGTGCGCCGAACCATGTCATCTGTATCATAACTCCTTACCATTTCTTTTGATAGAGGTGAATAATTACGAAATTTCTGTTATTTCTCTTATATTTTCTGCGTGTTTGCTATGTTTGTTATTTTCCACTGTGGTATTTAGTCGTTTATATGCTTAACATCACTACATGAGCATGAAGCCCAGAAGTCAGTGTTAGGACAACATCAGTAGATGAAGATTTGATTGGAGTATTAACCACAATTTAGATATGAAGAAGCCAACTTTCAGAGGGCCACCAAAAATATACGGAGGATGCAAAAAACCCAACAAGAAAAGAAAAAAAAAAACAAATGCCTTCGCAGATTAGCCAATGTTGCGCTTCGTAATGCCTATTATGAAGAAACTGTTTCATTACTCTCTTCTCCATCACCCTTTTATGCGTTCTTTCTTTCCAAATTTTATTCTCTTTATTCTAAGATTTTACTCGCCTGTTTGTAAAGTTTGGTATTTGTTTTAAACCAGATTTTATGTGAAAATTGTTATTCTTTTCCGGAGAAGTGTAATATTTACATCAAACACGGATTGAAAACAGGTATGTACTACTTCTACTTCGTATTGATGTTAACTGAATTTTTTTTAACTACTATGAAATGTTTTTTTTAAATCAATGTTCACACTCCTATGACCCCAACAACATTGTACAATCTGACAGTGCCATTCCCATCAACATTTTTCAAATGATTTTGTGTTGTTGGAAGAAGCAGAAAAATTAACTGATGATACCATCTTTGTTTAGTATTGTAGGAAGAGGCAGGAAAATTAACTAACAACACCATCTTTAGTAACTTTTTATAGGAATTTAAGCATTATTTTCGTACATAAAAACTTCATATTTTTTACTTATTATAATTTCATACTTTTTAGATGTTGTTTGCGTGTTAATTACAGTAAAACCGCATAATTGGAGAAGGACACGGCGTAAGAAGAGTGATAATAGTTTACAGTGGTTTTATATGTGTATGTTGTATTTTCCAAAAATCAAATACAAGACGATAGATGTTGGAAAGATCTCAAGTATCACTCTTCTGCCCGTTTGACTCAAGGTTAGTCTTGGAACAACATTTCATCAACTCTGTGTTCTTAAATGTAAATAATTTTGCTGCTAAAAGTTAAAAATATAGCAGGAACATTATTTCTGAAAGAAGTTATCCTTTTCTTTGTCCAATCACTTGCCATATAACGGATAACCTACCATGAATGGATATATGCACCTGCGCGTTGGATGACAACAAAATTTAACTTAAGTGCAACTTATTAGTTATCAATTCGCGTTGTCAATCTTGAACTCACCTTTAACTATTTGTATGCTAGATATGGATATCAACCTATGGGTGTGAATGTTGGAAAATGGTTGCACGGAACAATACATCTGGAGTCAAAGACTATTGTGGTGCAATAAAATCTGAGCAATAAAAAATGTAACAAACAATATTGATATGAACAGCACCACATTTGACTCTGCTCACCAAATTCTAATCTCGGATGCACTTCAAGCAATTCCAAGAATTAGAAAAGAAACCATATCACACTTAGTTAATAAGAGGTATATGTTCTTTATTTTTATAAAAATATGAAATAACTTAGTACCCCCAATCGTTTCGGCGTGAGTATAATAACTATCAAACATAATATATAAGTTGTTGTCATGGACTCTTTTCATCAAGTGAAACACTTATTCAACTCAAAACACCGAGAATTTTGCTTTTGGTTCTCTAACAAGGCGAATCTTCTTAACCTCGATTGTTTAGATGGTGATTCACATAGATTATATGCGTAAATTAAAAATTCATTCTTTCATGTAAACTCAAAGCGTTGCTTTAATAATATTGATCTTATTTTATTGCACGTATACTATAAAACTCGGCATACACGTGCAACGCACGTGCCGAAAAACTAGTATAATATATAATTATATATGCATGCCTATGATTTTTTTTTGGCCTTGTAAAACATAAGTGTCTGGCATGTTATTGTTTATTTAGTTAATGTAGTATGTATAAACTTACGAGCGCATGTCTTCAATTAACTTCTCAACTATGTATCCCCTAATTACCTTATTTGAAAATTAAAAAAAAATTAAAAAAATGACTTCATCAAGAAATTAATGCAATTGTTAACCTTCAAATTTTAAGAGTCCTTGCCTCTTTCTTTAACCTGTATAAGAGATTCTCCAGCCATTCAAAAGCTCTGAATTTATCACCCTTAAATCTTCGTATATAAAACAAGTACCTAAAATAGCTCGAACAACCAACATAAACAAAAATAAAAAAACTTGAACAAATAGGCTTTAGCAAGACCCTTAAACTTGACTACAGGCTCGGCCTCCCCTTTAGGTTGGTACCAATAGGCTTTTTGTGCCCACCCCTATCTTCAAAGCCCTATCAGACCTTGAAACCTAGCGCACAACGTTGAGTTCATTAGTATCTTGTAGATATATACCATAGATGCATCATCCTTTATCTTTGCTTCTTGTCTTACAAATGACTCATTTTATAAGTTTGTTTGAGTAATTTACTCGACAATAATAAAATATTGAAAGTACAACGTAACCAATGCAATTTGCAAGAGGGCGGAGCCTATTTGGATTATCAAACTAAAGTTGAAATTCTTATGTTTATTTTCTTAAATAAACTAGACTTATTCTTCCTGCAACCAAATTTAAATGGTTTCTATAAAAATAAACCAATGCAAATATAAAATTTACAAGCGGGCGCTGACAGAAAACTCCAATAACTTTTCAAGAATAAAAAATGCCACTTGATTAATAATATAAATATTTGAATAACAGTTCCATTTTTACTTAGTCATAAGAGCTGGCAGCTTGTAGCCAGAAGTAAAAACGACATGAGAAGCAATCAAGAGAGAAGAACAATTCATAGAGTTAGGAATTCATACAAAATTAAATTTCACTAAGCTAATTATTAATCTTTACATAGGAAAGGGACATATTGATTCTCTTACACTTCTCTTATTACCAAAATGATATGCAATTACCCCTGCATAAGTTAATTATTCTCTTAAAGACGGTTCATATTTTGGTTTACTTAGCTTGTTACTCTATTTTACCAACCGAAATTAATTATTTGATCGCTTTTAGAAAAATAATAAATCATTATCATTATTTCAATTTGTAGTGTATTTATTAAGTGGGACGTCCAAAGCAAGACAAATGATAATCTACAGAAATATTCTAATGATCAAGACATTAATTTTTTTTAAGAATATACACTAGAACCTTAAAAATCAATGGATAGGAGAGGGAGAGTTTATTTTGTTCACTTTTGGTTTCATACACGCATGCGTTACTTGATCAATTCAAGATCCTATATATAGTCTATGATATGTCATCATTTTATAAGTACTAGTTATTGGCACGCGCAAAGCGCGTGAATACGGTATAAATTAGATCAAATTTGAGTCACAAGCTTCTTAAATACAAACAAAAAAAATACATTCAAAAGATAAGTTTGAGTTATAAAATAAATGTTCTAAAAGATCGCAAGTTCTTGAAAAGATATTATATATATGATATAATATAATACATATATATACTCTTCATAAATAGATGAAAAGATGTGTAAACTTCTATTAAGCAATACTTATGAGGATTCTTTGCCTCAAAACTAAAGCTGTGTTGAACTTCTTAATGTCATGAGCATTTTCCTCAGTTGAACAACTAATGCTCAACCTGCACCAAGAGCATACTTCAATAACTTTAACTTGACAGATGGCGGCCAATACTAAGAAAGAACTACTACTTAATTAGGAGCCATAAATTTAAAAGTCTTTGAAAATACTTGTTAAATTTCAGGAAGTTTTGGTGCCCATAAGATGGAAAGGAAGACATAAGGGAAATGGAAACCATTTCTTACATATAATTTGATCATATTTGGCGTCCCTTGAGCTTCCCTTATGCGTATATCAATTCATATTAGTCCACATTTGATTGCACAAGGCAACTCTCAAATTCTCCAAATGTTTGGTAGCAACAACTTGGCTAACGTCCATTAAGTATGGAAATTTACTGTACAACTATCGACCTAAAAGAGAACTTGTGAGCACTGCTTCTCTCAATGTCAATCGAGAAGGAATTGATACAACAACGTCATCTAGTAGTCGACTAAGCCAATTCTTCATTAGTTAAGTGGCTAGAGTGGAAAATATTTGACCAGAACTCTTCGGAATGAAAAGAAAAAGATATTAGAGGGTAAAGTAATATCTCGTTTTAGGAGCATGCATATACTGACTAAGGACCTGCACAATAAAGGCAATATATGGTCTGGTCATAGTCACGTATAGCAGCCTGCCAACTAGTCTCTGATATTTCCCTTTGTCCACCAGTAGTTCATCATTCACTTCAGTATTACTCCCCCCAACAACATCATACTCTACTGAAGTCAGCTTGTGATTGAACTCTAGAGAAGTTATAGCAGTTTTCCCTCCATCTAATCCTAGTTCAGCAACTAGTTCCAGATCGTATTTTCTTTGACACATTAGAATTCCCTTCTTAGATCTAGAGAATTCAATACCCAGAAAATATTTAAGTTCACCAAGATCCTTCATTTTGAATCTGCTTTGTAGTTCTTCTCTTACCATCTTGATCAGTTTCAAACTGCTGCCTGTGATCAAGAGGTCATCAACATATACCAAAATTATCACAATGTCAGCTCCAACTCTTTTGGTGAACAGAGAGTAATCATGATCTGACTGACAGAACTCCATATCAACTAAGGCTTCTTTGAGTTTAAAACTCCATTGTTTAGGAGCTTGTGTAAGCCCATACAAAGATTCTTGCAGCTTATACACTTTCAGAACATACTCCCCCTAGCTTGCAAATCCATCTGGAATCTGCATATAGACCTCTTCTGGAAGATCACCTTGGAAAAAAACATTGTGAACATCCATTTGAAACACATACCACCCTGAAGAGGCTGCCAAGGCAACCACAGACCTGACAGTAACCATTTTGGCCACTGGTGAGAAAGTCTCTGTGTAGTCAAGACCCTCTTGTTGGCTGTAACCCTTAGCCACCAAATTTGCCTTGTACCTCTACACTTCACCTATAGATTTGTACTTCACTTTGAATATCCATTTGCAGCCTTTAGGCATCTTGCCACTGGGCAGGTCAACAATAGACCAAGTGTGGTTCTCCTCTACTGCAGTGATTTCAGACTGCATAGCCTCTATTCACTTAGGGTCCTTACTTGCCTCAAGAAATGTTCTAGGTTATGTGATAGCTGAATAAGAAGCTACATATGCCTTGTAGTGAGGTGAGAGGTTATCATAGCTAACATAGTTAGAAATAGGGTACTGACATAAGGTTTTGGGAAGATTGACAATATAGTCTTCCATCCAGCCTGGAGCTTTGGATTGTCTTGTAGGTTTTTTGGAGGCAATAGGTGCAGATATAGATGGTGGAGCAGGTAAGAGAGGTGGGGTTGAGTCAAGAGCGGGAAAGGGAGAAGAAGGTGAATCTGTTAAAACAGGTGGATCTGAGATCATTAGGGAACTAGGTAGTGAAGTAGAACGAGCAGCAGCAGGATGAGATTCAGGGAATGTACATTCATCAGAAAAATCCATTACAGGAAACTGTGAAGTGATTGTAGTGTGTTTGTACTGGAAAGGGAAGATATCCTCCTAAAACACAACATCCCTGCTCACAAAGAAATGCTTATCACACAGGTCATAGAGCAATATCCCTTATGAGTTGTAGAGTAGCCAAGGTGCACTGCAGGAATAGCTTTAGGCCCAAATTTGTCATATTTATTCAGAACAGTAGCACAACACAGACTCCCAAACACCTTGAAGTGAGACACAGATGGTTGTTTATGGTACAACCTCTCAAATGGAGACTGACCTCTAAGTAGTATTGTAGGTAGTCTATTTAAGGTGTACACAGCAGCTTGGACACATTCACCCCAAAATCTAAGAAGTATAAAAGCCTGGAACCTTAGAGCCCTAGCCATATCTAGGATATATCTCGATCTCCTTTCAACAACCCCATTCTATTGGGGTGTATACGCACATGAGCTTTGATGAATAACACCATGACCATTAAGCAGTACACTAACTTGTGAATTAAAGAATTCACTACCATTATATGTTCTAAGACACTTTACTCCACATCCAAACTGTGTGTTAACTGGCACAAGAAAGTTCTGCAAGACTACAATTGATTCAGACTTGGTATTCATCAGAAACACCCAAGTAAACCTGAAATAGTCATCAACTAGTATCAAAAAAAACCTTTTGCCATCATGAGTAGAGACTCTGTAGGGTCCCCAAACATCTGCATGCACAAGATCAAATGAAGCAAATGAACAAGACTTGCTTTGAGTAAAGACAATCTAGATTGCTTTGCAATTGGGCAAACATTACATTCATGAGCAAATAACTGTACATTATTCAAACTAGTTAGTTGTTTCAAGACCTTGAGAGGGGCATGACCCAATCTTCTATGCCAAAGACACACATCATTATCAGAGGTCTTATTAGACAAACAACTACTACTCTTATTCAGTGTACTAACATGACTGGTACTAACAGTTGACAGTGGTGGATAATGACAGTTGTGATCCTTTCTTCAGCTTTAAGAATGTAGAGTCCATGTTCTTTCTTACCAATCCCCAATACCTTCCCACTGGAGAGTTCCTGAAATACACAAAAGTCAGGGTAGAAGACTACCAAACAGTTCAGTTCTCTAGTGAGTTGAGACACTGAGAGTAAGTTATACCTGAACTCTGGTATATATAGAACATTCTTAACAGTGATATCCTTGAAACAGAGGAATTCCCAATCTGATCAATATCTATTTTACCTCCTGTAGGCAAGTGAACTTTGTTTCTATTAGTTATAATCTTGAATTCCGTCAATAAGTCTAAACTGTGAACCATATGGTGTGAGGCTCCTATGTCTACAATCTAGTTATGGTTAGCTAGATTAGACATAAAAGCATTCACAGTACCCGAGGCACTAGCAGTGGCCATATTAGCTGAGTTATCAATAGTCTTCCCCTTGTTTAGCATCTGAATAATCTGGTTGTATTGGTCCTGAGTAAGAGTAGGGGCATAATTCACTGCAGGAGCAGAGTAAGACACTGGATATTGAGTATGAAATGCTTGAGCAGGAGCATAGTTCGCTGAGCCTGAGGATGAGTAACCTCTAGATGTACCATAGGATCTGGCCTCTGAACACTGAGCCTAAGAGCTCAAAGATTGTGAGCTAAGAGAGGACTGAGCTGTCTGATATCCTTCAGAGCTAACATTGTTAACATAGCCCTGTTGTGGACCCCTATTCTTCTTAGGTTTGTAATCATCTGGATACCCATGCAGCTTATAGCAATCATCCTGCACATGACCTTTTATACCACAATACTCACATTTTACTGGTGCCTTGGATCTTTGAGAGTACCCATTAGACTTTTGAGAGTAATTATTATTCTTAGGCTTATATCTAGTGTTACTCAACAGTGCCATAGACTCTCCTGATCCAGGTTCAACACCACCTTTACAGTCAGAACCAATGCCACCCATCCTTTGACTTTCTATATTTAAAATCATAGTATATGCTTGATTAATAGTAGGAAGTGGACTAGTCATCAGCACTTGGATCTTAGCATGATCATATGACTCATTTAGTCCCATCAGAAATTGACATAACTTCTACAACTGGAAGTGCTCTACATATTGCTTAGATTCTGGGCAAGCACATGAAGGAGGAGGCATCAAGGCCTCATATTCATCCATAACTCACTAAGTTTAGAGTAGTATAAAGACGCAATAGACATTCCCTGAGTTAATGAGGCAATTTCCTTGTGTAAGAAATGCTCTAGAGGCATTAACTTTGTCAAATCTCTCCTTTAGATCTTCCCAGACTTTATGAGCACTAGAAGCATAAATCACACTGCTCAATAACTCTTTAGAGACAGTGTTCATAATCCAAGCTAACACTATAGCATTACATCTATCCCATAGGTCATGTAAATGAGATTCATAAAGTTCTTTTTTACATGTTCCAAGCACAAAACCTAATTTGTTCTTTCCATGTAATATAATTTTCATAGATTTGCTCCATAAGGCATAATTTTCAGAACCTTGAAGTGAGTAGTTACGAGAATCAAACCTTGAGTATCAGAAGGATGAATGTACAGAGAATGATTATGATGAATCCTTTCAAAAGGATCAGAACCTTGTGCAACAGTACCAGTAGTGGAATTTTCAGCATTGTTAGCCATTATAGATCCTAAATATGAGCAGTATCAACAGTAAATTTGCAGAATTGTATCAAATTGCAACTAGTTTTGAAGTTTTTAAAAACCCTAGATTTCGAATGGGAACTCCACTGAGTTGAATTTTTTTCAGAAATGGAGAAATGAGAAAATGATTCTACAAACGGATATAAGAAGAAAAGCTTCATGAGCTGAGCTGAAGATCTTCAACCTTTAAGATCTAATACCATGTTAAAGGCATGAAGGAGATGAATTGGAGAAGAAGAGAGTTGTTTTCATTAACAAGCTAAGAGAGAGAAAATATCTATTACAGTTATAAGACTCTAAGCTAACTAACTCTGTGTTTTCACTACAGTGTATCTAACTAACTAACCATAACTAACTAGTAACTAACTCTCTCTAGTTAAGTTAGTATTTACACAGCTGGCTCAACATACTTGAATCTAATGGTGGGCGTTCGGTATTCGGTTCATTTTTTTTAAACTTCGGTTCGGTACTTTGGTCTTCAGTTCGGTTTGAAGTATAGAAAAACCCGTAATTTATATACTTCGGTTTGGTTTCGGTTCGGTTCGGTTTTCTAGTTCGATATTCGATTCGGAACATCAGTTGTTCAGTTTAAACCAAGTTTATAGCCAAAAAAAAGTCGAACAAGAAAATTTATAAAGCTTAAATATTGGAGACAACCAGCATCTCATATAAGATAGTCCAAAATTGTTGTCGCTTAATGCTTATTTGAATGAATTACTAATTTGGTGCTTTACAATCCACACGTTAAGGTCAGTACCAAGAAATTTAGATGGGTTTTTTCGAACTATTCTCTATGTTGATCAACCTTATCGCAAATCGTTAGGGTTAGTACCACGAATCTAGGGGGATCTTCTAAATTATTTTCTACGATCATCAACCTTATTGTAAACCGAGACATTATATCAGCTCTATTTCTAGCGAAGAACCTTTAATAGTTCTCTTGAAGTTTTTGATGAAAAAAAAAACTTCTGTTCTTCGGTACCCGATGTTCCAGAATACCCGAAACCGAAGACCGAACGAAGACTGAAGTTTTAAAATTTTCTAGACTGAACCCGAACCGAAAAATCGAAGTACCGAATTAGTTCTGTTCGGTTCAGTACCTCGGTTTTTTCGTTTAGTGCCTACCCCTACGTGAATCTATTAAAGGTCCTTAAGGGAATGCCATTTGGCATATGCATTTGAGAGAGGTATGTGTAATGTATCTTATATGAAATTGCATATATCCACAGACGAGACGAGTTTATTTATTTATATTCTTTCAATCTTATTGCCACTTTAGGATACATTATTTCATCAAAAAAGAAAAATACACTAAAATACTCTATTATATCTTTATGTTCAGAATGTCTCGAGAAAATGGATATTCTGTACAAATAAAATATTTCTTATTTTTGCACTTAGTGCTTAACTCAGACAATTACCATACTTTTCATAGCCAAGAAGGAAGAAGAAAAAATTGATATATGTCTTAAGTACTTAAATTAATTGGTCTAGTGAGAATTTGGGTTATATTGGTTGCGACCTACCCCATTTAAAGGGGATGACCTAAAAAAGGTCATTCCCACTCGGGTCTTTGGATTAGGGTTTCTTGCGCTTCATTATTGACCCGATAGGGCTTGATGAGGTAAATCCTCCCTATGCCGAGAGGGTTTTGAGGAATACATTAGAGGTCCGACCATTAGTGTTACCCATGAGATTTGTAAGGTTAATGCAAGCATTTAGTTAAGAGAACCTTGTTGGAGTAGATAAACCGCTAGCTCATCCTCATCGTTTATACCCATCGCCATTATTTAACTTGTTTTACATTAATTGCTAGTTGTAGTTGTAGTTAAGAACTTTTACCCTTATTCATTGGTAATTTACGGACAATTCTTTGAACTCATTATTATTCAATCTAAGTCTAATAGATTACTTTGCTAAGCTCCCTGTGGAATCAACTCTGACTCTTGTTGGGTACTATTACTTTTGAAAACAGCCCCATCATCCTTAGTAGTGAATGGATTGAGCGTGAATCAACTCACAACGTGGTAAAGTTTAGTGATTCACTAATGTTAAATTTAATTCTATTTCATCCATAGTTTTGCTCTACTATAATTCAAAGCATCAATTTTAATTTAACTAAAAATAGAATAAATAAGGATAAATTTGGCACATCTTTTTCTTCTAAGGAAATTGATTAATTAACTTATAATTTTTTTTGCAATTTTTTTTTATATTTCACCGCTTACTTTGATGTCAACAAATGATTTTTAGTTTAAAAGAAGTAAAAAAATTTGAGAAACCTATTAGGAGATCGGTGCTCTCTTTGAGATCCAAGTAATTTGAATTTGCGCCAAAAATTCTCACATCCGAGGCAAAGTGATCCTACCAAAATCAATTCATTCCAGGTTAAATGAAGTCAATACAAATAGAAGATGTTGAGTGCTGGAAAAATATATAATATTAGGAGGACTTATAGTGTTTTATACTATACTAGTATCATAAAAAAATTACACTATCAATATATTTTAACAAGGATGTTGTAACATGTAACCTACCTTATTTTAGTATTAAATTATTGAGATACGGAGTTTTAATGTTTCACAAACCTACTAAAGAAACTGTTTAGACGATATTCTCATATCATTAGTGTTGAAGCTCAGTCCACATTAAGATAACTTCTATCCTTTAGTTTGAAGTTGGAATTTGTTATTTTTTCTTCTCTTTCTTTCATTCTTCTTTTTGCTCAATTTTGGTTAGTTTAAGCTTGAGCCCAACTTCACACTTTTAGTCTGAATTTGGCTCATTGTCAAAATAAAAAAACTTAAAG